>CM038676.1:193049388-193202718 GCA_021605205.1 Aegilops longissima | reverse complement strand
TTATCATGCATCATATTTGTTGCATTGCATTGATTGTGTTCCTCTTTGTTTGCCGGTATTTGTCCCTCTCGATAGACGGTTCCGACGATAAGTTCGATGACACCGATGAAGAACTATACTATCTTCGAAGTGCCAGCAAGCAAAACCCCTTGTTCATTCCGATACAATCCCACTCTCTTGCTCCTGCTCTCTTTACTACTTTAGGACAACAACGATTTATCTATTACTTGTCATGTAGCTGAACCCTTTATCCTCCTGATGACCTGTCATTCCACAAGAATAGATGAAACCCACTAGCATGAGTAGGAGTTGTTTGAGCCCTCACAGCCTACTCATTCATGCTTGTTTGTCATGCCTGCCATCGCTTAGAGTTGAGTCAAGTCCGATTCATCGGGAATGAATTGGAATGGTGTGTGAACATGTCTTGTCTGTGTGAGCTAAGTGTGTGAACACGATTTGGTAAAGGTAGCGATGAGAGGCCATGTAGGAGTACATGGTGGGTTTTCATTGAAGCCGCCCTCGTGAACTGAGTTCTGTGTTTGTGATCCATGAAACAGCTTACTACCACACATTGGGATCCTTAATTGACTCTCTCGGCTTCTTAACCACCCTTGTTCTCTGTCTGTGAGTTGCAACTAGTTTCCGTGTTTGTAGGATATGTGTTGGAGGCCGTATGTAGCGCTGACCCTAGGGGTGGGCTATGATGCGTAGATACACCGTGGGTCTTGTGTACCGATTCGCCTGCTTGGTGTCTCGAACCCTACACACATCGCTCGGGGCCGTTAGTGGAAACCTCGCCGGACTCCTCATGGATGGAACCCAATAGGCGATAAACCCGGACTAGGGACTTGAGTGTTTAGGTAGGCCGTGGCCACGACCCTCGCTGGGCTTCCGCTGAAGGTTGCCGAGTACATGTCGTGTAAACGGCGGTAAGTGGTGAGCGCAGGTGAAGAAGTACACCCTGCAGGTTAATATGATCTATTCAATAGCCGTGTCCGCATGAAAAGGACTTCTGGGTTGCCTATATCAGTTCATAGACAAGTGAAAGTGGATACTCTAAAATGCGCAAGATAAGCGTGAGTGCTATGGATGGCGCTCTCGTAGGGAGACGGAGCGGTCCATAGTGGTGTATTGATATGGTGAATATGTGGACTCGCAGCGCCACCTCAAAAGAGTTACTTGGCAAATGTAGTTCAGATAGCCACCGAGTCAAAGTTGGCTTGCTGCACCAAACTCCACCACCCCTTTGTTGATAATGATGCATATGTAGTTAGTTCTGATAAGTCTTGCTGAGTACATTTGTACTCACGCTTGCTTATTTTATGTTTTGCGAGAGACGCTGGCCTCGCTAGTAGTTCCGCGTGGACTTCGACGCTTAGCTTGTTACCTCAGCTACGATCTTGTGCCCTCGGCAGGATCTGGTAGATAGTAAGGCTTCTCACCTTTTTTCATTTGTAGATGTCTCAGACTCGAGACATGTTAAGCTTCCGCTTGTGCTTTGACTTGTATGTTTCGAGTGTTGGGTCATGAGACCCATGTTTGTAATATCTCGCTTCCTCGGAGCCTAATGGATAAATATTGAGTCGAGAGTTATGTTGTGATGCATGTTGTATTTACACATATTGAGCATATTGTGTGTATGTTTGAAATGCTTGGTATGTGGGATCCGACAATCTAGTTGTTTATCCTTGGCAGCCTCTCATATGGGGAAATGTAGTCTAGTGCTTCCCGAGCGATAGTAGTCCGCTACAGCCCGGTTCACCGGAGTCCTCGCTAGCCCAAAGACTACTGCTTTGGACACTTGATCGGGCCGGCATGTGTTTCACTTCATTCTCGTGTTCGTCCTTCGGGAAATGTCACGCGGTGACATCCGAGTCCTGCCTAGCTCGCTACAGCCCGGTTCCCGGAGTCCTGTTAGCCCAATGTTACAGCCCGATTCACACGCTGATGACCGACATGCTCGATGTGATTCATGTATGCCTGCCCCATGGGTTAGTGCCGCTTTGGGTTCACGACTAGCCATGTCGGCCCGGTTCTCTCGTCATATGGATGCTAGCGACACTATCATATACGTGAGCCAAAAGGCTAAACGGTCCCGGCCATGGTAAGGCGACACGTGGGAATACCGTGCGTGAGGCCGCAAAGTGATATGAGGTGTTACCGGCTAGGTCGATGTGACTTGGAATCGGGGTCCTGACAGTCATCCTCTGATTCTCCGTCTGTCGCCTGTTCCTTAGGGCTAGCTTGCCCATCCTCCCGCTCGAAGCCTGGCTAGAGGGGATTGTCTTTGTCTTCGGCACTATCCGCAGCGTTATTTTCTCTTGTGCCGGTATCGCTGCTTTTGCTATGGCGGGGCTTAGAGCGGCGCCGATGACACCGGTGCTTAGATTGCTTCTCAAGGGGATTATCCTCCATTGCCTTATTGACATCGCTTTCTTTGGGGGTGTCCATCATATGATGAGGTGGCTGTCTAGCGCCCTGTGGGCGGTGGTTCCTGTTCTTCTCCTTCATCGTCGTCCATACCGTCGATATCTTCGGAGCCGAAATCAAGCATGTCGGTTAAGTTGTCGACAATGGCTATTAAGTGGGTGGTGGGTGGGGAATGAATTTCTTTGTCATCCGCTTCCACTCAAGACGGACATAGTTCGGCCAAGGGTCTCCTGACAAGGAGAGAGACCTCAATGAATCTAGCACATCGCTCAAGGGTGAGCGCTGAAAAATATCCGCGGAGGTGAACTCCATGATCGGTGCCCAATCAGATTGGATAGGCACGGACGCAAGCGGTTCGAAGCTTGTGGCCGGGGACGAATCCAAGGGTTCGGTAAAATAGGTCTCATAGGAGGTGAAGTTAGTATTCGGCTCTATCGCCGCTGAGTGTGCGGCCTCCGTGGCGGGGTCTATCCACCTGTCCTCGGACGGCACGATCTGCTCCGGATTGAGGGCTGGAGTAGCCACAGGTGTGATCTCCCGAACACCGTCCGATGGCAGAGCTAAGTCGTGCTCGTCGTGACTGTGCACCGCACCTGACATGAGCTCGAATCCGTCGAGGATCAAGTCTCCGCGGATGTCGGTAGTATAGTTCGAGCTTCCAAACCTGACCTGATGGCCAGGGGCGTAGCTCTCGATCTGCTCCAGATGGCCAAGCGAGCTGGCCCGCAGTACGAAGTCGCCGAATACGAAGATCTGTCTGGGGAGAAAAACCTCACCCTGGAACGCATCGTTACCGATGATCGCAGGAGCCATCAAGCCTTTATCGTGACGGCACAGTGGAACTCTCAATGAAAGCACCAATGTCGGTGTCAAAACGCGGATCTCGTAGGGGGTCCCGAATGTGCGCCTAAGGCGGATGGTAACAGTGAGGCGGGGACACAATGTTTACCCAGGTTCGGGCCCTCTCGATGGAGGTAATACCCTACTTCCTGCTTGATTGATCTTGATGATATGATTATTACAAGAGTTGATCTACCACGAGATCATAGAGGCTAAACCCTATAAGCTAGCCTATGATTATTATTGTTGTTGTCCTACGGACTAAACCCTCCGGTTTATATAGACAGCGGAGGGGGCTAGGGTTACACAGAGTCGGTTACAAGGGAGGAGATCTACATATCCGAATTGCCAAGCTTGCCTTCCATGCAAAGGAGAGTCCCACCCGGACAGGGGACGAAGTCTTCAATCTTGTATCTTCATAGTCCAATAGTCCGACCAAGGTATATAGTCCGGCTATCCGTGGACCCCCTAATCAAGCACTCTCTCAACGGCCATGAACTTGGCAAGGGCTGGATACCCGAGGATGGCGTTGTATAGCAAGCGGATGTGCGCGACGTCGAAGTCGATCAGCTCGGTGCGGTAGTTCTTGCGTTCTCCGAAGGTGACAGGGAGGCGGACTTGCCCTATCTGCGTGGTGGAACCGTCGGTCACTCCTGAGAAAGGCTTGGTAGGCTAAAGCAGCTCATATGGCACTTGGAGGTTGTCGAACGTGTCGACGGACTGGACGTTGAGCCCTGCGCCGCCGTTGATGAGGGTCTTGGTAACTTGCATGTTGCTGACGACTGGTGAACAAAGTATTAGGAGAGCGCCAGCGGTGGCTGGGCACTTGAGTTGGTCTGCAGAGTTGAAGGTGATGGCACACTGGGACCACCTGAGCGGGCGTGTGGCCTCGAGCTTGGGGAGGACTTCATTCACTTCACGAGCAAACAGTTTGAAGATGCGCTGCGAGGCTCGGGCCTGGGCTCCGCCCAAGATGCAAGCGATAGAGCGAGGCTCCTGGAAGCCCCCAGCCCCCTCGTCCTGATGGTGGTCGTCGTTCCTTCTTGGTGGTGGCGGTAGCGGGGGAAGACCGGCGTTGCCCTGAGGATGGTCCTCACAAGGTTGGTCCCTCCAGGCGCTCTCGCCAGGATGATCCTGCCAGCGATCCTCACGAGGCCTCTCGCGCCACTCCTGGCGCGGGCCACGGTCATCCCAGCGTTCGCCGCCACGTCCTCCTCCTCGGCCGTAGCCCCGGTCGCTACGCTCGGGGTGTCATCCGAAGCGTCCTTCGTGAATGGCTCTGAGCTCTTGACAGTCGCTGGTGTTGTGGGTGTTCAGGTTGTGGAAGGCGTAGAACGGTCGGCTGTTCTTGGACGACTCGGGCTGGTCCCTGCCTTTCTTGGTGTCTGGCTCTGCTGCGAGCACAACTTCTTCCTTGCGCTTCACGTCCTTGGCCTTGGCCTTCTTCTCCTCTCGCCCAGAATCGGCAAATGAGGAGGAGAGGCGCCTCCTCGCCTCTTGCGCGACTTGGCTGCCAGGTTGAACAGCTCCTGAGATGTGCACAGCTCCTCGTGGATAGCGAGCTCCTCCTTCATCTTGATGTCGCGGACGCCGTCAGAGAACGCGGAGATGATGGCCTCGTCTGTGACCATGGGGATCTTGAGGCGAGTGTTGTTGAAGCACTGGATGTACTTCTGGAGTGTCTCTCCTGGTTGTTGCTTGATGCAACGCAGGTCACCCGCAGCCGGCGGGCGGTCGTGAGTGCCCTGGAAGTTGGCGACGAAGCGGTCGCGCATCTTATCCTAGGAGGAGATCGAGCCCTGAGGCAGGTTCTGGAGCCATGAACAGGCACCGTCTTTGAGCGCCATTGGGAACCAGTTCGCCATGACCTTTGTCGGCGTTCTAGGAATGGGGGTCCCCAGACTTGCCTACCTGTGGCCCACGGCGTGGCTAAACCAGCAGGCCGTACGGCCCATCTTCATCAACAAGGCATCCAAGACCCTCGCGAGGAGCCAAGCCTCGCAAGGCGGACGACGCAAGACCTCCTCAGGAGTGGCCTAGTCAGGCAGGCTCACGAGGAGCGGAGATATCAAGGCGGGGCAAACCTCACAAGGCTCTCGTGACGTGAGCCATGATGATCGGCACACTACAAGAAAAAGACACATCCGTGACATTTTGGGCCGAACGAAAAAAATTTATGTCATACATATGACACTTCTATGACGATAATTGTGACAAAACCCGGTATCATCATAGATGTGGTGGGCTCCTACTTCTATGACAAAAAATCATGACAGAAAATGGGCTTTTCATCCTGGGCGGGCCGGAGACGCAGCTGCATGACATTCTTTGGGCCGTCCATGATGGAAAAAACAGTGGTAGAAGCGAGGGGGAGGAAAATTTTGGGGAGTTCCCGGTTACGGTGGGAGGTCGGGGGCCGAGCGATGTGCGTTTCTCTCGTACACGTACGCGCGTGTGTGAGAGGGGCTGGCTCTAACTGAATCTGAGCGAGGCGTTGGGCTCTAACTGAACCCGAGCGATTGCACTGCAGGCTACGCATTATTGAACCGGAGCGATAATTTGATGGCTATTAACTGAACCCGATCGAGCGATTCCTTTGCTACAGCTGCTAACTGAAGCCGATCGATGCCGCCTCTAGGATGAACAGTGAGCATTGCAGGGGGGTTTGGATGAACAGTGAGCGGTGGTGTTGCCTCTGGATGAACAGGACCCCGTGGTGTGGTGGAGGGCTAGATGAACAGTAGACGGTGGAGGGGTGCCCGTGGAGGGGTTGTTGAACAGGACCCCGTGGTGTGGAGGGCTGGATGAATAGTAGACGGTGGAGGGGTGCCCGTGGAGGGGTGGTTGAACAGGAGCCTGTGGTGTTGAGGGCTGGATGAACAGTAGACGGTGGAGGGGTGGTTGAACAGTAGCCGATGGAGTAGCGCGCGGTGGAGGCTGGATGAACAGGAGCCCGTGGAGGCTGGAGGAGGTCGACGGTAGCCCATGGAGGCTGGAGGAGGTCGACAGTAGCCCATGGAGGCTGGAGGAGGTCGACAGTGGAGATGAACAATATTCCGTGGAGTCCTGCTTTGGCGATACGCCACACCCTCCCCGATGAACAGGACCCCCTGCTTCGACCGTGAAGCGCCCAACACAAGTCCGTTTCATCCGCTTTTGCAAGACGCCACACCCTCCCGATCATCAGACCCCGCTTCACCGTGGGAGGTCTGTTTCATCCGTTTTGCAGAATTACACACCCTTCCCGATCAAAAGGACCCCCATTTCGACCGTAGGAGGTCCATTTCTCCATTTTGGCATGACGCCACACCCTCCCGATCAACAGACCCACGCTTCGACCGTGGGAGGTCCGCTTCTCCGCTTTCGCAGACGCCAGCCTCATTTCCATCGCCTGCTCCGCCCAAGCCTCCCTGGCGAACACGACCACGCATTCCGCTCCGACCCACCCGTTGGCTCCTATGCGCTCTGCTGCCTCCCGGCGAACACGACGCATTCCGCTGTTCTCCCCATGAACAGGACGATTCTGTTGCCTCCCCATGAACACGACGATTCCGCTGCCTCCCATGAACATGACGACGACGCTGTTTCTCCGCTCCGACCCAGCCATGTACACCATCCCGGCCGTACGTGAGCGCGCGAGTAGACGCTTGAGACCCTGCCCGTATGTACACATACGCGGTCAGATTTCTTTATTGCACCTCGCCGCTGTACGACGCAGTACATGCTACGTGCACGCCTTTACTACGACACGGCGCGCTTACTATAACACGCGGCGCTCTACATCGACCAAGATGTACGCATACGTTCGTCACACCGAATGACAATGCTACGTGACACTTTGACCGGTGGGTCCCGACCGCCGCACTTCCTTGCTCACAAGATGTAGCTGGTGGGTTCCAGCAGTCGGGGGGCGAATCGTTTTTGTTTGCCCGGACGCACTTCCTTGCGTGCGAAGATGTAGCCGGTGGGTCCCAGCAGTCAGGGGGGCGAATCGTTTTTTTTTCGGACGCACTTCCTTGCGTGCGAAGGTGTAGCTGGTGGGTCCCAGCAGTCAGGGGGCGAATCGTTTTTTTTTTGCCCGGACGCACTTCCTTGCATGCGAAGATGAAGCTGGTCGGTCCCAGCAGTCAGGGGGAAACATTTTTTCCACAAAATATAGTGGCCCGTCCGGTGGGTCCCAAATTGTCGTGGAGGAATCATTATTTTCCGCGTAATAAGGAGGCACTTCTGTCACGGTCCGTGGAACCACTGTCACCTCTCCACGATAGTCCACGTCCGATGGAAGTCGCTCTCGACCATGTTGATCAGGCCACCCGAGAGCACCACGGCGGTGGACGACGGCGAGGACTAGGAAGGGGACGACTTGGAGCCGGGAAGACGCAGCAGGGATGCCCACGCCAAGAGGAGTACGAGGGTTCACTGGTTTGGCTGCGTGTGAGGCTGTTGTCGCCGCAGTAATGAGGGGTGTGGGTGAGTAGAGGGATGGCCCGCCAGCGGTGGGAGTAGTAGGGGGCGTGAGGCCTGCATGGCATCACAGCCAGCCACGGAGGCAGGAGCACGCTGCATCACAGCCGCCACGGAGGCAGGAGCACGCTGCACGACCGGGCGCTGGTTTGGGCGGCCGGAGCAAGAAGACCAGAGGTTGAAGAAGCACTACGGCTGTTGGATGAACATCGCACGGTAATGTGAGCTAGAATCGCTCATATTGACAAAGTTGATAAAGCCCTCCATCCTCGCCAACTTGGTAGGCCCACAAGTCAGCCTCCCACTATGCTGGGTTCCACCAAGGTGGGGAATATTCATTTTTTGTACGTAATAAGGAGGCACTTCCATGCGTGCGAAGATAGCTGGTGGGTCCGACATGTCACTGGGGCACGTTATTTTCGTGAAATACAGAGGCCCTTCCAAAGGGTCCCAGATGTCGTGGAGGAATCATTATTTTATGCTTAATAAGGAGGCATTTTGTGTGCGGTCAGGACCCAAACTGTCACCTCTTCACGCATACCTACTTCCGATGGTGTCGCTTGTTGACCACGCCGCCCGAGCGCATCCAAGGTGGTGGACGACGGCGAGGCCCCGGTCAGCAACGAGCCGGAGATGGGAAGACGCGGGAGTAGAGTCGCAGATTTGAGAGGTGTATGAGGGTTAACTGTTCTAGTGCGTGTGGTTCGGGCAATGTTGGAGAAGAACAGGAGGTGTGGAGGGGTGGAGGGATGGCTCTAGCCAACTGGTTGAGTAGCGCTCATAGCGAAGCATGCTAAGCGAGCTGCTAGCAGCAGGAGGCGGAGGTGGTCCTGCATGCTGGAGGAAGAAGACGAGAGATTGAAGACGGATGCCGGTCGTTGGATGTAAATGCAACGGCTAACATGTCGTAATCATTTGTTGACTAAATTGACAACGACTTCATGCTGGCTTTCACCTATTGGCCCACATTTCAGCCTCCAAAAATGTGGCACGATTCAACCCATTTTTCAGAATTTACAGCTTTTTTATGCCGTAGAATTTACAAATAATTTGATATTTTTATTTCAATTACAGCCATTAGCTGGGCTGGGTGAACAAATAATGTAGGCCCATGTGGCCCATTTATTTTATTTCCTAAAAAATTACAGGCCATTTGCACTTTCTTGAAATACACAATTTTGCTGGGCTGATTCTAATTATAATGTTGGGTTGGGCCAACATGGTTATCAAAAAATAAAAATGTGCTGAGCATTTTGTTATAAATATATTTAAATAATAAGTGATATTATTACATTCGTCCATAAATCTTACCAAGCTTTTGTACACAATCACTAGTGTCGGCGCTCGGGGAACGGGGTCCCTGCAGACTTGCCTGCTCGCTGCCCGCGGCGTGGCTCAAAGGGGGGCCCATCATGGCCCATCTTCATCAACACAAGCTCAAGACCTCACGAGGGGCTGAGATTGGGCGGACGATTGTGGAGCTTCCTGCACGGCCTCATCAGGCTGGCTCATGAGGAGGCGGAGAGATCAAGGCGGGTACCTCACGAGGTGCCCATGACGCAAGCCATGACGACTCAAGGGCGCCAGGGGGCGCCGCCCGCCAGTGTCCTCCTTTCCTCTTTGGTGCAAAGGAGCAAGCGCAGCGAGAGCATCAAGCAAAGGCGCCCATTTCGTGCAATAAGACCAAGACCAGCCCAACGGCAGGAAGGAAGTCATTAGGAGCCCAAGCCGCCTCACCACCAGAGCCTTTGACAAAGCGAGGACCAACTTTATTCAGATAAGTGTACCAGATGTTCCCTTCAAATGGCTAATTGTTGGCGCCTCTTCCCGCTCAATATTTGGGAAGAGGCCCAGGCCTTCGCTTATAAATAGGACTAGCCACACACAGAGCTAGGGGGGTCGAATAAAGAGAGAGAGAGAGAGAGAGAGAGAGAGAGAGAGAGAGAGAGAGAGAGAGAGAGAGAGAGAGGGAGCGACTGAACTCCTCCAAGCTGTTCATCGCCTGTCCAAGAACAGACCCTCACGAGGTTGTTCTTCCTTGTATTGTTCATCACCATCAGCCCAAGAGGCAATCCACCACACCACAAACTAGAGTAGGGTATTACACCACAATGGTGGCCCGAATTCGTCTTCCGCCGCCCTGTTCTCCGTCGACCACCGCATCCATGTCTAACGCTGCTGGGCCGCGGGCGCCGAGCCGCCTCGCTTCCCTGCCGCCCACACGGCTCCCTGCCGGCGGGCGCCTCGCTGCTCCTCGTCGCGCCGGCCAACACCGCCACCGCCCGGCGGGAACGAAAGCAGACAAAGATCGCCCCAAAGATCCTCCGTGAGGCAGACGGCCGCATCGCTACCCCTCACTCGCCCGATGGTTCTTCGCCTCGCTTCGGTGCCCATGGAGGCTCGAGCTGCGCCATCGCGCAAACGAAGCTCCTGCGCTACCGCCCAGCCGACAACGCCCATCGCTCGACTGCCGCCGAAGCTCATCCGAGCCGCAGGGAGCTCCCCTCTGCCGTCTGGCCATGTTGCACCGCACTTCGCCGCCAAGGCCGGGCGATAACGCCCGGGTGCTTCGCCGCCTCAAGAAGGCGCTTTGGCCCTAAGGCGCATGGTCCTCGGGCGGAACTCCGCCCGTCCGGCGCCAGCCGCTGCAAGAGCAGAGCTGCTAGGAAGTCCTCGCCCGAAGAAGCTGCCCGTGCGTCCCCGCCCCAGCTCGCCGCGACCACGCCCCGCTCCCAAGACGTTGAAGACCCCTCGCTGCTCCCCAGCCTGCAGCGCATGGGGACCCGCAAGACCAAGCTCTTCGTCACCCAAGGCCTCCTGTGGCCACATCACGCTATCGTGCCTTCACCACCGAGCTGCGCAGCATCGCGTGGCCCGACAAGTTCAAGCCGGACCTGCCCCCTCGCTACGACAGTACGACCGACCCCGCAGAGTTCCTCCAGCTCTACGAGCTGGGCATCGAAGCCGCCAACGGAGACGAGAAGGTCATGGCTAACTGGTTTCCCATGGCGCTCAAGGACGGGGCCCGCACCTGGCTCCTGAACCTGGCTCCAGGCACGATCTCCTCCTGGGAGGAGATGCGCACCCACTTCATCGCCAACTTCCAAGGTACTCGTGACCGGCCACCCGCCGTGAGCGACATGCGCCGCATCAAGCAGCAACCAGGGGAGACCCTGCAGAAATACATCCAGCGCTTCAACAACGCATGCCTCAAGATTCCTAAGGTGACCGAGGAGGCCATCATCTCCGCCTGCTCCGACGGTGTGCGCGACGTCAAGATGAAGGAGGAGCTGGCGATGCATGAAGACTTGTGCACTTCCTTGGAGCTGTTCAACTTGGCAAACAAGTGCGCCAGGGCGAGGAAGGGCGCCTCCTCCTCAAGCTGCCCGCCGCAGACCTGTAAGAGAAGAAGCCCAAGGCCAAGGATGTGAAGCGCAAGGGGCTGCCGTGCTCATGCGTAACCGGACACCAAGCGGGCGAGATCAGCCGAGTCTTCCAAGGGCAGTCGGTATCGCGGTACCACGACCTCCACACCCACAACACTAGCGAATGTCAAGAGCTCCGAGCCGTGCGATATGGGAGGATCGGCCGACGGCCCGACCGCAGCGACCGGGGCTACGGCCGAGGAGGAGGAAGGAACGCAGGACGCTGGGAAGACCGCGACCCTTGCCAAGGGTGGCGCGACCAACCCCGCGAGGATCGCTGGCGGGACCCACCTCACGAGGGAGGCTGGAGGGATCAGCCTTGCGAGGATCGCCCGCAAGGCAACGCATGCCTCCCTCCTCTGCCACCGCAGCCAAGGAGAAATGAAGACCATCATCAGGACGAGGGGGCTAGGGGCTTCCGGCTGAGCAGCGATTGCTCAGATCCCGGGCGGAGCTCAAGCCCCAGCCTCTCAACGCATCTTTCTCCCCAACCCCGCGAGGATCGCCCGCGAAGTGAATGCAGTCCTCCCCAAGCTCGAAGCCACGCGCCCCCTCAGGTGGTCGGCGTGCGCCATCATGTTCAGCTCAGCGGATCAGCTCAAGTGTGCGGCCATAGCCGGAGTCCTCCCGATGCTTTGCTCCCCAATCATCAGCAACGTGCTAGTCACCAAGACCCTCATTGATGGCGGGCAGGCTCAACGCCCTGTCTATGGAAACGCTCAACAATCTCCAAGTGCTTACAATCAGCTTAAGCCAACCAAGTCTTTCTTCGATCACCGACGGCTCCACGGTCCCGATCGGGCAGGTTCGGCCTCGTCACCTTCGCGCGCGCGATAACTACCGCACCGAGCTCATCGACTTCGACGTCGCCACATTCGCCGCCGCCATACAACGCCATCCTCGGTACCCAGATCGCCAAGTTCATGGTCAGAACTCCACCATGGCTACAACGCCCTCGAGATGCCAGAAGTGGCGGAGTCATCATGGTGCCCTCGCGAAGAGAAAGACGCGTGTGCTCCTGGAGCGAGCCTTTCAGCCGCATCACCGAAGACCCGGATCAGGAAGGTGGAGGCTTCCGAGACCGCCCCAAGAAGAAGAAGACGCCGTCTGCCCGCCCTCTCAGAGGCAGGCCCCTCGTGGTCCGCGCCTCCTCGGGGGAACCTCCTTCTATCGCATAGGAAAGCGTGCCTGACGCCTCCTCAAGCAGGGCCTGGGGCCCCCTGAGGGCCACCGACCTTGCTAAGGTCACGAGGAAGGTGCTTGGGCACCACTTGGAGGCGTGTTTCAAAGCACGCTTCCTCAAGAAGGAGCAAGGGAGGGGGCCAAACCCTCGTGGAGTTCACAAGAAATCATTCAGAGGTGCAGGAGTCAAGAGTCATGAGTGGCAGCCGCCGCACTGCCAGAGCTCCCCATCCAGCGAGGATGGTGGGCTGCCTACATCGACATACCAAGTGCTCAACCGAGCCGCCTCGTGAGCGCCTGCCCTCTCGCGGGGGCCGTGAAGGTCCACCCCACAACTACGCTCAGATGCCTTACGGCTTGCCGAACGCGGCTGCCACGCACCAGCGCCTCATGAGGAGCATCCTGAGGCTCAGGAGGCCAGCGCCCGCAGCCCCGGCAGAGATGGAGATGGTCCACGAGGAGCCACCAGCGCCCGAGCCTCCCGAGGCCCCCGAGCCTGGGGCTCGTGAGGACCGCCCCGCAGCCCACCGATTCTGCTGCACCAACACCCTTTCGCCTTCAACGCTATCAGTGACATCTTTCAAGTTTCATTTATACCGGAGCGCCCTGTGGCTGCATTATTCCCTGTGCCGCGGGGTCCGCCCCTCGCGGCGTGTATCCTTTTACTTCATGTTCCTAGCTTATCTTGTTGGGGCGCCGGGCTGCATCATCCCTGTGTCGCCGGGTCCGACGCGTGATGTTCGCCTTCTTTGCGCTTATCTAAATGGACTTGCTCCTTCATGATTAACATGCTTGACCTAGTTGCCCGCTCAATCGACACCAACCGATGGAGCTGCTCCCTAACGGCACGGCGCTATGCATGGGTCCGCCCTCGCAACGCCGACAAACCTGAATGGCTGAGCTCGCCACGGCAGCCCTCAAGATAGCGCCACCTCGCTGCCTTCAAAGCCTCTTCACCCTCCGGTGCAACTAACGGCCGACCGCCGGTTGTCACGGCGAACTTGTGTTCTTTTCCGTGATGAGCCTGCAGGATCTCTTCAAGGAGCAGCGTCAGCGAGGCCCCCACGGTGTCTCCTTCACTCTCATCCGCGCAACCGCTTGCACGTTAAAGGGGGTGCTCGAGCATCGCGCTCAGTGGCTCCCATCGCTCTCCAGCCCTCACCCTCCGCCTTGACCACGGCATCGCGACCGCATACCAGCGACGGTTGAGACTCGCTCGAGGGCCGGGACACGAGGACGTAGAGCAGAAAGGGGAGCAAAGGCAAGAGGGGAGGGGCACGCAAGGACATCGCCAGGTGACCCCTTGCCTGCCGATGCACGGACCCGGCAACACACCAGGAAGCGGCTCGATTCTCAAGATAAGTCACCCTCCGAAGCACTAACTAACACGCACCGCCCCTCACCCAACGCAATCCCGTTTACCGACGCCGCCTCTCCTTTCTCACCGAACGATGGCTGCTTGAGCGCTTATGGGGACCTCTCGAGCATCGCGACTCAGGGGCTCTTGCCGACCTCGGCCGCCACCTCCTGGCCTTGACCACGACATCGCGACCAGCATACCAGCGACGGTGAAGCCCGCCTTGGGATCTGGACCTGTCGGCGCAGAGCGCCGAGCCCTCGCAAGGTTCGGAAGGAGAACTGAGCTAAGACGGAATGAGCAACTCGCACTTCTTCACGACAAGGATCATATTAACAAACAGGACCACAGTGCACCTTACAAGTTTCACGGGCGCACTTTTGATTCCTCGCAGGAACAGATCCTAAAGAACGCTAACTACACGCTACCGCAAAAGACGCCATCATCAATCAAGGTCGCGGCACCGGCGCCAACCCCATCCAGATCGAGGCGGCGACGGCTCGCCGAGCCCGCCTCGCCCGAGAGCGGCGCAGCTCGGGGCTCGAGGCTCTCGCCGCCGCCTCCGAGTCGTGAAGAGCTCGGCGGAGTCGCTGGATCCTCCGACGCCACCACCGCCTCGAGGAGCTGCCGAGGAGCGGTCGGCGAGCCTAGCCTCGCCAGGGCAGGCCTCCATCACCTCTCCGGGCAGCACTCAGCTTGGCGCCCTTCCGCAGATCGAAGACCTTGAAGAGCATGACCGGCGCCGTCAGACTCCAGTGGATCGTGAGGGCGCCTTGTCCCGCAGACTCGGGCGATCTCGCCAAATCGAGTCATGAAGACCTCGCCTGGGCAACGATCAGAACCTCTCGCCTGTCGCAAGGGTGCTGCAGCCGCATGCCGCAGCCAGAGCTCCAGGGATCCTCCCCGCGAAATCGCGGAGGCGAAGAAGGGAGGAAGGCGAATCCAAGACCGAGGAGACATGGCGGCGTGGAGCACGAACTCTCGATAGGAGCCCTCGACGTGGGCGTACAACGGAAGCGGGAACCCTTGTGGTGGCCGCTCGCACCAGGGCCTCGACACCACCTGGTGGGCATCCTCAATCCGATGGCAGAGGGCTAGCCGCTTCTTCGGCGGAAGCGGGTCAGGGCCCTCTCGGGGAGCCTTTCCCTTCTCTGCCACGGAGAACCGGCGGATCGGAGCCATTGCAGCAAGATGGAGCAAGGACCGGGAAGAAGGAGAAGCAAGAACAAACGGGCCAAAGGAGCGCTCACCGTTCCTTACTTAAAGCCAGGGGAGGCCAACCACCGACCTCCACGATCGCAGGTAATCATGATCCGCTTTGCATGCAGGGACTTGTCAATTCGTGCAGTTGCCGAGGCATCGTGGGGAAATCGAGATGCCCACGTCCAATCAGCCGCCACACGGCGCCCAAGGCCGCAGGCTGTTAGGGCCCGCGGTGCTTCGCACTTGCCCTTTCGCTCCTCTGCTCGGCCCAAGCCCGGGCGCGCCTTGGGCCCGGGCTACTGTCATGCGCTCGGGAACAGGGGTCCCAGACTTGCTCGCCATGGCCTGCGGCGTGGCTCAAAGGGGGCCCCATCATGGCCCATCTTCATCAACACAAGCTCAAGACCTCGCGAGGGGCCAAGATTGCTGGGCGGACGACAGGGAGCTTCTCGTGCACGGCCTCATCAGCTGGCTCGCGAGGAGGCGGAGAGATCAAGGCGGGTACCTCACGAGGTGCCCATGACGCAAGCCATGACGACTAAGGGCGCCAAAGCGGCGCAAGGTCACAGAGGTGTCCTCCTTTCCTCTTTGGTGCAAAGGAGCAAGCGCAGCGAGAGCATCAAGCAAAGGCGCCCATTTCGTGCAACAAGACCAAGACCAGCCCAACGGCAGGAAGGAAGTCATTGTGAGCCCAAGCCAAGGCCACCACCACGAGCCTTGGACAGGCAAGGACCAACTTTAGTCAGATAAGTGTACCAGATGTTCCCCTTCAAAATGGCCAATTGTTGGCGCCCTTCCCGCTCAATATTTGGGAAGAGGCCCAGGGCCTTCGCCTATAAATAGGACTAGCCACACACAGAGCTAGGGGGTCGAATAAGAGAGAGAGAGAGAGAGAGAGAGAGAGAGAGAGAGAGAGAGAGAGGGAGCGACTGAACTCCTCCAAGTAGTTCATCGCCTGGCCAAGAACAGACCCTCGCGAGGCTGTTCTTCCTTGTATTGTTCATCACCATCAGCCCAAGAGGCAATCCACCACACCACAAACTAGAGTAGGGTATTACACCACAATGGTGGCCCGAACTAGTATAAACCTTATGCCTCTTGTGTTGTTCTTTGTGTAGTTTAGATCCAAGCGAAGCGGGCGGGTGCAGTGTAGGTAGAGGGCTAGATCTCCGCATGCACCCCAAAGTTGTTCAACCTCAAGGGTCTGCTGAACCCGAATCCACAACTAGGATTTTCGTACAAAACAATCCAGCATTTTATTTGTTAAGAAATTATTTTATAAGTTAATAAGATGTGGGATATTGTTTTCTTACATATGTAAGTATGTGTTAAATATATGATGACAATAAAATAATATATAATAACATATAAAATAATTTAAATATATATAATATAGTTAGAAGGAAACATAAGTTGGACCTTGCATTCCTATTCTTATATAGAAAATAGAACAGACCTCTGCGCTTTCTTCAAAAAATACATAAATTGGGCTGCCAAAAATAAAACCTCGGATGGGAGGTCCATAGGCCGGTCGATACATGACGGCCCTAAGAAAATACAACAGGACTATGGACCTCCCATCCGAGGTCGTGGGCTGCGATGTTAAAATGAAAGCCTAGACGGGCAGCCCAAAACCACGCCCAACACTTGCCAAAACTTCGCCCCTCGTTTTCTCGTGTGTTTCGACACTTTTCGACATTGTGTGGGCATTTTGACTATGCATCATATGAAGATGTGCTATGCATGAATGTTGATCAGCATGAGGTTAACTGGCTGGTAGTTCCATTTTCGATCATGAATAAAACTTCCAACATGATGTTAACCCTGTTCGAAAAGGCCGTGTTAATATAAATGCTCTTCCTCCGAAAGTTGCAGCTTATCTGAAACTGAACTTGCGCTTATCTTATCTGGCTGAAACTTGCGCTTTCTTCTTTGAGAATCACATTGTCTGCACTTTTATATTCCTATGAAACTACATTTTTTGAAGTGCTAAAAATAGATCTCTAGAATTCATAAAATACTTCCTATGCTCAATACTGTAAATCTGAAATTCAAAAGACATTCATATCTGGGTACTCTCAAAATACACAACACAAAACACTATTCACAACCTGCAAATACTGGCAACCCTAAGCTCCTCCTGACAATTCACAACCTGCCCGACTATTGGGCGGGGGGCAGCCCTCCTATTCCTTGGCGGCAGACAGCCGCCCCGTGAGACGATGTGAACGGAGAGGGAGACAATGGTGGGGAAGCGTCGTCGGGCCAACTGCTTTTCTCCTCTTGCAGTTGGGTTCGGTCGACGAAGACTCCACCGGCTCGCTCTGGCAGGACACCCTCACAAACGGCACCCTGTAGATGCTCGATCCTTCAATCTTTGGTGGATGCTCCATCTGGGATTGATACTCCCACCACCACTCCCTCATGATTCGGTGAATCTATTTGCTCCATGGCCTATGTACTCCCGCGCGACTCCCTCCGGGAGTATCGCCGCCTTTTCACTCTATTGCAGATATTTGGCCATGGATGTAGCCGTCGCCGCTAGTTGGTCCTTGTTGTCAAACCAAGACTGTATCTCCAACATCCTAGCTAGCTTCACAGGGCCGCCGTCTGCGATCCTCACGTATCAGTTGTACTCCTCCATCGATCTACTTCTCCACAGCACCTTCACTCGCCGGTGATGGTTTTTGAATGGAAGAGGAGAGGAGCAGCGGTGGTTTTGGATTAGAACGGGAGAGGAGCGACGCTGGTTTTGGACTGGAACAGGAGAGGAGGGGCGGTGGTTTTGAAATGGAAGAGGAGAGGAGCGACGCTGCATTTAGATTGGAACAGGAGAGGAGCGGCGGTGGTTTAAGAGGACAAGAGCGGAAGAGCGGCGCTGGTCTTGGAAGTATTTTGTTGTTGTTTTGCATATTATGGGTCAAAGTTTGACCACGTACTGTATTTGACAAGCAAAATGTGAATGCATGTCACCAAAAATTGTATCGTTTGGTTCGTATCTAAATGTACTTTCAAATTATATTATTTTTGCAACGATAACATATATTTTATGTGCGAAAATCATGGTCAATTATGACCCGTAATAAAAGTGAGACTAGTTAATGTGGGTCGCTTTCTTAATTGAAGGGTAAATTGATTTTGATTTTGATCCACCACAGTGCACCGCCCTCTCGTCCAATCCTAAATCGCTGCAGACGCTCCTCTCCCACTTCTCCATTGCAAAACCACCTCCTCTCCTCTCCATCATCTCCATTCCAAAACCACAGTCTCGCCTCTCCCTCTTCTGATCTTCTCCATTGCAAAACCACCTCCTCTCCTATCCATCATATCCATTCAAAAACCACCTCCTCTCCTCTCCATCATCTCCATTCCAAAACCACCGTCTTCCCTCTCCCTCTTCTGATCTTCTCCATTGCAAAACCACCTCCTCTCCTCTCCATCATCTCCATCCCAAAATCAGCATCTCGCCTCTCCCTCTTCTCTATTGCAAGACCACCGTATCTCCTCCCATCTTTCAAAGCTAGCACCAGACCACTCAGAAGGACATCTATGGAGAGGATGCAGCAGCGAATCAGGAAGATCGCCGGCGGCGACCAGGCAAAGCAGGTCGAAGGAGATCCTTAGTTGGTTTGATAATGACTGGGAGATTTCAAGGACGGTGCGGGCCATGTGGCAATGTATGCGAAAGAGCGAGACGGCAATGATGAGGGCGGTGATGTACATGTACTCCTCGGCGGCAGTCACGCCGCAGTCCTCCGAGTTCATCGAGTATCTCCTCTGGGCGATGGAGCAGATAGATTCGCCCAAGCCGACAGTCAGGCAGAGGTGGTGGGCGTACAGGTCGAAGGTCGAGCACCCAGAGGATAATGAATCTATCGAGTATGGTGTGCCATTCGTGAGGGTGCAGAGCCAGCCGGAGCCACAGGAGTATTTGTTCTCCCACCGCAAGAGGAGGCCGAATGGCGCAACGTCGCTTCCCCGCCGTTCTCCACGGTTCCCTCGATGCTCGCCTCGTTTCAACGGCGGCGGTAGGGTTTAAGGTAAGCTTCCCACTAACCTAATCTTCCACCTGCTCATGCTTACAATCAGTGTGACAGCTAATGAAAATCATGCTTACAATCAGTCTCCGAGTACTACGCCAATCACCCTAAAATAGCTCTGGACCTTTGGGTCAAAGTTGTGACACAAAGGTACAAATAAAGAAAAATAGATTGGTGCTTCTTTCAGAAAAGAGTACTCCCTAGAAAACTGCCAATATAAGCTACTAGTATTTGGTTAGATGATTTGCTGCCGAGAAAGATCCGTCCACAAAGAGCGCCACACATCCCACTGGTGGTGGTGGATGCCAATGCGTGCATGCAGCATGGTTGGTGTCGGTAATTTTTACTTGGCACACCTTGCACTCTGCATATATGTCGGTTCCATACATACATTTGTGTAGTTCCACCAAAATGCAGCTGAATAACCCTGTTTGCACAGATAATGAAAAAACGTGATTACATTATAGTGGCACTAGTTGATGAAACACACAAAATAAATAGAAGAAAATATTGCGATAGTATCATAGTATGCCATGCTGCGAGGGCAAGATGGGCCCCGCAACGCCTCATATCGACATCGCCCCAAGTCTCCCAGATACACCTTCCGCCAAAGGATGAACATCAGCAGTACAGCAAGTAGTACAAGGAGGCGCTTTGAGACATTCAAATCTCTATTTTTGTACATATCAACTAAAATTAAACACCCCAGTTTGCAGAAACGCTTAAACATTAACAATGGGACTAGTTGATGAAACATACATTAACAAAGAGAAGCACTTTCTTTATCTACATTGAAATGAAATGATAGAGATGACACTCACTCTATTTTAACTGTATTATTACTTCATTTTATCGGTGACACTAGGGTCGAGCAGGTGGCAAACGAGGTGTACCGTGCGCTGCAAGGATGGAGGCCGGGGTGCTTAGATCGATGTCAAGCTGGCTCTTTCACCACCAACATGGATGATTCAATTCATGGGACCTTTTGGTGCAGTTCACCTAAAATGAAGCAATGTCCCATGAGCTAGCAGCTTCTTCTTCAATTTTTAAGAAAAGGGTTCTGCCCGGTTCCATTTCCATCGAAAACGAAACCCACAGAGCTTCTTCTTCATTAGTTGCAATAAAATTGAGCAACATCAAGGTTGGTTGTGAAGCTCCGGAATGCTCAACTATAATTTGATATCATTTGTGCAGTTCAACTAAGATCGACCGTGAAATGTATATCTCTGCTTGCACAAAAAGGTGGAAAGGAGGGTGACTAACAAGTGATGAAACATGCATCAAATGAAAAGAAGCATGTTCCTTATCTGAATGGCAATCCTACAAGGACAGAGCAATTTCTAAAGCAATGGCATTGCTAGATATTAGTGTGGGCATTAGGATTAACTATGACAACCATTAAATATGACATTACTTTGGGCACGGAGAGTAGGCGGACCAGACAGTTGCATTTCTAACTAAAAGAACCAACTTATCTTAATGGGAAATTTTAGCAGACATGTAAAGAAGTGCCATTGATTCATATTATCGAGGCATTACATTGAAAACAACATTGGTTTAACGTGTCCTTACTTTTATCATTGCGATCGCTACATTTTACCAAAGGCATTACATAAGAGTGGCTCGGGCAACAAACATCGTAATAGGATATCCGGTTGGTCCCATTTTTGTTCGGTATAGCCACCTTATACTGTGTGAGGCTAGCAAATCTAGTGCTAGACTTACTCGCTGACTTGTCCCCAGTCCCCACTTTCTTTCCTTTTTCAACCAATAGATCGGGTTTATATTGAGTTTGTACTGCTTTCCTTTATTTCCTATTAGACCTAGAGACCAGTTGGATAGCCGCCTCTGCTACTTTTCACCCCCATTATTTCCTCTTTCACCAAGTCCTAGATTCAGTAACAAATCCTCCCCACACCTACCCCTTTCTTCCTTGTTTGAACCAAGTAGTACTAGATTCGAGTGCATGAACTAGTTTTACCTCTTAAACATAAAAAATTAGGTGGTTTTCAACAGCCGATCGATCCTATCTACGAGGGGCCCGAGAAATAGTAAAAGATACAAATGCAGTGACGCTGGGAGCTCGGGAAGTAGAGCAAGGCCGGTTTCAAGGAAGTTATACCGATGGTCGCCGGATGTTGCTAGGTGGGCGGCGGAGGCCGGATCTGCCCACACTACGACAAATGAGGAAGAAGGGTCGGAGGCCCTCCCTCGCCAGCGGTGCTTGGGAGAGAATGGCAAGGCAGGCTGATCGGGACGCGCCCAGCAGTGGGTTAGAGCCGTCGCCGAGGACGACCGCGTAAATGTTGACCTTCTCACCTTCCCCGGCCGAGAGGATCCGGCTGGATCTATGACAAGCGGTGAGCAGAGAGAGAGAGAGAGAGAGAGAGAGAGAGTGTGGCCACTGCTGTCGTGTTTATATCTGGAGAGGCCGAGACAGTGTGAAGAGAGCAACACTAGCAAGCAAGCACGGAGGCTCCTGCCTATATAGTGGAGTAGTACTAGTTTTCTTTTGTCTACCAGAGCCGGCTTGACCTCGTCAATGACTGTCGAGAAGTCTTCATGCACGTGGCCCAGAGGCGCAGTTGTCGTCATTTTGATCTGAAGCGCCGGATTATAACATATAACACGAAAAAATGCCACATGACAAGAAATCATAACCTCACTACCCAAAGGAGACAACATGAATCCCAACGGACAAACTATACGAGGAACAAAGCTCAAATTAAAGATAAACTCGTAGAAAAGGGGTCCGTCGATAGATGTCCTAATTAACATATCCAGCTTGACCTAGATGGCATCCGAGTAGTCACTGTTCGTGCATGTGCCCCCAATGACCAGCCCAACTCAGTTGTCGCTGTTTAACCCTCACAGTGATCTGAAGCACATGTCACCTAATTTTGTGAGATGACAAGAAACCTTTTTTTAGATTTCTCACCACAACTACAGTCATGTACAACACAGCCTGCATGATATGTAGATGATAGCCAATCCAGGCGTGTCTGCTGGAGTCTGGTCACATGCATGGACGAACTGATCTTATATGTCTTGTAGGGATCGTCTAGGCACTAACGTAGTACAACACTTCTCTAGTACTATCGCTCATCTCCCTCTTCTATTAAGTCACCCGACTTGCGGGGTCGGGGAGTGTGCCTATGGTCAGTTCTCAATTGCCGTCCCACATGTGTGTGCAAACACAATATGACGCGCGTTCCATTCGGAGAGCAGTGTGCCAGACCGACCGACCGTTTGGGGTGCGACGCGAACGCGACGGGTGTGCTGTATACTCCGTACATGTGTACCACCATTTTCTAGACGCTTTGCTCCATGGCGCGGGCGCAATCCATGGATACAAAATTAGTATACTGCATCCTATTTAAAAGTCGAGGGCGGGGCAGTTCCGCCTAGTCGCCTGACAAAGACGCGAGAAGACGAGGGAGTAGGCTGCTACAAACGAGGGCTGTGTGATTTGACAATGAAGTTATCACTGGACAGGTGGGGCCCGTGATTTGACTTGCCATTATCATTTTAATCATGGCGCCACGACCGGCGTGAGTCTCCCTATTCCCGACCACCTCCATACAGTGTGCCTCTCCCAATGCTCCACCATGTAGTAGAGGCTGGCTCTTGCATGAGAGCCCCTTCTCCACTTTTTCCTTGCCTCTCTTTCCTCCACATATGCAAAATGCCATGTAAAGCGCACTATTGTACTTACTTGTTCCTACAGGTGTAAGCTTGCCACATAGGCATAAAGTCTAATGTGGCAAGTTAATCAAGAAGAGAGAGACTAGTTTGGTGACCCAAGGAAGGAACGGTGCTAAGCGCGTACCTAGGTGAAAAGACAATTTTGAGTCTATAGCTAATTAAATGAAGCAAACTTAGCAACACCATTTCATTGGAAGAAGTCACCCTTGGTAAATCTAATAATACTAGTATTCCAGTCCCATAATATAAGAACGTTTTGGCACTACACTAGTGTCAAAACGTTCTTATATTATGGGACGGAGGAGTACTGAAGAAAGAGATAGAGAGAAGTAAAAAAAAAATACACTTATAGCCAACCTTATAGCCAAAACCTTGTTGTAGTATGAGTGACTAAGTGATGACTATGTATGACATGCCAACATCAGATAGCCTAACGCACCGTGTTAAATCTCCAAGGGTGCGACCGCATGAGTGACGCGACGATCGTGGTAGGCGCGACCATGATACGGGCTGCTGGCAGCCCTTGGATCTGAGATCAAACGGTCGCATGCTAAGTTGCTGAAAATTTGCAGAATAAACCTCCAGGATAGGATATTCACCCATAGGTCTAGAATCACGCCATGCAACCGTTCAATCTTAGATCCAAGGGCTCTCGGAAGCCCGTATCATGGGAGAATGGAAAGCCACTACCCTACCGTTCGCACGCTGGCAGTTCGCTCCTACTCGTCCCCGCACGTCCTTCAATACTACGGCGGTTCACTCCTAGTCGTCCCATCCATTCACATTACGGCAGTTCCACTAATCCTAACCCTCCTCCCAAATCCATGGCGTCCCAAATCTCCCCGATCGGCGGTGAGTACAAGGTTAGAACGATCACCGGCGATGAGTTCGACACCATCTACACCCGTTCTTCCGCGACGGTGAAAGGATGCCTTTCGCTTCGCACGCATGTTCAAGACTCGATGATGAGTGGTTCGCTGGGCTAGATGTTGAGTACACCACAGTCCTGGGACGAGAGAAGGATCTAAAGGACGAAGAGAGGAAGAAGCCCGCCGTGATCCAGGTTTGCGTGCATGACTTATGCTTGGTCTACCACATATGCAATGCCGACGTTGAGTGCCAGGATTTGAAGGACTTCCTCGAGAGCAACCTAGTCAAATTCGTTACTATAGACTTTGGTAACGACAAAGAAGTCCTCGGTCGGATAGGCCTCGTTGTAGGCAACGCCTTCGACCTCCAGAAGAATCGGCTGGTATCCTCTCGTCAGCCTTCAATGCTGACCCTAGCAGGAGCCATGGTTCATCCTTCGTACGGTAAATTGGAGCAACCTCCATACACGTTTCATCGTCATGCATGGCAGCGGAATGTACTAGATATAGACCACATCCACTACGCTGCAATGGATGGCTACCTTTGCTTCAATATCTACAAGGGTTGGATGAAGAGCAACAACGAAGTGTGCGGTTCAAGCAAAGAAGTATCGGCCAAGAGGAAGAGTGACAAGGACGAAGTCGAGGACGTGGACGAGGACTCCGAGTAAGGTGGCAGTGTCGTTGCTCATGGTGGTTCTAATGCAGTGTCTACCGGAATAGTTGCAAAGTTTAATTTCAGGTGTGCTTAATTTAATTTGATTGGTGTGTTGTGCTGAGCCCCCAGCAGAACTATGTTATGTTTCTTCTCGTTACTTTAACTCTTCAGTATGTACATACTAGTATTTCTTACATTGCATCTTTTAGTTGGTATAGTACTACCACTCGTTTCTTCACATTATATACGCACAATATATATGGCCAACATCATATAGCCAGCAGTTTAGTTGTCAAAGAATTTCAGGGTGCTTAGTTTTGTCAAAGAATTCCAGGATGCTTAGAGGGTGCTTGGATCCAAGGGACTTATTTTAGTCTGACTAAAAATAGTCTCTTTAAGAGGCTAAAGTTCCAAGCACCCCTGACCAAAGAGGGGCTAAAACTAGTCTTGAGACTAATTTTTTTTAGTCGAGGATACCCCTACTAAAATGTGGATTAGTCCTCTCTCTACTCATTTAACTCCTCTCCTTTAACACAAAGTAGTTCTGATTGGAGGGTTTGGAGGATAATAAATGCTCATTAACTTGATTTTAGCCTTTTTAGTATTTGGATCCAAGCATGGGTGAGGCTAGCATGTTTTAGTCCCAATACTTTTAGTCATGGGACTAAACGTATCCAAGCACCTCTTAGTTTTATTTGAGGGTGGGTTGTGCTGACACCATTATTGTGACTAGCCTTTTAATAGTACTATATGCATAATTTGGCTTTTTAGCCTCTATATGTACCACCTTTTTTAATTTCAAGTTTTGCTCCATGGCGCAATCCATCGATACTACTGTTGTACAAAAGTATACATTTTTAAAAGGCTAGAGGGCGGGCAGTCTAGCTTGGTCGGTTTCACGAGAGGCGAGGGCCTTTGTGATTTGACGACTCATTACTGCTGGAAGGCGGGCCTTGTGATTTGACTGTCAGATAAATGCGCCGACGACCTGATCGAGGAGGAGCAAAGAACCGTCATGGTATACTCAAGTTTTCCACCGAGTAGTACTTTGACGGAGGAGCACGAAACACGGCAGCCCAAAGGCCATATGGCGATAAAAATGATCTAATTTGCTAGTCATCTCATTGTTAGCATTGTTCTATTCATTCCTCAAAAAACCATTGTTCTATTCATGCCTCGCAGAGAACGTGACACGCAAATAAACACCAAGCAAAATATGAAACACAGGAGCAAAATAAGAAGGAAGATTATCACCCCAAATGATCAAATTCGCCGCGGAGTCGTAACTGCTTCTTCATCGCCTCCATGACCTCCATCTCCTTGTGTGTCTCCTCTGCCATCTTCTTCATTCTGTCCATGACGTGGGATTTCTCGATGCGAGCCTTCATCATCTGTTCCACGGCCGCATTACGTACCTTGACAGCAGTCGGGTGCTCGATGCGGAGCTTCGCCAACTCCTTCTATTCCATGACGAGGGCCTGTAGCATCTACATATAGGAACTACTATTCTCATGCAGCTTCTTCCAGCCGGCGTTCTTCTCCTTCAACAGGTCGATCTCGTGGCAGAGCTTCGCCTTGTCCTCCTGAAGTCGCAGGATTTCGCCGCCGCCTTCTTCTCCGAGGCAATTCTCTTCTTCAAAGAAGATCACCAAGCCGGGCGGTCAACTCCCCCGCTGATTGAGCTCAGCGGGCATGTCGTTGAGGCTCTCCTTCAAGAACTCCATCAAGCCTTGGATGAACTCCTTCGCTTATTGAGGTGCTTAAAGAGCTGATCGGGCATGCCGCCGAGGGATAACGACTCAGCTCCGCCGCTCGGCATGTTCGCCTCATGGCTAGGGCGCCCCGGGAGCCATCGCCTGCCCGTGAGAGATCTTTCGAGGTCTCTGTGTGGCAGCGAGCCCTCTTTTTATTCCACATCCTTGGTTGCCGCTCCCTTGTTACGAGTAGTTCTCGACCTAGAGCTCTGCTCACCGGCCATGACAACGATGGATGAAGAAGAAGCACTTATGAGGAGGAAAGGTAGAGTAATTTTTGGTTAGGTAGTTCACCTTTTTATAACCTAAGATACTAGCACTAGTACTAATACATGCATAGTGGGAACACGTTCAGGTTTGGTACGTACTAGTAGGTGTGAGCAGGCTTTCGAATGTGATGGGAACAAGGTAAAGATTAATTGATGGTTTTGGTTTCGAGGCCCGAAACGGCTCCCGATGAGTTTAGCGAATCATAAATTTCAAGTACTACACTGCTCAAATGTGTAAATATTATGTTACTGTCAAAAATTGGCACAAAATACGAAGGAGACCAATGGAAGTACTACTAGCAACCCATGATTTAACTACTCGCATGCGCGCAGTGGAGTAATAATGTCTTTCTTCCGCCCTCACGTCCACTCAATTTGCATGCGCTGTATTAATTGACCATCAATGAAGTGAACGACTTTACACGCGCCAAATTATCACTTGGGGTGGATCTTGGTACAAAATTGCGTCCGCCTGTACCTGCTGCAGTGCGTGCGAGGAATGAGTGCATGCGTGGTGTGCGTGCACATCTTCGCTTTGTGCATGTACCACCAGTATGGCTCAGGGAGGACGAGTACATTCTTCTGGAACCAGCAGCACGTCATTGTGATCAATCCACGCAAGGAGGTTGCGACAACGCCTCCACATGTGCCATGTGGCTTCATGAACTGTAAGAGAGACACCGTAGCGTGCCATTGGTATTCTAATTTACGTGTTTTGCACATACTCAAAGTACTAGTAAGGTACACGTGCATTGCACGATCAGATTTTGCAACCAAATTATGAATAAATACCACACTATAGCATGTAAGCTCGAGTCATATATGCCTGATGTAGCCCTTTGTTTAATTCTTATAGTTCATCTCATTAAAAATCAATTAGTTTTTATAAAAAATCTAAGAACGCGGAATAGGAAAAACATGGGATTATAGTGGAATGTCGCCTTGAATCCTACAGGATTGTACGAGTGTTTGATTGTGCATAGAAAAACGCAGAATTCTTTCAAAGAGGTTTGAGTGGATGGGATGTTTCCTATGAAATCTAGTGCAAATGAATCATATGGAAAAATTCCTATGGTTTACAATCCTACTAATCAAACAACCAAGATAGGAAAAATTCCTAATGATTAGAATCCTCCAAAATTCCTTTGAGAATCCTTTGAATCAAAGAAGCCCTTAATCTATTTTATGATTCATGGAATTGTGCGTTGTAAAGCATAAAGTAAAAACAAATAATGGCAATTCAACTAGAAAAAAGTTTGGGCAGTTATGATACGAAGATTCTAGAACAAAAGAGAACCACTGTTGTTTTGAGGTTTGTGCATTATGCTTAAGTTCAACCATGGAGTCTGTTAGATTGTACATGTGGCAAAATCCGGTGGGGGCTAGAAGATGGTGCGAGGGGCCGAGTGGAGGGAGACTATGAAGGAATGCACAAGTGCGAGATCGATATTTAGAGAGAGGGGCGAACACGCATGCTTGTTGTAACGCAGTGGCGGAGCCATGGAAAATAAATGAGCTAGGGGGCCAAGCATTGCTTATCCTTTACGAGGAGGGTCAATTCATGAACTTAGACCATTTTTAGCAGCAATTGTCTAATGATCACATTCATATTAGCCTCGATATATAGTGATGTTAGGGGAGGGGGGGGGCCCTTATCGCCCCGTCTTCGCCATTGTGCACGCGTCTCGAGAGATGAAGCGAAGGCATGGATGATGAGAGGGGACGTTGGATATATAATTAATGTGGGTGTATTAGCTATATATGTTAATCCTATATAGAGAGGTTTAGATTGATCGATGTGGACGTGGGAAAGAGGGTGAGACCTCACCGGATATATCGATTGATCGGTTTGTGTGGAAAACTATGAAAGACCTAGCTATATACACACATACATAGAGGAACATCGATCGCTAATGCATGCACGCGTGAGAGATAAAGAATGCCCGATATGATGGAGAGGGGATGTGTGGGTGTGTGCCTTCATGGGAGACCGACCTGAAGAAAAAGATTGCATGTGTGTGATGGATAATGCCGATCGGTAGTGTGTGTGCATGCATGCATGAGAGAAAGTTAGTGGTACAATTATAAAGAGAAGACTACTGTGTGGGTGTAAAAGAATAGGTGAGGTCATAATCAATGTAAAGTTGAATTCAAATATTTGAATAAGAGATCTTGATGTTTGAAACCCATGCATGCATGAATATAATGGAGATCTGCATGTGTGGTTTGGAACGAGCATGTTGTAATGTATACACATTGAACAAGGTCAGACCGATTTGAATTTGAGATACCGATGGCAGACATCATTTGGCCACGTCGCATCCGTGCATGGACACACTATTCTAATTGGAGATGATGGGCAGCTTTCGCATCACATATCTATATCTATACCCCTATATATTTATATTATATATTATATATTTTTTTTGTAGTGTGCGGGTAACTTTAACTTTGAAAGATGGTCGTTGGATGAGGCGAATCCGATGGTCCAAAGATGGCAAATTTGAGCACTACTGGCCGTTGGATATCATCTAGATTCCACCAGATTTCGCCACATGTATAATCTAGAAGACTCCATGGTTGAACTTAAGCATAATGCACAAACATCAAAACACAAGCACTTCTTATTTTTCTAGAATCTTCCATATCAGAATTGCCCAAATGTTTTTCTACATGATTTGCCATTATTTGTTTTTACTTTATGTCTTATGACGCACAATTCCATGAATCTTAAAATAGATTAGCTTTCTTATAAAAACTAGATGATTTTGAATGAAATGAACTACAAGAATTAAACGAACATCTACATCATGCATATATGACTCAAAGCTTGCATGCTATAATGTGGTATTTATTCATAATTTGGTTGCCAAATCTCATGTGTGTAATGCACGTGTACCTTACTCTAGTCTAAATGGTGTTTGTGTGTGTGTTGTGCGTGTTGAGGTGCAAATTGTTTTTTTTGGTACACCTTAAGCTTGTTCTTCCGAAATTTCAAGCCGCGCCATGTTATGCCGAAAATTCAAGCTAGCGTCTCTGTCTATCGTGTTGCAAAACTCCCGCCTCTTCAACCCGCGCCTTGTTAGCCTGAAATATTTAAGATATATATTTGTCTTGTTGTGCTCCGACAACTCTCTCCGTCTCAACCCGCGGTTCCGAAATTACAACACGCGCGAAAAATCCCACCTCCTGTGAAATCCTAACAAGTGAAATGCCCGTGGTACCCCTGAACCGAAAGAACCACCTGAAATCGGTGGGGGTACTTTCGTAACTTACCCCACATTTCGGACAAGCGCGTCTCTAAGCCATGGTTCCCCACTGCCATCCCATCCGCCCACCCATTCATACACCGAGACCGCGAAAACCCGCGATGAAACCCCACACCCTGCTCCGTCCACCACCCAGCCGGAGCCTCTTCCCCAACGACGTCGTCCACAACAACACCTCGACGTCCCTCATCCACCGTACCGGATGAGGATCGGTCGTTGATCTCATCGTCCCGCCGGTTCAGCCACCCCGTCCTCCACCTCCAAGGAGCTTCCCGACGTTCCCCTCGTCTTTCTCGCCACCTCCATTCCCACACC
The DNA here is from genome assembly GCA_021605205.1 of Aegilops longissima. NCBI lineage: Eukaryota > Viridiplantae > Streptophyta > Magnoliopsida > Poales > Poaceae > Aegilops > Aegilops longissima. The sequence continues at coordinate 193,172,938 of CM038676.1, read as the reverse complement.
GCCGTCTTCACCGCACCACCGGAAGAGCATCATCATCACCATTTCTCGGATGAAGCTGCGGCCTAATCGGCGCCACCAAAGAGGTTGTACACTAATCGCCGCATTTTCTTCTTGACTCGATCTCACGGTGCTGCCGGCGCTCGGTCCCGAGCCGACATGGCGCGGCTCCATCCACGGCGGCGTCGCCGGCCACTTCCTCCACGGCGTCGCTCCCGCGGCGGCGATGTCCACATCAGTAGGAGTTGCTGCTGCTTTAGCTCTCGCTCGCACTGCTGCTCTGCTCTTGCTCTCGGTCCCTGCCTGGTCTGCTCTTGCTATTGCTCTTGCTCGCGCTGTTGCTCTCGCTCTTGCTCTTGCTTGCGATGCTGCTCCGATTTAGCTACACTTTAGTCGACTGAATCGACTTTTGGGTCAGTCGATTTTCAGGGGATGGGGGGGGGGCTCACCGGGGTGAAGGAAGAACCAGCCGCAGCGGGAGGGGGCTCGCCGGAGAGGTACCCCACTATCTATCTTAGGGTTCAGGATGGGGGCGGTGGTCGCCGGCGGTGGAGGGGCGTTGGCGGGGCGGTGGCGTGGGGATCGCCGAAGAAAAAGCTCGGCACGGGGGGCCTAGAGGGATGGCCGGGGCAGCGGCGGACCGTTGGTGTGGAGTGTTTTTTGGGCTGGCGGGGCGGCGCACCGCCGGCCGCGGGTGGTGGGGGGCTGCTGTTTGGCCGGTGATGGCTGGCGGCTCAGGGGGGTGGAGGTTGAAGATGAACCATAGGCCCTTGATTTCGTATCCAACGGCTACAAAATCGACTGACCAGAGATGAAAAAGTCAGTCAACCGACGTGTAGCCTCACCTTGCTAGTGTGTTCAGTTCCGACAGCAAAATTCAGTTTCGACAGCTAAGTTCAGTTTCGACAGTTAAGTTTAGTTTCGACAGTTAAGTTTTGTTTCGATAGTTAAGTTCAGAGATGAGCGGCTGATGTAGTTTACATCTAGCACTTTGTGGTTATGTATTCTACGTCATGTATTGGAGATGCTATTAGAATTCCACTCAGGTTAACGTTGTTCGTTGTCTCTCTTGTCCTGCTTTAGCCTCGGCGTCGTACAACTCACCGAAGCTGCTCCAACAACGTAACCCTCCATCACAGCGGAGCAGTACCTCAGGCTCCATATCCAGACGCCTAAGATCTTATTCCCCTCCTCCGACAGCCAAGTCAGTCGGAGCATCCTCACCGGCCAACCCAATCACGCTGAGATCGACATGGCTTCGCCAAAGAGGTTGTACACTTGTTGCATCTCTTTTTACTCTACATGTTATATATATTGTCCATCGAGCACTCGTAGTAATGGGAAATATGATTATTTTATCCTACTATATGACAAGCAAGTGAGGTACTGTGCAACTTAGCTATCCGTGATGGACTCTCTTGAACGCCATCATTATTTATCTCTCGCGTTTGAGCTGTGCATTTGTCGATGGGCCCGGAGTTGAGCTAGTATGGCAAAGGGCCTGGGTCCAAAGTAATAGAAGTAGCACAAAACATTTTTTAGTGTAGGATTTTCCTTGCTCAAGCCTGCCTACTAGAATCGCCAAGGCTTGAAAGGAAAAGTGAATGAAAACATCGAATTGGAAAGTTTCCTATGGTACCACTTTTCATGAATTTGGTGCAAAGGAATGGAGCATAGGAAAACTGTAGGATTTGTTCCTTTAGTGTCTCCTTGAAAGAAAAACCGTAGGAATACTAATTTCCACTTCTCCTCCTTTTCATATTCCTATTCATCAAGCACAAGACTAAGAGATAGTAGCATAATAGCATTATAACCGTACATTTTTTGTGGTTTGACTTAATCTCACCATGCTTTTTGCATCCAAAGATCTTCCAATTGTTGTGAATCAAACACCCAGATTGGCAGAAATCCTGTGTTTTTAAATTCTCTGCTTTTGCACGTGCATTCCTATCCTATTCCTATCTATTTCCTATCCTCGCATTGTTAGAATCCTCAAATTCAAACAAGCCCTTACTCAATTACTTCACATACAGATATGTGTCAAAGAAAACCTTGTGTGGTTTGTCCTGCCTTTGCGGTGCTGTGTTCCAACCCAGCTCAGCTGCTCCAACAACGGAAGGGTTCACCACAGCAGGGATCCGCTCTCCAAACGGTCTTTCACCGCCTCAGCTCTTCTTCCCCGCCGCCAGCAGCCATGGCAACTGTATTACCATCATCAACTGAGCAGATGACATTGAGGACTACACGGGTCCGCACGAGAGGTTGCACTCTTCAGTGTCTGATTACGTTATGCGTCGCTTAATATGATGACATGCTACATTATCGTCGTGTTCACCTATTAGACTCCGAGTCAGGTCCAAACTAATGCTGAAACTTGAGTTTTTAAATGGTTGTGGTGTACATATTGGGGCAGCAATCAGTACTATCTGTCTACTATCTGGTTAATCTCCGGTGTCTACTATGAGTTTCATGTTGGGTGCAAACAAACATTAAAGGAGCCATTATCTGTATTTTTTAACTAAAGCTATTATCTGCCTGCTATCACTGGTATTGGGTCTATCCATAGTTTGCTACCATCACTCTGGATTTGTGCATGCACTCCTTACATACTCACTATGTTTTATTCCTATGCATGCCATTTATTGTACACAATGGAACTGATCATGTAGAGCAAAAGAGACGAGCCTTGTGTGGCAATAAAATTTCATGCAGACGTCGTTCCATGGTGGGCGCAAAGGCAGCCCCCCTCCACCCATTTCAGATCATAATCAAGAGGAAGATAACTGCTCTGATGGGGATTCAAAAGGAGAAGACCACTCCTATTTACCCCATGAGGTCTTCGCTCTAACCTGGCATGCTGATGTTGGTAATATCATGCATATGGTGCCTTGCATTGCTTACTGTATACATTAAAGATGTCATCTGCTTAGTTTAGACATGCTTTGTGTCAATGCCATCTGTTTAGTTTCTTTATCGTATATGTGAATCATGCAATGCCATCTTGTCTAGCCGGACAACATATATGTGAATTTTGCAATGACACCCTGGTTAGCCAGTCATCTTATATGTGAATTATATCATGCCATCATTTTTTTATTACGTGTAAAATTTGTCAACAATTTTAGTACATTCAATTACTCTTCCTGTTCATCAGCCATTCGGCACGGTCATGGAAAAATCTGGAGTGGAAACAAGGTCTTCAGAGCAGACAATGCTATCTGACGAAGCGCATGTATTGCTGGTTACCGATAGCTCCTCAGAGGAGGATTCACAGACAGATGACCAGTCATATGCCCCCCGAGGTGCATGCCCTAACTTGGCAGGGTTATGTTGCTCATATCATGCGTATGGTATCTTGCATTGATATGTCATTTTCTTAGTTTAGACATGCTTTGTGTGAATGCCACTTGTTTAGTGTCTAATTACCATATATGTGAATTATGCAATGCCATCTTGTTGCAAGACATTATATATGTGAATTATGCAATGCTATCTTGTTGCAAGGCATTATGTATGTGAATTATGCAATGCCATGCTGTTTAGGCAAGCGTCATATATGTGAATTATATCATGCCAACCTTTTTTTGTATTTCTCATTGCTTTTGTCGACAATGTTTGTATATTCAACTGCTCTTCCTATGCATCAGCCATTTGAATTGGTGATGGAGAAATCTTGAGTGAAAACAAGGTCTTAAGAGCAGACAATGCTACCTGCTGAAGCAGATATCTTGGTGGTTACAGATAGCTCTTCAGAGGAGGATTCAGAGGAAGATGACCAGTCCTATCGTCCCCCTCAGGTGTACGCTCAAACTTGGCAGGGTTATATTACTCATATAATGCATATGTTGTATTGCAATGCTAAGTTTTTACAGCATATACACAATATTGAATGCCATCTCCTTAGTTGACACATCATATATGCGATTGCCCTCTGCTCACTTCCTTAGTATATAAATCATATATTTGAATTATGTCATGCCATGATGTTTACATAGACAGCAAGTATCTGAATTATGGCATGCCAACCTATTTTCTAAAGACATAATATAGTTATATCATCTCATCCTGTTTACATAGTCATCATATTTTAAATTATGTCATTATATCCGTGAATTATATCATTCCATCATATCTCCATCGACGGCATGTTTGTGATTTATGGCATGCCAACCACTTTAATAGACACATCGTATAGTTATATCATGTCATCCTATTTACATAGTCATCATATTTTGAAGTATGTCATTCTATCCTGTTTAGTTAGCCATCATACATGTGAAATTGTGTCATGCTATCCTGTTTAATTAGCCATCATATATGTGAAATTATGTCCTGCTATTCTGTTTGCTTAGACAACATAAATGTGAATTATTTCATGCCCTGCTTTCTTCCCTACTATCCATTGCACTGTCTATCTTACAATGTCTGTACATTCAATTACTTTTCTTGTTTATCAGCCATTTCAATTGAGGGAGTGGTGGCGATCTGTGGGAGTAAAAACATGGTCTTCGAAAAGATCGTGCTACATGTCGATGCAGATAGAACCACGGTTGTACTTGCCCAAGAAACAGCCCCACCACACATAACCCACACTCATGCAGATTGTACCCTACCCAGCTTGCACAGAGAACCAGCTATACCCTTCTAACCCCAACCCAAGAGATAGACACCCAGTTCCTCATTGACACAAAGACTGTCTCCACCACAGAGCACCCAAACACGAAAGCAGTTAGTAAGGCAACTGCAGTGCCCAAATCACGAGGACCACCACTCAACCCAAGTCAACGCTTAAAGCGTAAGAAGAATTGTTCTCGTGTCAGCTTCCATAGCTATGGTTCATACTACTTTGCTCTTGCATCACTCTATTTACTGATACCAACTAATTTCAAATTTGAAGGATGCAACTGAAACTTCAATGGCGCAATAGGTATGTTTTAAACCTGTTTCTTCAACGTGTTTGGTTGTTTGCTGTTGTAACTTTCTCTATGTTAATTTCAGTTTCAATTGAATAAACAATTATGTTCTCATGCCATGCACATTACAAGTGTTGTTATTGCTGTGTAGTTTCCCACACTTATATTCTGTCTATGCTGCTTTGTCTTAAATAGATATGATTCGAACTGTATCTATCTTGATTTGGCAACATAAACTAGAACGATATAGACCATACAGTGACCATACTACATAGATATATGTTTGTTTCATGCTGTTATCCTGTCCACCTTACTACTGAACTGGTTTACCAAAATGAGTTTCATATACTACATTGTAAACCTGAGATGTGTTTGTTTGTTTCTCTTTTAGAACGTGGATAAAATATTGGAGAAGAGTACCCTGTTATGCAATGGTAAAGGAAGTAATGCAGATAAGGTTCAAGATAGTGAGACATCCCTGTTGGTCTCCAAGAAAGCTGATAAAAACTATATTGAAGACACTGAGACAACCCCAAAGTCCTGTCTTGATGTAGTGTTCTAGTTACTGGCTACCACTGCTGGCACCAGCTCTTCGAACTCGTTGCCTGAATCAGTTTGGCTTCTTGAGTCTCAACTTCAAGTTGAAAGACATCGGTCAGATGTTATGCGATAGGAAGCCGAAGGACTGAGGAAGTCCCCGCAGAATTAAGATGCATACTTTCTGGTGCAATAGCAAGCACTGGAGGACTTCAGCGCCAAACAAGAGAAAGTTAATAAGCTTGCTAAGCATCTTGCCAGCATTATGGGTACCCAGGATATTGTTTCTTGAGCTCTTCTGAAGTGGTTTCAGTTCTGGACTTGTTTTGCTGCGGCGTCTATATGCTGTTGTGTTCCCTATATTTGCACTGGTGGCGAACTTTGATGCCCAGTGGATGTAATATGTGTAATAGCCGTGATAGCCTAGTGTAAGTTGCTTGCTTATTTATTTCCTTGTTGTCTTGTTTATTTGTTTGCTTGTAGTCAGTGTAGTTCTTTTTCTGTGGTTTGCTAGTGCCTGCAATAACCTATTTTTTAAAACTAGGCCACAATAACCATGGGCTAATATTTACTGTAGTGACACTGGGTCTCCTACGGGCCGTAGAAATTGTGGGCCTTCTACGGGCAGATAAACAAAGGCGCCTTCTACGGGTCAGAGAAACAATGGGCCTTCTACGGGCCGTAGAAACGATGGGCCTTCTACGGGCCGTATCATCAATGGGCCTTATACGAGCCGTATGATCGATTGGCCAAACATGGGCCAAACAGACCGCATTCTGGCCGTAAACGGGCTAGAGTTGGAATCGTCCGTTCATGGGCCGACCATAACGAGCCATCGTTAATAGGCCGTATTTGATGACGCTATGAAAATGGCCCAACGTATTAACGGACCACAAACGGGCCGACTGTAACCACGGGCTGAATTTGGCCCACAAGCAGAAAATGACAGTAACGGGCCGTAAGTAAACGAATGCTGGAAAATATCCCAAGAATAAATGGGCTCTGAGAAGGCCGAAAGATAACATGGGCTGGAAACGGCCCAACGGAATAACGGGCCGTTAATGGGTATAAAGTGATACACTATTCTTTACGGGCCAGTTTCACCACGGGCCGTTAATGGGTGTAAAGTGATACACTGTTCATTACGGGCCAGTTTCACCACGTGTCGTTAATAGGCCAAGAGTTACATAGGGCCTCATATGGGCCGAAAGACGTCATGGGCCATACATGGGGCAGAAGTGAAAACGGGCTGGAATCATATTGGATGGCCCAGATGATGCTACTAGGCCTAATTCGAATGGAGCGTAACGGGCCTTGGGTTAGCGGGCTGTAAATGGGCTATATGCGAATAGGTCCTTAACAGGCTTTCCATGGGCCGGCCCGCCACCTTTTGACCAAGTCAAACAGGCCGGCCTTTTCACAGGCATGGGCCTCTGTTGGGCCGTGCCATGTGTCAACGTATCATAGGCGCCTTCTGTCCAATGAGTGGATGACATCTGTCCCAGTGATGAGCCGACACGTGTTTCCTCCAGCCAATGATGATTTTACACGTGGAAAATCCCCGTTGGTCAGGGATGTTAACGGGTTATCGGATCCAAAACCCGACCCGATAGCTTAACGGCATTCCGTTACGGTGGATGCCACGTGTCGGTCACCCTTGACGAAAGCACTTCTGTGATGCGCGATTTGTCGTCATGGAAGTGGACACTTCCGTGATGATAGTTTTGGTAATGTCATGGAACACTTCTATGACAGCACAAGTATGACTATCTTGATTCCGTCATAAAATCGTCATGGATGTACATGCATGACAGAAAATGCGACCTACTGTGACAAACATGTATCATCACGGAAGTGTATTTTTTTGTAGTGGCACCAGGCGGGCGCCAGCGCGCGCAGCGTCCTTGTTTCCTCTTTGGTGCTAAGGAAGCCAGCGCAGGCGAGGAGTACCGAGGCATTAGGCAAAGGTTGCTATATCGGTGCAACGAGACCAAGACCAAGAGGACGGCAAGACGGAGGTCATCGTGGAGCCCAAGGCGGCGTCACCACCAGAGCCTTTCGCAGGTGAAGACCACTTTTGTCAGGATAGCTTGTACTAGCTGTCCCCCTTCAAATTTTCCCGCCGTTGTTGGCTCCCTTCCCGCTCAATATTTGGGAAGAGGACCAGGGCCTATATAAGTAGAACTAGCCACCACAGTAGGGGCATCTCATCTTAGCTTGATCCAATCTGATCGAGAGCCTACCCTAGTCAAAAGAACACCTCACCCTCAGGAGGTTGTTCTTCCCTTTGTACTGTTCATCATCAGCCCAAGAGGCAATCCACCACCACCACCACACTGGAGTAGGGTATTACACCACAACGGTGGCCTGAACCAGTATAAATCACGTGTCTTTCTGTGTTGTGAGTTCGTCGAGTTCGTCCGCGAGATCTTAGCGAGCTAGAGCGTAGATCGGTAGGAGGGAAAGACCCTGTGCGCAACCCAGTGTTCGAACCTTAAGGGTTTGCCAGAACCCCACATCCGACATTTGGCGCGCCAGGTAGGGGTGCGCCGTAGCTTCCCTCCCGTCGATCAGTCGATCTGTCACTTCATCGTCTCCATGGCGGACGCTCACCGTGCTCGAGCTGAGCATCGGGCTGCCCTCACCACCCGCGTCACTCAGACGGCTCCTGTTGGCGGCCCACCTCATCGTTCTCCGTCTCACCCCGCCAACGTTGCCACCGGCCCAGCGGGGAACGAGCAGCAGGCGTCCTCGCTGCATCCATCGGTACGTCAGGACGGCCGTACCGCCACTCCGTCGCTGACCCCGGCCGTTTCTTCGTCTCACGCATGCCGCGCTCCTCGCGGCGAATGAGCTCCTGCGCTACCGCCCGATGACGACCTCTACGAGGAGTGGCTCGATCGCGTCGCCGAGCTCGTCCACGCCGGAGGGGGCTCTCCGGCGTCGTCCCTCTCTCTACCTCACCCTCAGCCAGCCACGGGCGACGAGGCCCATGGCACGCCTCCACCACCTCTGCCCCAAGACGGTGCCTTGGCACCAAGGCGTGCAGTTCCGCGGCGTGATCCACCACGCCCGGTGCCCGCGCGCGAAGAGAGAAGCTGCCAAGAAATCCCTCGGCCGCGAGAAGCTGCACCCGCGCTTCCCGCACCGCCTCGTCAAGACCGCGCACCGCCCGCAGTGGCGCCACGCGGACCTCATCAAGACCAAGTTCCACCTATGAAGTGGGCCCCAGCAACCACGGCCGGCTACCGTGCCTTCACCCCCGAGCTGTGCAGCGTCGCCTGGCCAGGCAAGTTCAAGCCGGATCTGCCTCCTCGCTATGACGGCACCGCCGACCTCGCGGAGTTCCTACAGCTCTACGAGCTGAGCATCGAAGCAGCCAACGGCGATGAGAAAGTCATGGCGAACTGGTTTCCGATGGCTCTCAAGGATTGGGCCCGCTCCTAGCTCCTAAACCTTCAGCACGGCTCGATCTCCTCCTAGGACGAGATGCGCGACCGCTTCGTCGCCAACTTCCAGGGCACTCGAGACCGCCCGCCGGCCGCCACCGACCTGCGCCGCATCAAGCAACAACCAGGAGAGACCCTCCAGAAGTACATCCAGCGCTTCAACAACACGCGGCTCAAGATCCCCAAGGTCACGGATGAGGCCATCATCTCCGCATTCTCCGACGGCGTTCGTGACGTCAAGATGAAGGAAGAGCTCGCTATCCACGAGGAGCTCTGCACATCTCAGGAGCTGTTCAACCTGGCGACCAAGTGCGCAAGAGCCGAGGAGGGTTGCCTCTCTCTCCTCGAGCTACCAACCGTGGGCACAGAGGAGAAGAAAGCCAAGGCCAAGTACGTGAAGCGCAAGGAAGCAGCAGTGCTCGCAGCAGTGCTCGCAGCGGAGCCCGACACCAAGCGGGGCAGAGATCAGACCGAGTCATCCAAGAACAGCCAACCGTTCAGCGCCTTCCACCACCTGAACACCCACAACACGAGCAACTGTCAAGAGCTCAGAGCCATACGAGAAGGACGCTTCGGTTGACGCCCCGAGTGCAGGGACCAGGGCTACGGCCGTGGAGGAGTACGTGGAGGCAGACGCTGGGACGACCGCGACCCGCACCAGGAATGGCACGACAGGCCTCGTGAGGACCGCTGGCAGGACCATCCTCGCGAGAGCGCCTGGAGGGACCAGCCTCGTGAGGATCGCCCCCAAGGCAACGCCGATCCTCCGTCGCTGCCGCCACCAAGAAGGAACGACGACCACCATCAGGACGAGTTGGCTGGGGGCTTCCAGGAGCCGCGTGCAATCGCCTGCATCTTGGGCGGCGCCCAGGCCCCAGCCTCTCAGCGCATCTTCAAACAGTTCGCTCGCGAGGTGAATGCGATACTCCCCAAGCTCGAAGCCACGCGCCCGCTCAAGTGGTCCCAATGCGCCATCACTTTCAACTCGGCAGATCAGCTCAAGTGCGCGGCCACCGCCGGCGCCCTCACGATGTTGTGTTCCCCAATCATTAACAATGTGCAGGTTACCAAGACCCTCATAGACGGTGGCACAGGGCTCAACGTCCTGTCCGTCGACACGTTCGACAACCTCCAAGTGCCATATGAGCAGCTCCAGCCTACCAAACCTTTCTCAGGAGTGACCGGCAGTTCCACCACACCGATAGGGCAGGTCCGCCTGCCTGTCACCTTGGGAGAGCGCAAGAACTACCGCACCGAGCTCATCGACTTCGACGTCACGCACATCCGCCTGCCGTACAACGCCATCCTCGGGTATCCGGCCCTGGCAAAGTTCATGGCAGTCACCCATCACGGCTACAACGTCCTCAAGATGCCACGAAGTGGAGGAATCATCACGGTCCCATGTGAAGAGAGGGATGCGGTGTGCTCCCTCGAGCGCGCCTTCCAAGCTGCAGCAATCAATGACCCAGACAGCAGAAGTGAGGGCCCTTCGGAGGCCATCCTCAAGAAGAAGAAGCTGCGCCGCGCAGGACCTTAGGAGGATGGCATCGCGGCAGGAGCCTCATCAGGATCAGCTTCCGTCCTAGGGGTGCCTCCCTCCATCGCATAGGAAGGCGCGCTCGGCGCCCTCCTCGGGCTGGGCTCGGGGGCTCTCTTCTGGAGGGCCTCAGACCTTGCCAACCTCACGAGGGAGGCGCTTGGGCACCACTTGGAGGCGTGTTTCGCGGCACGTTTCCCTCAGGAGAACACAGGGAAAGGAGTGCCCACCACTCAGGAGTTCATCACCAAGACCACTCAGGAGCTGCAAGACGCAAGAGCCATGCGCGGCAACGGCCGCTCACGAGGCGCGACTCCTCATCTAAGCGAGGATGATGGGCTGCGTGTCTGCATCGATGTCCCAGGGCTCAACAGGGCCGCATCTCAGGAGCGCTTCTGGCCGTCACGTGTGGGCCACTGCGAGGGCCTGCCACACAGCTACGTTCACATGCCCTTCGGCTTGCCGAGCGTGGCATTAGCCTATCAGCGCAACATGCGGCATGTCCTGGCGGCTCAGGAGGCCAGGTACCATGCCGTCCTGGAAGAGATGGAGATGGTCTTCAGGGAGCCTCCCGAGCCCCCAGAGCCTCCCGAGGCTCAGGGCCCCGGTGGCTCATGAAGAGTCATCCCTTCGCCGCATGCCTTCAGCTGCACCAATGCTACCTCTTGAGCATTGCGTTGGATTTCCCCAAAGAGGAGAGGATGATGCAGAAAAGTAGCGTAAGTATTTCCCTCAATTTTTGAGAACCAAGGTATCAATCCAGTAGGAGGCTACGCACAAGTCCCTCGTACCTGCACAAAACAATAGCTCCTCACAACCAACGCAATTAGGGGTTGTCAATCCCTTCACGGTCACTTATGAGAGTGAGATCTAATAGAGATGATAAATAATTTTTTTGGTATTTTTGGTATAGAGATGCAAAGTGAAAAGTAAAAGGCAAAGTAAAAACAAAGCAAGTATTAAAGTAATGGAGATTGATATGATGAGAATAGACCTGGAGGGCATAGGTTTCACTAGTGGCTTCTCTCAAGAGCATAAGTATTCTGCGGTGGGTGAACAAATTACTGTTGAGCAATTGACAAAATTGAGCATAGTTATGAGAATATCTAAGTATAATCATGTATATAGGCATCACGTCCGAGACAAGTAGACCGACTCCTTCCTGCATCTACTACTATTACTCCACTCATCGACCGCTATCCAGCATGCATCTAGAGTATTAAGTTAAAAACAGAGTAACGCCTTAAGCAAGATGAAATGATGTAGAGGGATAAATTCATGCAATATGATAAAAACCCCATCTTGTTATCCTCGATGGTAACAATACAATACGTGCCTTGCTGCCCCTTCTGTCACTAGGAAAGGACACCGCAAGATAGAACCCAAAGCTAAGCACTTTTCCCATTGCAAGAACTACCAGTCTAGTTGGCCAAACCAAATGGATAATTTGAAGAGACTTGCAAAGATAACCAATCATACATAAAAGAATTCAGAGAAGATTCAAATATTGTTCATAGATAATCTTGATCATAAACCCACAATTCATCGCTCTCAACAAACACACCGCAAAAACAAGATTACGTGGAATAGATCTCCACAAGAGAGGGGGACAACATTGTAATGAGATCCAAAAAGAGAGAAGAAGCCATCTAGCTACTAGCTATGGACCCGAAGGTCTGAGGTAAACTACTCACACTTCATCGGAGGGGATATGGTGATGATGTAGAAGCCCTCCATGGTGGATGCCCCCTCCGGCGGAGCTCCTGAACATGCCCCAAGATGGGATATCATGGATACAGAAAGTTGCGGCGGTGGAATTAGGTTTTTGGCTCATGTTCTGATCGTTTGGGGGTACGTAGGTATATATAGGAGGAAGGAGTACGTCGGTGGAGCAACAGGGGGCCCACGAGGCAGGGGGCGCGCCCTAGGGGGGGGCGGCCCCCACCCTCGTGACCGCCTCTGTTACTTCTTGGAGTAGGGTCCAAGTCTCCTGGATCACGTTTGGTGAGAAAATCACTTTCCCGAAGGTTTCATTCTGTTTGGACTCTGTTTGATATTCCGTTTCTTCGAAACACTGAAATAGGCAAAAAATAACAATATTGGGCTGGGCCTCCGGTTAATAGGTTAGTCCCAAAAATAATATAAAAGTGGAAAATAAATCCCAATATAGTCCAAAACAGTAGGTAAAGTAGCATGGAGCAATCAAAAATTATAGATACGTTGGAGACGTATCAGGCATCCCCAAGCTTAATTCCTGCTCGTCCTCGAGTAGGTAAATGATAAAAAGAGAATTTTTGATGCGGAGTGATACTTTGGCATAATTTCAATGTAAATCTTCTTAATTGTGGTATGAATATTCAGATCTGAAAGATTCAAGAAAAAAGTTCATATTGACATAAAAATAATAATACTTCAAGCATACTAACTAAGCAATTATGTCTTCTCAAAATAACATGGCCAAAGAAAGTTATCACTATAAAATCATATAGTCTGGCTATGCTCCATCTTCCCCACACAAAATATTTAAATGATGCACAACCCCGATGACAAGCCAAGCAATTGTTTCATACTTTAACATTTCAAAACTTTTTCAATCTTCACGCAATACATGAGCGTGAGCCATGGATATAGCACTATATGTGGAATAGAATGGTGGTTGTGGAGAAGACAAAAGGAGGGAAGATAGTCTCACATCAACTAGGCGTATCAACGGGCTATGGAGGTGCCCATCAATAGATATCAATGTGAGTGAGTAGGGATCGCCATGCAATGGATGCACTAGAGCTATAAGTATATGAAAGCTCAACAAAAGAAACTAAGTGGGTGTGCATCCAACTCGCTTGCTCACGAAGACCTAGGGCATTTGAGGAAGCCCATCATTGGAATATAAAAGCCAAGTTCTATAATGAAAAATTCCCACTAGTATATGAAAGTGACAAAATGAGAGACTCTCTATCATGAAGATCTTGGTGCTACTTTGAAGCACAAGTGTGGTAAAAGGATAGTAGCATTGTCCCTTCTCTCTTTTTCTCTCATTTTTTTGTTTGGGCCTTTTCTCTTTTTATTTATGGCCTCTTTTTTTTTCCTTTTTTTTCTTTTTTTTCGTCCGGAGTCTCATCCTGACTTGTGGGGGAATCATGGTCCCCATCATCCTTTCCTCACTTGGGACAATGCTCTAAAGAATGATGATCATCAAAATTTTATTTTTCTTACAACTCAACAATTACAACTCGATTCTTAGAACAAAGTATGACTCTATATGAATGCCTCCGGCGGTGTACCAGGATATGCAATGAAACAAGAGTGACATGTATGAAAGAATTATGAAAGGTGGCTTTGCCACAAATACGATGTCAACTACATGATCATGCCAGCAATATGACAATGATGGAGCGTTTCATAATAAATGGAACGGTGGAAAGTTGCATGGCAATATATCTCGGAATGGCTATGGAAATGCCATGATAGGTAGGTATGGTGGCTGTTTTGAGGAATATATATGGTGGGTGTATGATACCGGCGAAAAGTGTGCGGTATTAGAGAGGCTAGCAATGGTGGAAGGATGGGAAAAAGTGCGTATAATCCATGTACTCAACATTAGTCATAAAGAACTCATATACTTATTGCAAAAATATAGAAGTTATCAAAGCAAAGTATTACCCGCATGCTCCTAGGGGGATATATTGGTAGGAAAAGACCATCGCTCGTCCCCGACCGCCACTCATAAGGAAGACAATCAATAAATAAATCATGCTCCGAGTTCATCACATAACGGTTCACCATACGTGCGTGTTACCTGAATCACAAACTTCAACACAAGTATCATTTAGATTCACAACTACTCAACTAGCATGACTTTAATATCACCATCTTCATATCTCAAAACAATTATAAACATCAAACTTTTCTTAGTATTCAACGCACTCAAAAGAAAGTTTCACATATCTTGAATACCAAGTATATTAATATTAAGCAAATTACCATGCTATTAACGACTCTCAAAATAATCTAAGTGAAGCATGAGAGATCAATAGTTTCTTTAAAACAAATCCACCACCGTGCTCTAAAAGATCTAAGTGAAGCACTAGAGCAAAAATTATCACGCTCAAAAGATATAAGTGAAGCACTATGAGCAAAACTATCAAGCTCAAAAGATATAAGTGAAGCACATAGAGTATTCTATCAAATTCCAATTTATGTATGGCTCTCTCAAAAGGTGTGTACAGAAAGGATGATTGTGGTAAACTAACAAGCAAAGACGCAAATAATACAAGATGCTCCAAGCAAAACACATATCATGTGGTGAATAAAAATATAGCTCCAAGTAAATTACCGATGGAAGTAGACGAAAGAGGGGATGCCTTCCGGGGCATCCCCAAGCTTTGACGTTTTGGTGTCCTTGGTGTATATTGGGGGTGCCATGGGCATCCCCAATCTTAGGCTCTTGCCACTCCATGTTCCATAATCCATCAAAAGAATTTATCAAAAACTTGAAAACTTCACAACACAAAACTCAATAGAAATCTCGTGAGCTCCGTTAGGGAAAGAAAACAAAAGACTACTTTAAGGTACTGTAATGAACTCATTATTTATTTATATTGGTGTTAAACCTACTGTATTCCAACTTCTCTATGGATTATAAAATATTTTACTAGCCATAGATTCATCAAAATAAGCAAACAACACACGAAAAACAGAATCTGTCAAGAACAGAACAGTCTGTAGTAATCTGTAACTAACGCAAACTTCTGCAACTCCAAAACTTCTACCAAAATAGGACGTCCTAGACAATTTTTTTAATGATCAGCAGCAATTGTAATCAGTCTTTTATCACGTTCTTGTGATTTTTAACAATTGTTTTCGTGAGCAGAAAGATTCTGGAAATTACAGCAAGATCAAATAACTATCATCCAAGAAGATCCTATAGGTCTAACTTGGCACAAACACTAACTAAAACATAAAACCACATCTAAACAGAGGCTAGATGGATTATTTATTCCTAAACAGAAGCAAAAGAAAAAAAAATTGGGTTGCCTCCCAACAAGCGCTATCGTTTAACGCCCCTAGCTAGGCATAAAAGCGAGGATAGATCTAAGTAGTGCCGTAGTAATAAGATAGATCGGTGAAACTCATTTCATATTCTCTACGTTCGGCAGCAAGTTTTCTTTGAGGCAAGCAAAAGTAATCAAAAGGGCTAAATTTAATAGGACAAAAGTCCCCAAGATCGATTTTAGGAGGTATAGGTTCCTCTTTCGGCCCTTCGAATTGCACAACCAATTCATCATTATAAGCGTTCTTCTGACAGAACTTGGTGCGCCTATACTCAAGAGAGCATCCTAGCTCATTATTTCGAATAGCCAAATCATCAACTTTAAGCAATTTCTCCTCAAGCAAAGCATTAAAATTCTTTTGCGAACTCATAAATTCTTTAACACTAGTCTCAAATTCAGAGGGCATCTTATTAAAATTTCCATAAGAATTGTTGTAGGAATTTCCATAATTATTAGAGGAATTACTAGGATAAGGCCTAGGATTAAAATTCCCTCTATATGCATTGTTACCCAAATTATTCCTACCAACAAAATTCACATCCATAGATTCATTATTGTTCTCAATCAAGGTAGATAAAGGCATATCATTAGGATTAGAAGAAACTCCCTTAGTAGCAAATAATTTTGTAAGTTCATCCATCTTTCCACTCAAAAACATTAATTTCTTTTATCGCATGCACTTTTTTATTAGTAGATCTTTCGGTATGCCATTGAGAATAATTAACCATAATATTATCTAGAAGTTTAGTAGCATCTCCTAGAGTGATTTCCATAAAAGTTCCTCCCGTGGCCGAATCTAAAAGATTTCTAGAAGCAAAATTCAATCCGGCATAAAAGTTTTGTATAATCATCCACAAGTTCAAACCATGAGTAGGACAATTACGTATCATTAATTTCATTCTCTCCCAAGCTTGTGCAACATGTTCATGATCAAGTTGCTTAAAATTCATAATATCGTTCCTAAGAGAGATAATTTTAGCGGGAGGAAAATACTTAGAGATAAAAGCATCTTTGCACTTGTTCCAAGAATCAATACTATTTTTAGGCAGAGATGAAAACCACGCTTTAGCACGATCTCTAAGCGAAAAAGGAAATAGCTTCAATTTAACGACATCATTATAGACATCTTTTTCTTTTGCATATCACATAAATCAACGAAGCTATTCAGATGAGTAGCGGCATCTTCACTAGGAAGGCGGTAATTGATCTTTCATAACAAGATTCAACAAAGCAGTATTGATTTCACAAGATTCAGTATTGGCAAGAGGAGCAATCGGAGTGCTAAGGAAATCATTATTATTGGTATTGGTAAAGTCACACAATTTGTAGTATCTTGAGCCATCGCGACAGCCAAGCAATCCAACACACGAGCAAACAAAAGGCAAGCGAGAAAAAGGCAAACGGGAAAAAGAGGAGGAGATTGGGAAAGAGAGGGCGAATAAAACGGCAAGGGTGAAGTGGGGGAGAGGAAAACGAGAGGCAAATGCCAAATAATGTAATGCGGGAGATAGGGATTGTGAAGGGTACTTGGTATGTAGACTTTAACGGTGCCAGAAGTGGCTTGTTGTTAGGAGTCCAAGTCTTGACTTGCTCTTGCGTAAGCCTCCCCGGCAACGGCGCCAGAAATTCTTCTTGCTACCTCTTGAGCACTGCGTTGGATTTCCCCGAAGAGGAGAGGATGATGCAGCAAAGTAGCGTAAGTATTTCCCTCAGTTTTTGAGAACCAAGGTATCAATCCAGTAGGAGGCTACGCACAAGTCCCTCGTTCCTGCACAAAACAATAGCTCCTCGCAACCAACGCGATTAGGGGTTGTCACTCCCTTCACGATCACTTACGAGAGTGAGATCTAATAGAGATGATAAATAATGTTTTTGGTATTTTTGGTATAGAGATGCAAAGTGAAAAGTAAAAGGCAAAGTAAAAAAACAAAGCAAGTATTAAAGTAATGGAGATTGATATGATGAGAATAGACCCGGGGGGGCATAGGTTTCACTAGTGGCTTCTCTCAAGAGCATAAGTATTCTGCGGTGGGTGAACAAATTACTGTTGAGCAATTGACAGAATTGAGCATAGTTATGATAATATCTAGGTATGATCATGTATATAGGCATCACGTCCGAGACAAGTAGACCGACTCCTGCCTGCATCTACTACTATTACTCCACTCATCGACCACTATCCAGCATGCATCTAGAGTATTAAGTTAAAAACAGAGTAACGCCTTAAGCAAGATGACATGATGTAGAGGGATAAATTCATGCAATATGATAAAAACCCCATATTGTTATCCTTGATGGCAACAATACAATACGTGCCTTGCTGCCCCTTCTGTCACTGGGAAAGGACACCGCAAGATTGAACCCAAAGCTAAGCACTTCTCCCATTGCAAGAACTACCAATCTAGTTGGCCAAACCAAACGGATAATTCGAGGACACTTGCAAAGATAACCAATCATACATAAAAGAATTCAGAGAAGATTCAAATATTGTTCATAGATAATCTTGATCATAAACCCACAATTCATTGGTCTCAACAAACACACCGCAAAAAGAAGATTACATCGAATACATCTCCATGAGAGAGGGGGAGAACATTGTATTGCGATCCAAAAAGAGAGAAGAATCCATCTAGCTACTAGCTATGGACCCAAAGGTCTGAAGTAAACTACTCACACTTCATCGGAGGGGCTATGGTGATGATGTAGAAGCCCTCCGTGGTGGATGCCCCCTCCGGAGGAGCTCCGGAACAGGCCCCAAGATGGGATCTCATGGATACAGAAAGTTGCGGTGGTGGAATTAGGTTTTTGGCTCCTGTTATGATCGTTTGGGGTACGTAGGTATATACAGGAGGAAGGAGTACGTCGGTGGAGCAACAGGGGGCCCACAAGGCAGGGGGCGTGTCCTAGGGGGGGGGGCGCCCCCACCCTCGTGACCGCCTCTGTTACTTCATGGAGTAGGGTCCAAGTCTCCTGGATCACGTTCGGTGAGAAAATCACGTTCCCGAAGGTTTCATTCCGTTTGGACTCCGTTTGATATTCTGTTTCTTCGAAACACTAAAATAGGCAAAAAACAGGAATTCTGGGTTGGGCCTCCGGTTAATAGGTTAGTCCCAAAAATAATATAAAATTGGAAAATAAAGCCCAATATAGTCCAAAACAGTAGATAAAGTAGCATGGAGCAATAAAAAAAATTATAGATACGTTGGAGACGTATCAGGCATCCCCAAGCTTAATTCCTGCTCGTCCTCGAGTAGGTAAATGATAAAAAGAGAATTTTTGATGCGGAGTGATACTTTGGCATAATTTCAATGTAAAATCTTCTTAATTGTGGTATGAATATTCAGATCCGAAAGATTCAAGACAAAAGTTCATATTGACATAAAAATAATAATACTTCAAGCATACTAACTAAGCAATTATGTATTCTCAAAATAACATGGCCAAAGAAAGTTATCCCTACAAAATCATATAGTCTGGCTATGCTCCATCTTCTCCACACAAAATATTTAAATCATGCACAACCCCGATGACAAGCCAAGAAATTGTTTCATACTTTAACATTTTCAAAACTTTTTCAATCTTCACGCAATACATGAGCGTGAGCCATGGATATAGCACTATATGTGGAATAGAATGGTGGTTGTGGAGAAGACAAAAGGAGGGAAGATAGTCTCACATCAACTAGGCGTATCAACAGGCTATGGAGATGCCCATCAATAGATATCAATGTGAGTGAGTAGGGATTGCCATGCAACGGATGCACTAGAGCTATAAGTATATGAAAGCTCAACAAAAGAAACTAAGTGGGTGTGCATCCAACTCGCTTGCTCACGAAGACCTAGGGCATTTGAGGAAGCCCATCATTGGAATATACAAGCCAAGTTCTATAATGAAAAATTCCCACTAGTATATGAAAGTGACAAAATGAGAGACTCTCTATCATGAAGATCTTGGTGCTACTTTGAAGCACAAGTGTGGTAAAAGGATAGTAGCATTGTCCCTTCTCTCTTTTTCTCTCATTTTATTTATTTGGGCCTTTTCTCTTTTTTTATGGCCACTTTTTTTTCTTTCATTTTTCTTTTTTTTCGTCCGGAGTCTCATCCCGACTTGTAGGGGAATCATGGTCTCCATCATCCTTTCCTCATTTGGGACAATGCTCTAAAGAATGATGATCATCACACTTTTATTTTTCTTACAACTCGACAATTACAACTCGATTCTTAGAACAAAGTATGAATGCCTCCGGCGGTGTACCGGAATATGCAATGAAACAAGAGTGACATGTATGAAAGAATTATGAAAGGTGGCTTTTCCACAAATACGATGTCAACTACATGATCATGCTAGCAATATGACAAAGATGGAGCGTGTCATAATAAACGGAACAGTAGAAAGTTGCATGGCAATATATCTCGGAATGGCTATGGAAATGCCATGATAGGTAGGTATGGTGGCTGTTTTGAGGAATATATATGGTGGGTGTATGATACCGGCGAAAAGTGTGCGGTATTAGAGAGGCTAGCAATTTTGGAAGGATGGGAAAAAGTGCGTATAATCCATGGACTCAACATTAGTCATAAAGAACTCATATACTTATTGCAAAAATATAGAAGTTATCAAAGCAAAGTATTACGCGCACGCTCCTAGGGGGATAGATTGGTAGGAAAAGACCATCGCTCGTCCCCGACCACCACTCATAAGGAAGACAATCAATAAATAAATCATGCTCCGAGTTCATCACATAACGGTTCACCATACGTGCATGCTACGGGAATCACAAACTTCAACACAAGTATTCTTTAGATTCACAACTACTCAACTAGCATGACTTTAATATCACCATCTTCATATCTCAAAACAATTATCAAGCATCAAACTTTTCTTAATATTCAACTCACTCAAAAGAAAGTTTCACATATGTTGAATACCAAGTATATTAATATTAAGCAAATTACCATGCTATTAACGACTTCAAAATAATCTAAGTGAAGCATGAGAGATCAATAGTTTCTTTAAAAAAAAATCCACCACCGTGCTCTAAAAGACCTAAGTGAAGCACTAGAGCAAAAGTTATCACGCTCAAAAGATATAAGTGAAGCACTATGAGCAAAACTATCAAGCTCAAAAGATATAAGTGAAGCACATAGAGTATTCTATCAAATTCCAATTTATGTATGGCTCTCTCAAAAGGTGTGTACAGCAAGGATGATTGTGGTAAACTAACAATCAAAGACGCAAATAATACAAGACCCTCAAAGCAAAACACATATCATGTGGTGAATAAAAATATAGCTCCAAGTAAATTACCGATGGAAGTAGACGAAAGAGGGGATGCCTTCCGGGGCATCCCCAAGCTTTGACTTTTTGGTGTCCTTGGTTTATCTTGGGGGTGCCATGGGCATCCCCAAGCTTAGGCTCTTGCCACTCCTTGTTCCATAATCCATCAAAAGAATTTACCCAAAACTTGAAAACTTCACAACACAAAACTCAATAGAAATCTCGTGAGCTCCGTTAGAGAAAGAAAACAAAAGACTACTTTAAGGTACTGTAATGAACTCATTCTTTATTTATATTGGTATTAAACCTACTGTATTCCAACTTCTCTATGGATTATAAACTAGTTTACTAGCCATAGATTCATCGAAATAAGCAAACAACACACGAAAAACAGAATCTGTCAAAAACAGAACAGTCTGTAGTAATCTGTAACTAACGCAAACTTCTGGAACTCCAATTTTTTTACCAAAATAGGAAGACCTAGACAATTTGTTTAATGATCAGAAGCAATTGGAATCAGTATTTTATCACGTTCTTGTGATTTTTAACAATTTTTTTCATGAACAGAACGATTCTGGAAATTACAGCAAGATCAAATAACTATCATCCAAGAAGATCCTATAGGTCTAACTTGGCACAAACTCTAATTAACATCTTCCAAGCTCGCTTAGCTGGGAGCGCCCCTCGGGCTGCATTATTCCTAGGCTGCATGGGTCCGTCCCTACGGCATGTATCCCTTTTGCTTATGTCTTTAGCTTACCTTGCTGGGGGCGCCCCTCGGGCTGCATCATCCCTAAGCCGCTCGGGCCGAACCCAGTGGCATGTATCTTCCTGCATTTACCCAAGCTGATTTTCTTTCCATGCTTAACCTGCCTACGGCTATCGCCTGCTCGACCATCGCCTCCCACGGGGCCTTCTCACAGGCATGGCACTGGTGCATGGGCCCGTCCCTGCCACGCCGACAAATCTGAGCGGTCGAGCTCTGGCTCGCGGATGCCCTGCGCACGTCACCTCACGAGGCCCTCAGTGCCTTCACTTCATCCAGAGCAACCAGCGGCAGGCTGGCAGCTACAACGGCAAACCGTGTTTCTTCTTGTGCCTGCTCACAGGGATCCCATGGGAAGGATAGCAGACGGCACCACGAGTCTCCTTTTCTCCCGTGCAATTCGCTTGCGCGTTAAAAGGGGGGCTCCTGAGCATCGCGACTAAGGAGCTCTTACAGGCTCTCCATCCCTCACCCCCTGGCCTTGACCACGGCATCGCGACCTGGCAGACCAGCGGCGGCTGAGCTCGCTCGAGGGCTGATACGTCTCCGTCGTATCTATAATTTTTGATTGTTCCATGCCAATATTATTCAACTTTCATATACTTTTTGGAATTTTTTTTATTATTTTTGGGACTAACATATCGATCCGATTGCCCAGTGCAGTTCACATGCATTGCATGTTTTGGTTTCGCAGAATATCCATATCAAACGGAGTCCAAACGGGATAAAACGGACGGAGCTTATTTTTGGAAAATATGGAAAATCTGGAAGGAAAATAAACACAAACCGGTGTCTGAGGTGGGCACGAGGTAGGGGGGCGCGCCCCCTACCCTCGTGAGCCCACCGTAAGGCAGTTGACGCTCTTCTTTTGCCGCAAGAAAGCTGATATTCGGAAAAGAATCATGGCGAAGGTTTCAGGCCAATCGGAGTTATGAATCTCCATATATACACGAAACGGTGAAACAGAGCCAGACGAGAACGCAGAAACAGAGAGAGACAGAGAGACAGATGCAATCTCGGAGGGGCTCTCGCCCCTCCCACGCCATGGGAGCCAAGGACCAGAGGGGAAACCCTTCTCCCATCTAGGGAGGAGGTCAAGGAAGAAGAAGAAGAAGGGGGGCTCTCCCACCCTCACTTTCAGTGGCGCCAGAACGCCGCTGGGGGCCATCATCATCACCGCGATCTTCACCAACACCACCGTCATCTTCACCAACATCTCCATCACCTTCCCCCCTCTATATACAGCGGTCCACTCTCCCGCAACCCGTTGTACCCTCTACTTGAACATGGTGCTTTATGCTTCATATTATTATCCAATGATGTGTTGCCATCCTACGATGTCTGAGTATATTTTCGTTGTCCTGTCGGTGGTTGATGAATTGCTATGATTGATTTAATTTGCTTGTGGTTATGTTGTTGTCCTTTGGTGCCCATCATATGAGCGCGCGCGTGGATCACACCATAGGGTTAGTTGTATGTTGATAGGACTATGTATTGGAGGCAAGAGTGATGAAGCTTCAACCTAGCATAGAAATTGATGCATACGGGATTGAAGGGGGACCAATATATCTTAATGCTATGGTTGGGTTTTACCTTAATGAACGTTAGTAGTTGCGGATGCTTGTTAATAGTTCCAATCATAAGTGCATAGAATTCCAAGTAAGGGATGACATGCTAGCAGTGGCCTCTCCCACATAATACTTGCTATCGGTCTAGTAAAGTAGTCAATTGCTTAAGGGACAATTTCGCCACACCTACCATCACTTTTCCACACTCGCTATATTAACTTTAGTTGTGTCTTTACCTTAGCAGCCCCTAGTTTTATTTTCGTGCTCTTTACTTTCTTGCTAGCTTACCCAAAAACACCTACAAAGTACTTCTAGTTTCATACTTGTTCTAGGTAAGCGAGCGTCAAGCGTGCGTGAGAGTTGTATCGGTGGTCGATAGAACTTGAGGAATATTTGTTCTACCTTTAGCTCCTCGTTGGGTTCGACACTCTTACTTATCGAAAACTGTTGCGATCCCCTATACTTGTGGGTTATCAAGACCTTTTTCTGGCGTCGTTGCCGGGGAGCAATAGCGTGGGGTGAATATTCTCGTGTGTGCTTGTTTGCTTTATCACTAAGTAATTTTTATTTGCTGTTCTTAGTTGTTCTTTATCTTTAGTTATGGATATGGAACATGAAATGCCAAAAAAATTAGCTGTACTTGCTACCCATGGAGATGGGGAACCTCGTAAAACCCTCGATGCTGGTTATGTGAAAGATATTATGTACTACTTGAATAATCCTGAGAAAACCCCATTCAATTATTTAATGGGAGTAACGTTGGATCAACGTGAATACTTTAGGGATTATCGCTTAA
Organism: Aegilops longissima; assembly: GCA_021605205.1. Lineage (NCBI taxonomy): Eukaryota > Viridiplantae > Streptophyta > Magnoliopsida > Poales > Poaceae > Aegilops > Aegilops longissima. The sequence continues at coordinate 193,149,047 of CM038676.1, read as the reverse complement.
CACAAAAAGGGAAACTATTATGGGATCAAATTCATATATTGAAGTGGTATGCTTGGCAACTATGCGTGAGTTATGATTATACTTGTTGCTCTAGGATGAAGGCTCCACACCTTCCCTTTTCATGCAAATTTAACGATAATAAAACCTTAGCTTCTTATGCTAATGGTATATATGATTACTATGATGTGGAACAAATAGAAGAAATTGTTGCTTTTATGGGTGCTTATGAAATTGAATCAATGTGTAAAGAGTTTGAAGATTTTGATGATGCTATTTATAGAACTGAAAATTTAGCTATCCTCAAATATTGTTATGAGAATTATGAATACAATGCCTATATTGATGCACTCATTGAGAAAGTCTCCGCTGTCCCAGAAGAGAATAATATTTTGCAGGAATCTATGGAAGAAGAAATTGATGAAACTGTAAGCTCATTGGATGAAAAAGATGAGGAGGAGAGCGAAGAACAAAAGGAGGAAGAGCGGATTGATCACCCGTGCCCACATTCTAATGAAAGTAACCATTCAAATCATACATTGTTTAATTCCCCTTCGTGCTTACCGAAGGATGATTGCTATGATGACTATTATGATCCCATTAATTCTCTTGAAATATCCCTTTTTGATGATGCTTGCTATGCTTATGGCCAAGATGCCAGTATGAATTATGCTTATGGAGATGAACTTGCTATAGTTCCTTATGTTAAACATGAAATTGTTTCTATTGCACCCACGCATGATAGTCCTATTATCTTTTTGAATTCTCCCGATTATACTATATCGGAGAAGTTTGCACTTATTAAGGATTATATTGATGGGTTGCCTTATACCATTGCACATGATGATTTTGATAGATATAATATGCATGTGCTTGCTTCTCCTACTTGCAATTATTATGAGAGAGGAATTATATCTCCACCTCTCTATGTTTCCAACACGATAAAATTGCAAGAAACTGTTTATACTATGCATTGGCCTTTACTTTGTGTGCATGAATTGTTCTTTTATGACATGCCGATGCATAGGAAGAGAGTTAGACTTCATCATTACATGATATATGTTGCTTTGTGATCACTACTAAATGCCAAATCATTGCTAATTAAAATTGGCTTTGATATACCTTGGGATCCGGGTGGATTCACTACTTGAGCACTATATGCCTAGCTTAATGGCTTTAAAGAAAGCGCTGCCAGGGAGACAATCCGGAAGTTTTAGAGAGTCATTTATTTATGTTGAGTGCTTTTATATAGTTTAAAAACAACAAAAATAAAGAGGGGAACCCAAAACTTTTTCAAAAAGGAAAGTGAAAGTGAGAGAGACAAGCATTGTTGAAGTGGGAGCTAGCCTTGAACTTTGTTCATGCTCACGGAAACTTTGTGAATCTTGATTACAGAAACTTTTAAACAAAAATAATTATCCCTTTGTACAATTCCATTGTATTATAAAAATAATGTGCCAAGGTCTGCCTTTAGGATGTTTACAATGCTTGTTGGTTTGTGCGGTGCAGGACAGAAACTTTGGCTGTAGTGCGTGAATTGTAGTTTTTTTACTGGAACGTCAAATGGTTCTGATTCTTTTTGCAATGTCTTTCTTTACAAATTGTTTATTTTTCCTAATTTTGGCAGAATTTTTCAAGTATCATAAGTATGGTGAATGTTCAGATTATTACAGACTGTTCTGTTGTAGACAGATTCTGTTTTTGATGCATAGTTTGCTTGTTTTGATGATACTATCAATTTATATCAGTGGATTAAGCCATGAAAAAGTTATATTATAGTAGACACAATGCAAAAACAAAATATGAATTGGTTTGCAACAGTACTTAGAGTAGTGATTTGCTTTATTATACTAATGGATCTTACCAAGTTTTCTGTTGAAGTTTTGTGTGGATGAAGTGTTCGATGATCGAGAAGGTCTCGATGTGAGAAGAAGAAAGAGGGGCAAGAGCTCAAGCTTGGGGATGCCCGAGGCACCCCAAGTAAATATTCAAGGAGAATCAAGTGTCTAAGCTTGGGGATGCTGGGAAGGCATCCCCTCTTTCTTCAACAAATATCGGTATGTTTTCGGATTCGTTTCGTTCATGCGATATGTGCAAGTCTTGGAGCGTCTTTTGCAATTAGGTTTTTATTTTTCTTTTATGCACCATGCTGGTATGATATGGTCCTTGGTTGATTTATAGAATGCTCTATGCACTTCACTTATATCTTTTGAGTATGGCTTTATAGAATGCTTCATGTGCTTCACTTATAACATTTGAAGTTTGGATTGCCTGTTTCTCTTTACATAGACAACCGCCATTTGTAGAATGCTCTTTTGCTTCACTTATATTTGTTAGAGCTTGGGCATATCTTTTGTAGAAAGAATCAAAATCTCTTTCTTCACTTATATCTATTTAGAGAGATGACAGGAACTGGTCATTCACATGGTTACTCATAAAATCCTACATAAACTTGTAGATCGCTGAATATGATATGTTTGATTCCTTGCAATAGTTTTGCGATATAAAGATGGTGATATTAGAGTCATGCTAGTTGAGTAATTGTGAAATTTAGAAATACTTGTGTTGAGGTTTGCAAGTCCCGTAGCATGCACGTATGGTGAACCGTTATGTAACGAAGTCGGAGCATGAGGTGTTTATTGATTGCCTTCCTTATGAGTGGCGGTCGGGGACGAGCGATGGTCTTTTCCTACCAATCTATCCCCCTAGGAGCATGCACGTAGTAATTTGTTTCGATGACTAATAGATTTTTGCAATAAGTATGTGAGTTCTTTATGACTAATGTTGAGTCCATGGATTATACGCACTCTCACCCTTCCATCATTGCAAGCCTCTTCGGTACCGTGCATTGCCCTTTCTCACCTCGAGAGTTGGTGCAAACTTCGCCGGTGCATCCAAACCCCGTGATATGATACGCTTTGGCACACATAAGCCTCATTATATCTTCCTCAAAACAGCCACCATACCTACCTATTATGGCATTTCCATAGCCATTCCGAGATATATTGCCATGCAACTTCCATCATCATCATATACATGACTTGAGCATGTATCGTCATATTGCTTTGCATGATCGTAAGATAGCTAGCATGATGTTTTCATGGCTTGTCCGTTTTTTGATGTCATTGCTACGCTAGATCATTGCACATCCCGGTACACCGCCGGAGGCATTAATATAGAGTCATATCTTTGTTCTAGATATCGAGTTGTAATATTGAGTTGTAAGTAAATAAAAGTATGATGATCATCATTATTGGAGCATTGCCCCAGTGAGGAAAGGATGATGGAGACTATGATTCCCCACAAGTCGGGATGAGACTCCGGACTTTACAAAAAAATAAAAGAGGCCAAAGAAGCCCAAATAAAAAAGAGAGGCCGAAGAAGCCCACCAAAAAATAAAGAAAATAAAAAAATAAAATAAAAAATGAGAGAAAAAGAGAGAAGGGGCAATGTTACTACCCTTTTACCACACTTGTGCTTCAAAGTAGCACCATGTTATTCATATAGAGAGTCTCTTGAGTTATCACTTTCATATACTAGTGGGAATTTTCATTATATAACTTGGCTTGTATATTCCAACGATGGGCTTCCTCAAATGCCCTAGGTCTTCATGAGCAAGCAAGTTGGATGCACACCCACTTAGTTTGTTTTTGAGCTTTCATACACTTACAGCTCTTAGTCCATCCGTTGCATGGCAATCCCTACTCCTCACATTGATATCTATTAATGGGCATCTCCATAGCCCGTTGATATGCCTAGTTGATGTGAGACTTTCTCCTTTTTTTGTCTTCTCCACATAAACCCCACCATCATATTCTATTCCACCTATAGTGCTATGTCCATGGCTCACGCTCATGTATTGCGTGAAAGTTGAAAAGGTTTGAGAACGTCAAAAGTATGAAACAATTGCTTGGCTTGTCATCGGGGTTGTGCATGATGTAAATATTTTGTGTGGTGAAGATGGAGCATAGCCAGACTATATGATTTTGTAGGGATGAGCTTTCTTTGGCTATGTTATTTCAATAAGACATAATTGCTTGGTTGGTATGCTTGAAGTATTATTGTTTTTATGTCAAAGGATAGACTATTGCTTTGAATCACTCGTGTCTTAATATTCATGCCATGATTAGACATATGATCAAGATTATGCTAGGTAGCATTCCACATCAAAATTATTATTTTTTATCATTTACCTACTCGAGGACGAGAAGGAATTAAGCTTGGGGATGCAGATACATCTCCGTCGTATCTATAATTTTTGATTGTTCCATGCCAATATTATTCAACTTTCATATACTTTTTGGCAACTTTTATATTATTTTGGGACTAACATATTGATCCAATGCTCAAGGCAGTTCACATGCATTGCATGTTTTTGGTTTCGCAGAATATCCATACCAAACGGAGTCCAAACGGGATAAAAATGGACGGAGCTTATTTTTGGAAAATATGGAAAATCTGGAGGAAAATCAACGCAAACGGTGTCCGAGGTGGGCACGAGGTAGAAGCGCGCCCTAGGGCGCCCCTACCTCGTGAGCCCACCGCAAGGCGGTTGACACTCTTCTTTTGCCGCAAGAAACCTAATATTCGGAAAAAAAATCACGATGAAGGTTTCAAGCCAATGAGAGTTACGGATCTCCATATATACACGAAACGGTGAAACAGAGCCAGACGAGAACGCAGAAACAGAGAGAGACAGATCCAATCTCGGAGGGGCTCTCGCCCCTCCCACGCCATGGGTGCCAAGGACCAGAGGGGAAACCCTTCTCCCATCTAGGGAGGAGGTCAAGGAAGAAGAAGAAGGGGGGCTCTCCCCCCGCGCTTCCGGTGGCGCCGGGACACCGCTGGGGGCCATCATCATCACCGCGATCTTCACCAACACCGCCGTCATCTTCACCAACATCTCCATCACCTTCCCCCCTCTATCTACAGTAGTGCACTCTCCCGCAACCCGTTGTACCCTCTACTTGAACATGGTGCTTTATGCTTCATATTATTATCCAATGATGTGTTGCCATCCTATGATGTCTGAGTAGATTTTCGTTGTCCTATCAGTGGTTGATGAATTGCTATGATTGATTTAATTTGCTTGTGGTTATGTTGCTGTCCTTTGGTGCCCATCATATGAGCGCTGCGTGGATCACACCATAGGGTTAGTTGTATGTTGATAGGACTATGTATTGGAGGGCAAGAGTGATGAAGCTTCAACCTAGCATAGAAATTGATGCATACGGGATTGAAGGGGGACCAATATATCTTAATGCTATGGTTGGGTTTTACCTTAATGAACGTTAGTAGTTGCGGATGCTTGCTAATAGTTCCAATCATAAGTGCATAGAATTCCAAGTACGGGATGACATGCTAGCAGTGGCCTCTCCCACATAATACTTGCTATCGGTCTAGTAAAGTAGTCAATTGCTTAAGGGACAATTTTGCCACACCTACCATCACTTTTCCACACTCGCTATATTTACTTTAGTTGTGTCTTTACCTTAGTAGCCCCTAGTTTTATTTTCGTGCTCTTTACTTTCTTGCTAGCTTACCCAAAAACACCTACAAAGTACTTCTAATTTCATACTTGTTCTAGGTAAAGCGAACGTCAAGCATGCGTAGAGTTGTATCGGTGGTCGATAGAACTTGAGGGAATATTTGTTCTACCTTCAGCTCCTCGTTGGGTTCGACACTCTTACTTATCGAAAACTGTTGTGATCCCCTATACTTGTGGGTTATCAAGGGCCGGGACCTGAGGACGTAGAGCACTAAGGAGAGCCCCGGGGGAGGGAAACTCGTATGGACCGGCCTAGCTATGCTGCACGAGTTGGCGCCCAGGCCTAGCGCACCATCGGGAATCATCGCAAAGTCAACGTGACAAGTACCGCTCTCGGATTGGCTGAATGTTGGGGCCTAATGGTCACCCTCGCCTTGTCGCAACCTCGTTGCGGCCACGTTAACTCCCTTTCTCGCCTTACCATGGCTGCTTGAGCGCTAAGGGGGACCTCCTGAGCATCGCGCCTCAGGGGCTCTTACTGGACCTTGGGCCGCACACCTCCTGGCCTTGACCACGGCACGCGACCTGGCATACCAGCGACGGCTGTAGCCTGCCTGGGGACCGGGACCTGTCAGCGTAGAGCAACAAGCTATCGCGAGGAAAGAAAGGGGGGACCGAGCCTTAACGCGACATGCATTCACCAAATTCTCATAACAGGGAAGATAAGCGCAAAAGACATTATAGACCCTTACATGCCCCCACGGGGTAATTCATGATTCTTCGCAGGGAACAAAAGCTAAAAATAAGGGGAATCATATCTACACCCTCCCATGGTGGACGCCATCATCAACAGTGGGCCACGGGAGGCCAGCGCCAACCACATCCAGATCAGCGGCGGCGACGGCCGGACACCGCAGCTCTGCTCCGAGCGCGGCGAGAGCTCGGGGGCACGTAGCTGTCATCGCTCGTCTCCGGAGTCTCATAGAGCTCAAGAGTGCTGCTGGACTCCCAAGGGCTGCTGCTGCTGGAGCGGTCGCGAGCAGAGCGCGCGTCAGCCTGACGATCCTCTCCGGAGCAGCATTCCAGGCGGCGGCCCTCCGCATCGAAGACCTTGAAGAAGAGCGTGGAGGCGCCGTCGAACTCAAAGTGGATCGTGAGGGCGCCCCTCGCACGGCAGACCCATGCGATCTCGCCCCAGCCGCGGGTCATGAAGATTTTTCCGGTGGGGACCGCCTCGATCTCTGCTCTGGTCACCGGAGTGTCGCAGTCGGCATGCTGCAACCAGAGCTCGAGAGGCCCCCTTGGCGGCATCGCGTCGGAGAAGAACCGTGGGAAGCGGATCCAAGAGCTTGGAGGCATCAGCGCCCACAGCACAAGCTCGCGCGAGGAGTCCGTGGTGTGCATTCCAGGGGCGACAGTGCGTGTCGCCGTGGCGCGGCGATCCCGGGCGCAACGCGGGCGACGCTGCTCGTCGCTCCGTCCTCCTAAGCCCACGACTCTGGCATACAGGGGTAGCGGATACCCTAGGGGAGGCCGCTCGCACCAAGGCCTCGTCATCACCTGCATCGCCGCTTTGTCACGACGATGGATTGACCCCTTCTTCGGCGGAAGTGGCCCTGGATCATCATGGGGGGCCTTTCCCTTCTCTTCAGCGGAGAACCTTCTGATAGGCTACATTGTTGTTAGCAGTGGAGCAAGGAGGAAGAAGCAAGCAAGCGAGGAAGAGATGGGCAACAGGGGCTCCGCCCCCTCCCCATTTATAGCAAGAGAAGGCCAACCGGCGCCTCCCACGATCGCAGGTAATGATGGTTTTCCTTGCATGTCGCAGGGACTTGTCAAGTCAGGCAGTTGCCGAGGCAGCATGGGGAAGCGAAGACGCCCACGTCCAATCAACCGCCATGCGTCAACCGAGGTCGCATGCTTTTGGGGCCCGCAGTACTCCGTACTTGACCCATGGCTTCGCCGCGAAGCCAAGCTCGAGCGCGCCTTGGGCCCGGGGGCTACTGTCGGCGTTCTGGGAACGGGGGTCCCCAGACTAGCCAGCCTACGGCTCACGGCGTGGCTAAGCTAGCAGGCCGTACGACCCATCTTCATCAACAAGGCATCCAAGACCCTCGCGAGAGGCCAAGCCTTGCGAGGCGGACGACGCAATACCTCCTCAGAGTGGCCTAGTCAGGCAGGCTCACAACGAGCGGAGATATCAAGGCGGGGTAAACCTCACGAGGCTCTCGTGACGTGAGCCATGACGATCGGCACCAGGCGGACGCCAGCGCGCACAGCGTCCTTGTTTCCTCTTTGGTGCTAAGGAAGCCAGCGCAGGCGAGGAGTACCGAGGCATCAGGCAAAGGTTGCTATATCGGTGCGAGACCAAGACCAGGAGGACGGCAAGACGGAGGTCATCATGGAGCCCAAGGTGGCGTCACCACCAGAGCCTTTCGTAGGCGAAGACCACTTTTGTCAGGATAGCTTGTACTAGCTGCCCCCCTTCAAATTTGCCCGCCGTTGTTGGCTCCTTCCCCCTCAATATTTGGGAAGAGGACCATGTCCTATATAAGTAGAACTAGCCACCACAGTAGGGGCATCTCATCTTAGCTTGATCCAATCTGATCGAGAGCCTACCCTAGTCACAAGAACACCTCAACCTTAGGAGGTTGTTCTTCCCTTTGTACTGTTCATCATCAGCCCAAGAGGCAATCCACCACCACCACACTGGAGTAGGGTATTACACCACAACGGTGGCCCGAACCAGTATAAATCTTGTGACTTTCTGTGTTGCAAGTTCGTCGAGTTCGTCCGCGAGATCTTAGTGAGCTAGAGCGTAGATCGGTAGGAGGGAAAGACTTCGCGCGCACCCCAGTGTACGAACCTTAAGGGTTTGCCGGAACCCCAAATCCGACAACCTTCTCGTTGCCGTTGGCCGCTTCGATGCTCAGCTCGTAGAGCTGCAAGAACTCCGCGGGGTCGAGGGTGTCGTCGTAGTGAGGAGGCAGATCTGGCTTGAACTTGCCCGGCCAGGCGACACTACGTAGCTCGGGGGTGAAGGCGCGGCAGCCGGCCGTGGTTTCCGGGGCCCACCTCGGAGGAAGAGCTTGGTCTTGACGAGGCCCGCGTGCCACCACCGCGGGTGGCGCGCGGTCTTGGCAAGGTGGCGCGGGGAGCGCAGGTGCAGCTTCTCGCGGCCGAGGAATTTCTTGGCAGCTTCTCTCTTCGCGCGCAGGCACCGGGCGTGGTGGATCGCACTATGGGGTCACGCGCCTTTTTCGCCAAGGCACCATCTTGGGGCAGAGGTGGTGGAGGCGCTCCATGAGCCGAGTCGCCCGTGGCTGGCGAAGGGCGAGGCAGAGAGAGGGACGGCGCCGGGGAGCCCCCTGCGGCGCGAATGAGCTCGGCGACGCGGTCGAGCCAGTCCTCGTTGAGGTCGTCGATCGGGTGGTAGCGCAGGAGCTCCTTCGCCATGAGGAGCCCGGCCTGCGCGTCCATGGGAGCGCGACGTGCGTGGGACGAGGAACAAGCCGGGTTCAGCGATGGAGTGGCGGAACGGCCATCCTGTCGCACCTAGGGGTGCAGCAAGGACGCTTGCTGCTCGTTCCCCGCTGGGCCGGTGGCGGCGTTGGCAGAAGGCGACGGGGAACAACGAGGTGGCCCACTGACGGGAGCCGTCTGAGCAACGCGGGCGGTGAGGGCAGCCCGGCGCTCAGCTCGAGCGCGGCGAGTGTCCACCATGGAGACGGCGGAGCGACGGAGCGACTGCCGTGGACCCAACTGTCAGCCTCTCCACGACAGTACTCTTATGATGGAAGTCTTTCCTTGACCATGTTGACCACGCCGCACCGAGACCACCAGGGCGGTGGACAACAGCGAGGCCTAGGAAGGGGATGACGCGGAGTCGGGGAAGACGCGGCAGTGGATGCCCATGCGGAGAGGAGTACGAGGGTTCACTGGTTTGGCTGCGGCGTGAGGCTGTTGTCGCCGCAGAATAATAGGGGCTGTGGGTGAGTAGAGGGATCCCCTGGCCAGCGGTGGGAGTAGTAGGGGGCGGTGAGGCCTGCACGGGAGGCGGGAGCAGGCGGTCCCGCCTGTGCTGGATTTGGCGGCTGGAGCAAGAAGATCAGAGATTGAAGAAACACGACGGCTGTTGGATTGACATCCAACGGTTACATCTGCTAGAATCGTTTGTTGACGTATATAATAACTAAAAAAATCTTTCATACGCGTCAACTTAATAGGCCCATAAGTCAGACCATTCCCTCTTTTTTTAATAATTTATATATAGCTCATTGCGACTTCTTATGCAATTTATTGCAGTCCGTTTTTTTGGTTGGCCAATTTCGCATATTTCTGTGGGTTCCAAACTATTTTTAATACCGAAATGTCGAGCAAGATTTAAAGTACTTTGAAGATATATTTGAATTAGGTTAATGCCCAGTGAAATAGGAATCTGAAAATGTGGAAAAATTCAGAAATTATAAAGTAATTGCCAATTTGTCATCGGTTTTTATATTTACAACCAATTTCATATTACTTTCAAGATTTGTAGGCGTCTTGAAAGAGTTGCAGCCCATCAGGGCATAGAAAAATAAAAAGGCCTAGATTGGGTATTATTCAGAAAAAATAAACTGGGCTCATTTTCATAAAGAAAAAATAGCTGGGCTGGTCACATGGTGAACATACAATATAAGCCTGGGCTAGACGGGCCACAACCCAGTTCAAACCCTGCTCCGTCCCAACAATAACAAAAAAAATACTGCTCGAGCAGCTACGTCCCAGGTGTCAGTCGATCTTGCGCTGTTCTCTTGTCTATTGACTATATACGCTCACAATGTCGTGGGTCCCAGATGTCAGGAAAACACTAGGAGGAAGCATTTTTTTCCATACGTTGCCATGGTGGGCCCATACTGTCATCCTCTCCACGTACTTCTACCAATTCTTGTTGTTTGTTGAACATGTTGACAACGCGAGAGGGCGGCGCCGCGGTGAGCGCACCAAAGCGCGCGGAGGACGACGGCGAGGCCTCGGACGTCGGCGTTAACGATTTAGGAGACGGTGGGGCGGTGATGCATGCGCCGAGGCGCAGCCACCGTGGAGGCGGAAGCGGCGGCCTGCCGGCGCTGGTTTGGTTTTGGCGGCCGGAGGAAGACAGATCAAGAAGCACGACGATCGTAAAAAGTAGCAGGAGTACTTAACAACCTTAACTGAAACCAGCAGGGGCACTTAACCACCATAGCTGAAAGCAGTATGAGTACTATACAGGTTCAACCGTACAAAGCACGCCTCGAACATTGCTACTTTGCCTACAGTTAACCAAGGGTGAGGCTGCCAAGCCCCAGGACAAGGCCCAGGTGCTACCCCACGCATCCATAACCTTCTGAAAGCGGCTTCATCTCGCATTGTGGTCAATAAACATGATATTCGCTTTAGAGCCATGGAAAAGCAAGAACATAATCTTCTGTCCTATTCTCAAAGATGGACGGGCCTTCATTATTTGAGACCACCCATGAATAAGTATCTTTTCACCTCCAAGGGGAATGGAGTAGGTCGACATAAACATCATGTTGTGACCAAGTGCAAGTCTGACCCGACCATGGTCAGGCATCTGTATAGGAACAATAGAACTAGGCAGTTTCTGTTTCAAGAAGATCACAACTGTAAAACTGTGTATAAGCAATAGTTTGTGAACAACATATATAACATAAAACAGCTCGTACCATAAGTTTCTCGACACAGTTGGACCTGTTCAACAAGTGTGAGGGCCGGATTTTGGGGATATTAATTTCCAGAAAATGGTCCTTGTGCTCACCAGCCCCAGGATTACTGTTAGCTGATGAGACACTAACTTGATACAGAAGCTCCAAGCAAAATACATAGTATGTAGTACAAGGCCATCTTGGCCTATGAGTACAACAAATGGTTTCTAGTGGCTGATGGCGGAAGCGGTTTGTGGTCTTTCAGCGTCTATGGGACTCCATTTCCCACAGGAACAGCTGACCAGGTTATCTCCTATCTTTGCGAGGCTGCTATCCCCATTTGCGCATGCTCCCGGACTATCATCACAACGCTCCTCTCCAAGCAAGAAATCTGGCCAAGACAATAGCCAGGGACAAGCCAGTGAGTACTTTGGAATGTACTCGCAAACATTATGAACACAGGTATAATATTCAAATGATAAACATGCTCTAAAATATTCTATGATCACAACGTCACCACAAAATAAAATCCATGATGCGCTAAGCAAATTATTCACGTAACACATGAATAATGCAATTAGAGAGTAGAAATAGAATGCCTCACCGAAGCGCCCGAGCGACACCACGAAAGGGCTCATAAGTGAAATAAGTAACAAACATGCATGATCGGGCGTCGTACAGCGCCACATAAAGGGCTTATAAAGTAAATACATAACAAGCATGCCACACTCGGGCGTCTCAGCGACACCACATAAAGGGCTTATATAGTAAATAAATAACTAGCACGCCACAGTCGGGCGTCTCAGCGACGCCACATAAAGGGCTTATAAAGTAAATCAATAACAAACATGCCACAGTTGGGCGTCTGTGCGACACCACATAAAGGGCTTATAACAGAGTAATCACAGTGAATATCCAGGAGGTAGAACCGTCCCAGGGATACTCAATAAATCAAATAATGAAAATAGTTAGTCCACAATAATAATAATCATAATCATCATATGTCACCGGTCATAATCAATGTTCTGACTTAGTAGTTTTTCCTCCGAAGACCGACACTAAGACCGACACTTGACCCATCCCAGACTGTAGTCCTTAACCATGGACACGGCTATTCGAATAGATGTTTAATCTCTGCAGAGAGTGTACTCTTTACCCACGGGTAACGGATTCCTTTAGTCCATCGGGACTAATTTCGTCTACGGTCTTTTGGTTGAAAGCACACCTGACCGCACACACCAGCTTAACTCACCTGTGTCTGGAATCACCCATGACACCTGTTTAAGCAAAACTCTAAGTGGGGAGGCTACAACCTTGATTAGCATGGGATCACAAAAATTTTAATGCGCGCAAACTAGGGGAGCTACCCCTTCGGCTCCAACCGAAAACACCCATGCCCCCGGACCAGGTGGCATGCCTACCGGATGCCTCCGGTATCTTCCACCATGGCCTCTCTGTACGGTGTGTGCTAGGAGAGGGGTTGTTGACTTACTAAACCGTACCCTACCTATGGCAGGGACAAGTGGTAGTACGAAACAAGTATGGGGGTTACCGGAACAAGACTCGATCTATGGTCGACTCAGGAGGTTTAAGTATTCCCTGCATGATTAGCATAACAATTTATACTTCAATCAACAGACAGAATCACCACTCAACATACCCCATCATGTCGTACCGGACACGACCGACTCGACGGAGGACTAGGAACAAGACCGTATCTACCCAAGACCGAGGCTTTCCCGGATTCCTTCCGGTATACATGAAAGGCATATGATGGCGACTACTATCACAAACATATCAAACTCCAATAGCATGAAATCATCCATATGCACTCATGAGTATGAAAATATCATCACAAAAAAATAACGGATACTCCGTGTCGAGGTGGGGTTGTAACTGTGTCAAATAACACACACAATATTATGCCAGGGTTCAGAATGCTTGCCTTCAAGTTGTGGGGAGGCAGGGTGCTTCCCAAGACTTTTGAAAGTTTTCTTCTTCTTCAAAGTCGCCGGCGGCGAGCTCTGCGGCGGAGGGCAGCTTCGGGTGAGTTGAGGACTTGGGCTACGGTGGTTCCCGATCACGTTTGAGGGGTTGAGCGGCTTCGCAAGGTTGAGGTAAGTCGTATGGTGGCGCTGGAAGGACTAGGGGGCTCCGGCTGCGGCGAATTTAGCCGAGGGACGGCGACGGCCGAAGTTGCCGGAGGCGGGGAAGACGGTGGTTTCAGAAGAATTTGAGCGGGGTGCACTCTACGGCTTGCCTGAGGATGCTCGAGCGAGGTCTGGGGCCATTTATAGCCGGGGAAGGTCGGTTCCGCCGCTGCTGGGGATAAGATTGCCGGCCGACCGCTTCTGTTGCGGCAGAGCAACGTGGCGATGGCCGGAGCAGGGTCGGTGAGGGAGTCCCGGACTAGGGGGTGTCCGGATAGCCGGACTATCGTCACGGCCGAACTCCAAGACTATGAAGATACAAGATTGAAGACTTCATCCCGTGTCCGGATTGGACTTTCCTTGGCGTGGAAGGCAAGCTTGGCGATACGGATATGTAGATCGCCTACCATTGTAACCGACTCTGTGTAACCCTAACCTATCCGGTGTCTATATAAACCGGAGGGTTTTAGTCCGTGGATCTAACAACAATCATACCATAGGCTAGCTTCTAGGGTTTAGCCTCCTTGATCTCGTGGTAGATCTACTCTTGTACTACCCATATCATCAATATTAATCAAGCAGGAGTAGGGTATTACCTCCATCGAGAGGGCCCGAACCTAGGTAAAAACATCGTGTCCCTTGTCTCCTGTTACCATCCGCCTAGACGCACAGTTCGGGACCCCCTACCCGAGATCCGCCGGTTTTGACACTGACATTGGTGCTTTCATTGAGAGTTCCTCTGTGTCGTCACCGATAGGCCCGATGGATCCTTCGATCATCAACAACGACGCGGTCCAGGGTGAGACTTTTCTCCCCGGACAGATCTTCGTATTCAGCGGCTTTGCACTGCGGGCCAATTCGCTTGGACATCTGGAGCAGATCGAAAGCTATGCCCCTGGCCATCAGGTCAGATTTGGAAGTTTGAACTATACGGCCGATATCCGCGGAGACTTGATCTTCGACGGATTCGAGCCGCAGCCAAGCGTGCCGCACTGTCTCGATGGGCATGATCTAGCTCTGCAAACGAACAGTGCCCTGGAGGCCGCACTAGCTTCCGCTCCGACCCTTAATCCGGAGCCGGATTCCCCGATCGAGGACGAGTGGTTGGACACCGCCTCGGGGGCTACCATCTCTACGGCGATTGAGCCGAACTCCATCCTGTCGCTTGCGAAGACCTCGACTCTGTGGTGCCGGACTCCTCTCGGGACTCGAACCCTCCGCGCCCGCCAATCGAATCCGATTGGGCGCCGGTCATGGAGTTCACTGCCGCGGACATCTTTCAACACTCGCCCTTTGGCGACATCCTGAATTCTCTAAAGTCTCTCCCTTTATCCGGAGAGCCCTGGCCGGACTACGGACAGGAAGGTTGGGATGCGGACGATGAAGAAATTCAACGCCCACCCACCACCCACTTTGTAGCCACTGTCGATGATTTAACCGACATGCTCGACTTCGACTCCGAACACATCGACGGTATGGATGACAATGCCGGAGACGACCGAGACCCAGCGCCTACAGGGCACTGGAAGGTCACCTCGTCATACGACATATACATGGTGGATATCCCAAAAGATGGGAACGGCGATGGAACAACGGAGGATGACCCTCCAAAAAGCAACGAAGCCGACGGCGTCGTGGCGCCGCTCTAAATCCCGCCACAAAGAAAACGGTGATTCCGCACGGGACATAATAACACCCCTGACAAGATTGAAGACAACCCCTCCAGCAGGACTCAGCGCAGGAGGAGGAGAAGCAAGTCCGCACGACGGTCTGCGGCAGAAAGAGAGGTCGAGGACGATAATTATGCCTCCCTCCGAAGATGAGGCAAGCCTCGACGACGCACAATTTGTCGTGCTCGAGGATCCCGCCAACAGGGCGTTTCAAACGCAGGCTTATAGCCACGACAAGCAGCCTCAAGAAAAAGCAGCAACAGCTTAGAGCTGACCAAGACCTGCTAGGCGGCGGATGGACTGAAGTCCTTGCAGCCAAGAGTATGAACTCGAACGCCCTCCAAAAGCTACCCAAACGAAGGCCGTTGCCTCGATCGAGGAGGAAGCACCCAAGTCACCAACGACGACATGGCAGATCGCCACCCGCGGCATGACAGAGAAGCCTCTCGGCCCTCCGCTCAAGCCACACCCCGACGCCGCTCAAAAAGTACCAAGGCATGGGAAAACGCGCCGGACTTGCGAGATATATTGGAGGATAAGGCAAAACATACAAGATCGATCTACGGATCGCGTGGGTGCCCAACGATGCAGGATGATTACCGTCGCGCCGGATACAGCAAACCCGGCCGGGCCGAACACAGTAGACAAAGCTCATATGAGCTACGTCGTGATATAGACCAATACAGAGGTGCCGCACACCCACTATGCTTCACAGATGAAGTAATGGATCATCAAATCCCCGAGGGCTTCAAACCCGTAAACATCGAATCATACGATGGTACCACAGATCCTGCGGTCTGGATCGAGGACTATCTCCTCCATATCCACATGGCCCGCGGTGATGATCTACATGCCATCAAATACCTCCCACTCAAGCTTAAAGGACCAGCTCGGCATTGGCTCAACAGCTTGCCAAAGATAATCAATTGGTTGTTGGGAGGACCCGGAAGCCGCATTCCTTGATAACTTCCAGGCACATATGTGCGACCACCAAACGCCGATGACCTTAGCCACATAATTCAGCAGCCGAAGAATCGGCCGACAATTCGGACACGGTTCCCAACAAAGAAAAATCAAATCGTTGATCGTCCGGATGCGAGAGGCCCTTGCAGCCTTCAAACATAACATCTGCGACGAGTGGCTTGCCCGCACCTAGGACAGGAAAATCCAAAATCCATGGCAGCCCTCACAACACTCATGACCCGCTTTTGTGCGGAGAGGACAACTCGCTAGCTCAAGCAACAACTTGGCCAAACATCCTGATAGTTCGGATACCAAGGACAGCAATGGCAGGTCGCGTCGCAACAAGAACAAGCGCCGCATTAACGGCGATAATACTGAAGATACGGCCGTCAATGCCGGATTCAGAGGCTCTAAACCCGGTCAGCGGAAGAAGCCATTCAAAAAATACCTGGGCCCGTCCAACTTGGACCGAATACTTGATCGCCAGCGCGGATACATGGCACCCCCGAAAAACCAGCCAATCACACCAACAGGGACTGTTGGGTGTTCAAGCAAGCAGGCAAATTAAGTGCCGGACTCAATGACAAGGGGCTGCATAGCGATGACGAGGAAGAGCCCCGGCCGCCGAACAATAGAGGGCAGAAGGGTTTTCCTACACAAGTGTGGACGGTGAACATGATATACGCAACCCACATACCCAAAAGGGAGCGGAAGCGTGCACTAAGGGACGTATATGCGATGGAGCCAGTCGCCCCAAAGTTCAACCCATGGTCTTCCTGCCCGATCACCTTCGATCGAAGGGACCAACCCACTAGCATTCGTCACGGCGGTTTCGCCGCATTGGTTCTTGACCCAATTGTTGACGGATTTCACCTAACCAAAGTCCTGATGGACGGCGGTAGCAGCCTGAACCTGCTTTATCAGGACACAGTGCGCAAAATGGGCATAGACCCCTCAAGGATTAAACATACAAAGACGACCTTTAAAGGCGTCATACCGGGTGTAGAGGCCAGTTGTACGGGCTCAGTTACACTCGAAGTGGTCTTCGGATCCCCGGATAACTTCCAAAGCGAAGAGTTAATCTTCGACACCGCCCCATTCCGCAGCGGCTATCATGCATCGCTTTCGGACGAACCGCATTGTAAAAGTTCAATGCGGTGCCGCACTACGCATACCTCAAGCTCAAGATGACAGCCCTCGAGGAGTAATCACGGTCAATGGAAACACTGAACGCTCTCTCCGAACGGAGGAGCACACGGCGACCCTCGCGGAGGTACAAAGCAGCCTCTCACAACAATTCTCGAGTCCGCCACTAAGCGTCCGGACACCGCTGCAAGCGCCGCCCGGAGTAAACTACAACAAGACCGCTGGCACGATTCAAGCATCGCCAGAGTAATCCGCCCCAACCCCAGCCCTCGCGAAATGCGCGGCTAGTGTTACGCATACATAATTACGCCCGAGATACCATGGGCATATGGGGAGGGCAAGACCACGGCACGCCAAGAATGCGGCTCGACCGCACTGTGGCCCGTTTGTGTCATTCTTTTTCTTTTTCCTTTTTCTTCCTTTTCTTACTTTCAGGACTCCGCTTTTGAAGTCCTGTCCGCACTAGAATCGCCGAACTCACGATGCAACAGCCAGGGAAGCGTAGCCACGCCGAGTGTTCAGTGGTCTCCATTATGAGCATTATACCTGTTTTACATACCATCACGCAGCTTACCCCTCGGAGGGGGACATGTTAGATAGTCCCATCCCTTGCTTATCGCACTATTTGTATCGCTCGCTTTCATTGCAGTACCTTTTGAATAAACAATACATAGCTTTTGCTTATTATTGCACTACTTCCTTTATCTATACATATGTTCATTTCATGACATGTTGCAACCATACACTTTGGCACGGCCAATACACCAGGGCTTAAGTATCCCAAAATTATGGTGTGATAAGTCCAACACTTTCACAAGTGCGGCACCCGAACTTATAGCATTATATGAATCGGCTCGAATCATGTCTTGGGTCAATAGTTGGGTTTGCCTGCTCCGTGTTTTGGTACCTTACGTTTAGTTATATCGCCTAAGGTAGCACCGGAGAACCATCGCGATTGTGCCCAGCTTGAGCTGGGTCGAGCACCTCGATGGAGAAAGCTAAACTGACCGTCATGATAGGGCGAGGGCCGGTCATTGTTCGAGAGGTTTTTCGGTCCCTAAAGACTTATGCCACTTAGAGCGAGGAACCGAATTGTCCGCCAAGGCGTGATAGCGCCTAACTCGGTCTTCTTTAATACTAGGGGCTTCACGAAATTTAAAATTATAGAATTCTATGGCTAAGTGAGAGTGTTCAAGCATTATAAGTCCGGTCGCCTTTGTTCGTTGTGTTGAGCGCCTCCTAGATGGACCCAAGAATGGGAACTAGAGTGCTCAAGTTTATCCCAACACCCCAAAGACTGTGGCATGGGGCTGAAGCCAACGACTTGCCATCTCTCAAATTTGATAAACGGCCGCATGTAAGGTAATATTTTAAATCAATAAGCGTTGCTTAGCGATATGAACAAGTTTTCAGCGACAGGGATAACAAATGCGAGTTTATTCAAAATTACATCTTTGGAGCACTCATCGGCTATTCGGCGGGCACCCTTCAGAGGCCCTCATAGTACATTTCGGGCGACGATGCTCCTTGCCCTTCGGTGGCCCATCCGTCACAAGCTTCTCCGCATCCAGCTTGCCCCAAAGCACTTTAGCACGGGCAAGGGCCCGATGGACACCTTCAATGCAGACGGAGCGCTTGATGACTTCAATGCCCGGACAAAGGCCCACCAGCCACTGCACTAAGCCAAGTAGCTCCTGTGCATGGCTTCCAATGGCCACAGCCGCGCTTATAAGGCCCTTCATGGCCTGTTCGGCGACCTTGTGGAGCTCGACCAGCTGCTTCACTGGTCGCTCAGGGCACCGGATGTCCGGCCTCAAAGATACCGAGACCGAACACCTTTTCTGTCGAGCTCCCTCCTTGGCGTGGTAGAATGCGGCAGATCGCACACACCACGGGCAGATCTGAGAATGCTCCGGAGAGCTCAATCCGGGTAAGTAATAGGTAATTCACTTTCACATGCTTGCTTTGCATAAAGAATGCCTTACCCGCCGCTATCTTCTTTAATGACTCAATTTCTTGAGGGCTTTTTGGGCCTCGGCCTTAGCAGCTTTGGCACTCTCAAGAACCGAGGCGAGCTCTGACTCGAGTCTTGAGTCACGCCCAAACTCTCGTGTTTTTCCACGAGAGCTTGGAGCTCTTGCCGTACCTTGGCCAGCTGCGCCTCCCCCTTCTCTCGCTCGGTGCGTTCCATAGTTGCTTTGTTTTCGGCCACGGACACCGCTTCCTTCAGGGTCGCCACCTCGTTCGTGGCCCCAGCAGTACCCATGTTATTCCTGTTATTTTTTGCAACAGAAACCTTTCTATAAGGTATTTCTTTAATAAGGTACTACTTACCTTCCTTGTCCTCGAGCTGCTTCTTGGCTTGGCCGAGCTCGTTCTCGGACGGCTCGAGGCTCTGCTTCAATGCATTAACCTCCGCAGTTAGTGCGGTAGAGGTCAGCAGCGCAGCCTGCATTCCCATATTGACATACTTATGTTAGACTCCTCAGTATATCTTTTTAGATCCTTAGTGCGGCTTTTCTTTCCGAACACCAACTAAGCATCGAGGCTACTGTCTATGCGGTAATATTTTTACATATTCTAAACTTACCTCAAAGCCCGTTAGAAGGCTGGTACAGCTTCGTCAGCCCGCTCTTGGCGGACTGAATTGTCGGATCACCACACTCATAACAGTGTGGTGCTCCTCCTCGATGGAGGCGCTGTTGAGCGCCCAAGAAGCTATCCGTGCCTCCTGTTGGACGGAGGACACCGCGCCTTACCCTTCTTATGAAGGGGACCACTTGCCGGACTCGAACCGCTGAAGGTTCCGCATGGAGTCCGGACAAGGGTCGGGCTTAGAGCCCCGGGGTCTTGCCCCCACGCTCTGAGTCCGGGAGGTTGCCTTGTGGCACCTCCCGCGCCACCTCCTCTTGACCAAGCCCCTTGGGGCCCCACCGTGGCATCGTCTCAGAAGCGTGAGGCGAGGAGGCGGTCGGAAGCGGCACTTCCATTTCCGACGAGCCTGTGGGACCCGCCGACGAATCGGCGAACTCGCCTGGGCGGGCTGCACGATTGTTCGACATTAGAGAACACTCTACAATAATAAAAGCCATGGGTATCCGGACACTTACGATCTCGCCAGGGCTTGGCCCTTGTAGGCCAATCCTCCTCGTCGTCGCCGACGTTGGTGGAGAAGTCCGGAGGAAGGGTTCTTCCTTCTTGGACCCTTCGCCCTCCCGGCTTGAGGCGGCCTTCCTTTTCTCTCCTCTTCGCTGGGAGAAGCTTTTTTCCTCCTCCTCGTCCTCGGGAGAAGATTCTCGCTTCAGAATCGACAGACTTAGCGCGGGAGCTCCTTCGAGTTCCCGTGGCCTCCTTCTTGGCCTTCTTCTCCGCACCACATGGGTACCGGAGCCAGCAGCCCCGGCTAATCGGGCGTCCGCTGGGTCTTCCGCAAAGGAGCCGGACAGTTAATCTGTCTGGACGCCTTCACCAGTCCCGTAAAGATTAGGGAGTTTTAGATCCCACATAGAGTCAATCTATGAAAAAGAGCCCCGTAAAGGGTAAAATAACTTACTCGCCGGCTTGACGCTATGAAATGTATCCGCGGTCTTCAAGAGCGGATGAGGGAGCCTCGGCGCCTTTGAACAGACCTTCCGTGCATCTTCGCACGTCGTGTCAAGAGCCTTTTTAGAGTAGAGTGTTGTGCCGGATCGAACTCCCACAATTTGAAGGCCCGTTGTTGGCATGGGAGAATCCGGCGGATGAGCATCACCGGATTACGCTGACAAGCTCGAGATTCTTGTCCACCAGGTTTCGGACGATGTTTGGAGTCGATATCTCGCCTGAATTCCCCATGTCAGCCTGTCTCTTTCCATGATGAGAGCTGTGGGGAAGCCAGATCTGAATTGGGGCCGCCACCCATTTGGGGTCGCGTGGCTCGGTGATGTAGAACCACCCGATTGCCACCCCTTTATTGTCTCCACAAAGGAGCCTCGAGCCATAGGACTTTCGCCATCTTGCCAACCATGGCGCCCAAGACTCGCTGACGGCCGCCCACTACCTTCGGCCGACATTGAAGATCTTCAGCCATAAGTCAAGTGGGGCTGGATGCAGAGGATGGTTTCGCATACCACGATAAACGCCGAGATGTTGAGGATAAAATTGGGGCCAGGTCGTGGAAGTCTAGGCCGTAGTAGAACATGAGCCCCTGGACAAATTGGTGAAGTGGAAAACCTAGTCCATGGAGGAAGTGGGGAGAAACACCACCTCTCATGGGGCCCGGGGTTGAATGAGCTGCCCTGCTGTCGGGCAGCTCAGGCGCTGTGATGTCGCGGACAAATATCCGCCTCCCGCAGTCTTGTGATGTGCCCTCCGTGACGGAGGAGGCCATCCACCGCCTCCCGCCTCCCGACATGGTTGGAGAAGGTTGAGGTGGGATGTGCGGACTTGGGCGCTGGAGCTCGAAAAGGGAAATGGATGGGCAAAGGAGGAAGAAGGCGAGGTGAAAAGGTCGATCCTTATCCCTTATATGGACGGACGGTTATGCGCCCCCACCAGCCCGGTAAAACTCGCTATCTCCCAAGCGTCGTAATCAATGGCGCGGATGGGTTACCCACGTCCGTATTGATGAGAATCCCGAAATAAGGGGGCACGATCTATGCTTTGATAAGACGTGCCAAGGAAACCGCCTCGCTAAACGCGCTAAGGTGGAACGGTAAAAACGATTCATATAAAGGCCTGGCCGTGGTGTGATGTCACGCCGCGGAATACATCAGCAGATCTGTGCAAAAGTTATTCTCTTTAGGGTGGTATGTGGAACTTGTTTTGCAGAGCCGACACTATCCTTTTGTTCAAAACCTTCTATGAAGTATTCGAGGAGGAACCCGCCGCAATGTCAAGACAATCAACGCACCGGACTCGTCGTCATTGAAGCCTGGTTCAGGGGCTACTGAGGGAGTCCCGACTAGGGGGTGTCCGGATAGCCGGACTATCGTCACGGCCGGACTCCAAGACTATGAAGATACAAGATTGAAGACTTCGTCCCATGTCCGGATGGGACTTTCCTTGGCATGGAAGGCAAGCTTGGCGATACGGATATGTAGATCTCCTACCATTGTAACCGACTCTGTAACCCTAACCTATCCGTGTCTATATAAACTGGAGGGTTTTAGTCCGTGGGATCTAACAACAATCATACCGTAGGCTAGCTTCTAGGGTTTAGCCTCCTTGATCTCGTGGTAGATCTACTCTTGTACTACCCATATCATCAATATTAATCAAGCACGAGTAGGGTATTACCTCCATCGAGAGGGCCCGAACCTGGGTAAAAACATCGTGTCCCTTGTCTCCTGTTACCATCAGCCTAGACGCACAGTTCGGGACCCCCTACCCGAGATCCGCCGGTTTTGACACCGACAGTCGGTGCTAGCGGACGGGCTTGGAGATAAGGACGGCCTGCTCACGAGGGCAGCTGGTGAGGAGTTGTGGCTCGGCCGGCGCCGTCCATGGTAGAGGCGTATTGTGGACGCCGGCATGCCACCAAGAGGGCCCTGACGGCGGCGCTGTAGGGCGCCAGGGTGGCTTGGGGTGTTCTGGCGAGTGGTCGAGGGCGTGGCGTGGCTCTGCAGGCGGGCAAAAGCCAGGGCGCGGGGTGGCGAACGCGCGGCTCGATTGCTGCTGGCAAAACGTCGCCTGGCGCGCTTAGAGCACGCACGCGACATGCTTGATGAATGCCGTGGTGGCCTAGAGTGCTTGAGCGAGGCCGGCAATTAATGTGACTAGGTTAGAGTTTGCAAGGAGATTAATGGACATGGTGGTTAGGTCAGGGGATCAAGTTTATAATTCAAATTAAAATTCATGCCAAAACTGGCCATGCACACAAAGTGTTTGCCAGAATGCCAAGGGCATCTAGGCAACTCTTGGGGTGGCCAAATTTTCCAGATCAGGGTCTCTTTAGGTTTATAAGATGGTGGAAACGTTGGTTTGGCAAAAACAGAAACTTGTTAGTGCAATTTTTTGAGAAAATCAAATCTGGACAGAAAGAAAATGGCATTATTGAATGTACTAAAAATATTCCAATGGACCCAATCTCCTGGATTTAAGGGTTTGGTAGGGTGTACTACAAGCAGGAGAAAGCTCATGGTCACTAGAGCAAAAATAATTAGGGATGCAGTAGAAAACACCCAACTGGGCCAGAGAGCAAAAGAGGATGATTTGCTCAAAATTGTCAAAGAACATCAGTGGGTTAATGCATAAGGTTGAATAATATACTACTACTAACATCCCATAATTTTGGTGGAGCTTTAAAGAGATAATTAACTAGGTTGTAGTGCAATTTTATCAACTGGACTAGTTTTGAAATCTTGGGGTAGAGCTCAAAATATCCAATGGATAAGAGATATTTTTGCATCAAATTGATTTAAAAACATCACATGGCATCCCCAAATTTTGATGAGAATTTTAAAGGATTTTCTGAAAGGGTTGTAGTGCAAATGAGGCTCTGACACTTATGAAAAACCATTTTAAGGGAAATAAAGTTCAGGAAAGAATAATCTTAGAAATAATTCCACTGATCAAAAGAAATGGTCTTGGGAAGATAAACAAGTCCAATAACATATTTGGAAAGTTTTCACTTGGGGTAAAAACTCTATAATATCAAAGAAAGGAGTGGTTCTGAAATCAAAGAAAATCCAGAAAAATGAAAGATTTAAATTCCTGGCAAAATTTTTAATAAACAAAACATGTTTAAAATTTTGGGGTGTTACAACACTACCCCCCTTAAGAAAAATCTCGTCCTCGAGATTTGCTAAAAGCTGTTTTGAAAATATTACTCTTACCATTACAAAAAAACCCACTTTACTTATGCAATAAAAATGCGGCTATAGTGAGAGGGCAATAAGTGGTGTAAAACTAGAGTGTGGAACATTGGCGCTGTGGAAAAATCCATGGTTTGGGACAAACGAGAGATTTCTATGATGGATACAGTAAATTTAGAATAAATCCTAAATTTCTAAAATATGTTGGTCGTACCCGAGAGTATAGTGCTCCCTCTGGCAGACAGGTGGACCCAGGGCCCATTGTCGGCCTCTTCTTCTACCTCTGGCTCTCTTTTCTCCCTCTCTCCCACGCGTTTTCCCGCGCTTTCTCCACCGGCGACGTCTAGCGCGTAGGGCATCTAGGCCGACTGCGGTAGTGCGCGGCGGCGTTAGCTGCCGCAGCAGCGCAGACTCACCTCGCCCAGCGATTGCTGCTCGGCACTTTCATGGATTCATCTCCTAACACCGCGATCGAGCGATGAGCTACACTGGTGGACCTCGCCCACCGTACACCGATCTTGAGCTATAAAATGACCGCGGTGCTCCTTCTTCTTCCTCACACCTGGCCTCACTTTTCCTTCTCCTCCCTTCTCCTTCATTCTGTTTTCAGGAGCTCGAGACGAGGCTCTAATGGCGGAGGTGATGCCGGACTGGTGCATGATCCTGGTGTGCGGAGGGTTGGCGGCATTGCTGGGGTTCTTCGTGCTCCTGTGCGTGACGATCCTTGATGATCGTCGTGATGCTGCCGCTCGAGTGTTAGCTCTCCGCGGTGGCGGTGATCATGAGGATTAAGTGCGGTGTCGGGCGCTAACTGCTGTCAGATTGCTGGAGGCAACTTGTACCCGAGTGATTACCCACTAACCTCTCCTCCAAAGGTGATCAGTTAGGTGTAACGTGTGTATGTGCATTAGCAATTAGTGCACGAGGTCGAGTGGTTGTGGTTGTGAGTATGCTACCGTGGTGCTGCGTGAATAAAAATCTATGTCGTGCGAAGATATACGTTGTAGCAACTCAGGGAAAAGAATCTCACTTCGAAATTTATTCCGAGTGAAAACAGTTAATCAAAAATTACCGCAGTAAAAACCACTCACATTGATTGAAACTAAAACTTTAATTCATCGCAAAAATTTAGGATACCACACATAAGTTGCAACACATAAATAAATGCGGGGGACAATAAACATAGCAGTGACATCTACAACGTCAACGTTAAGTGGACAGGGTCCTAAGAAAAAGTCTCTGGAATCAGGGCACACTCTTCTTCTATCGGGGGAAGCGGATTGACTAGGCGATGGATGCGCCTCTCCTGGACAGGCCTCAGTGTTCTGTCGATGGCGATCTGGGGATTTAAATCGGCGAGGCTCTGGAGATAACCCATTATTCGCTGGGTCAAACGCTTCTTGGCGACACATCGGGCAAGGTTGGCCAAGATCTGGTCTCTCTCAATTCGTCCACCGGGAAAAGATGCTACTTCCCCGGGTGCTTCACGACTCGGGAAGTAATAATACCCTCGATCGCTGGCATAGGGTACCGCGAATCGAAGGCGAGCGAGCGCTTCGTACGCATCAGCTTCTATGGCCATATGCGGAGTCGGCATAGATTTCCCCACGAAGGAGACCTCCGTTGGGTCTTGGTTCAGGCTTGCGGGAGGGATGTGCACCACTGCCCAATATTTCGAGGTGGATGGGGTGATCCTTGATTTGAGCAACTCGTACCGGGGTGGGTGGGTAGCACTCATGGTACTGCAGGTAAAGTCCCACAAAATTTTAACAAAGCTACCTGGGGTTGCATCTGGAGTTCTCAGGAAAATACTAGGGCTCGGCATGGCAAGGAAATGGCTGTGAGAGTTGTGCCCAAGTTGAGGGGTACTTGGCAAGGTCACGAGGTGGCCTTTTATATAGAATTGGGGCCGGGTTATTTACCGTGGTGAAAGGTAACTAGTTTATCGAGTCTATTCCATGGGGTCGGGGTCAATGCTATTGATTCACATATCTCACTAAAGTGACATATCACTGTGGGGGTCGTCGAGGTGGTTTTTGGTAGCTGTGCCAGGGATAAAAATGCAACTGCATGCTAATATATTTATGCAAGGTTACTATTTAAAACAAAGGCACAACAACAGGATGCGTTTATTTACAAGGTCACACGATTATAAGGCGTGGACACACTGAGACTCGGTACTACTCGAGTGACTTAGTCTACCTTGTTTATATCCAAGCGGGCGTGCCTTGTGGACATCGAGGCTTCTCCTCGGGTCTCACTGTCGGGGTTAGCTGGAGGAGGTTGAGGGGCTGCAGGGTCGGGGTAGCGATGATGACCATCCCGGGGTTTGTTGGCCACAATCCCGTTAGAGCGTGTTCCCAAAAGGCGACGAAGCACTTCTGGGGACACCAAGGTATTTTGGTCGATGGCTGGAGCAGACCTCAAGGACTCGACCGGGTGTCCGAACAGCACGACTGGGTTGTCGGCGTCGGGCTCATCTTCTCCTCTCGCTGGGGCTCGGGAACCAGTTCTCCACGAGCTGCGATCAGATCAAGGGTGATTTAATCGAACAGTTCCTCTAGTGCACCTACATAGCGCACTAGATGCAACAATGTAGGATCCGTCTCGTGATCTCCGTTGGCAACCTGGGGTGGCCTACCATACCCTTCACGGCTGGGGTAGTAGTAGAACGAGCGACAGTTAACTCTGGGCGACAAGTGCCGGAGTTGAACTATAGCCTCTCGAGCAGCTAGTTGGATGGCTTGTGGCTCAAAGGAAGTTGTCCTTCCGGTGAACCTGTAGGGGCGTTCTGGCGATAGCCCCCTACCATAGATGTGCACAGTGGCCCAGAATTGATGGCTCTCACCGCTCATGGGTCCTTGGTACACAACATATTCTGGGGGTTCTTCCAATGCATAGGCACGGCGGGTGAGGTTTGCGAGCACGGTCACAAAACCTCCAAGGTTGGTTGCCGTGGTCTCATTGTGCACAATAGGGACGGGCATCGTAGCTCGGTTTGGGGAAGAGGTTGTGTTGTGTTGTGCTGTGTTGAGGCTAGCGTGCCCTTTTTATAGAAAAAGGGGACGGAGTCTTCCTTCGCACGCTTGCGAATGAGACAATTTAGGTGTCGGTCACTGGCACGTGATCGACAGGCTGGGCTGATAGGTTGGGCACCGACGGCCAAAAAGGTGTCGGGGTCACTATGTGGCTATCTTGCACGAGAAGCTTGGCTGGGTTTAGGTTAAGGTCTGGTGGGTTGGTTAACCTAGGTTTTTCGACCTAGCTAAGATAGGATTAGCCAATGGTCAGCCTGGCTCTGATACCAAGTTGTGAGGGCTGGATTTTCAGGATATTAATTTCCAGAAAATGGTCCTTGTGCTCACCAGCCCCAGGATTACTATTAGCTGACGAGACACTAACTTGATACAGAAGCTCCAAGCAAAATTCATAATATGTAGTACAAGGCCATTTTGGCCTATGAGTACAACAAATGGTTTCTAGTGGCTGATGGCGGAAGCGGTTTGTGGTCTTTCAGCGTCTATGGGACTCCATTTCCCACAGGAACAACTAACCAGGTTATCTCCTATCTTCGCGAGGCTGCTATCCCCATTTGCGC
This sequence comes from Aegilops longissima, assembly GCA_021605205.1. Taxonomy (NCBI): domain Eukaryota; kingdom Viridiplantae; phylum Streptophyta; class Magnoliopsida; order Poales; family Poaceae; genus Aegilops; species Aegilops longissima. The sequence goes on along the minus strand of CM038676.1, from coordinate 193,121,557 downwards.
ATGCTCCCGGGCTGTCATCGCAACGCTCCTCTCCAAGCAAGAAATCTGGCCAAGACAATAGCCAGGGACAAGCCAGTGAGTACTTTGGAATGTACTCGCAAACATTATGAACACAGTGAGGAGTCCCGGATTAGGGGTGTCCGGATAGCCGAACTATCACCGCTGGCGGACTCGGACTATGAAGATACAAGATTGAAGACTTCGTCCCGTGTCCGGATGGGACTTTCCTTGGCGTGGAAGGCAAGCTTGGCGATACGGATATGTAGATCTCCTACCATTGTAATCGACTGTAACCCTAACCTATCCGGTGTCTATATAAACCGGAGGGTTTTAGTCCGAGGATGAACAACAATCATACCATAGGCTAGCTTCTAGGGTTTAGCCTCCTTGATCTCGTGGTAGATCTACTCTTGTACTACCCATATCATCAATATTAATCAAGAAGGAGTAGGGTATTACCTCCATCGAGAGGGCCCGAACCTGGGTAAAAACATCGTGTCCCTTGTCTCCTGTTATCATCCGCCTAGACGCACAGTTCGGGACCCCCTACCCGAGATCCGCCGGTTTTGACACCGACATTGGTGCTTTCATTGAGAATTCCTCTGTGCCGTCGCCATCAGGTAGGATGCCTCATCTCGTCTTTAAAGACGATACTATCACCAAAGGAGCCTTGGCCGCTGGCCAGAATCTTCGGCTAGGTGGTTTTCTTATGACCGCCAGTCCGGCCACCGCGCCGACGATGACCTCTCGAGTCATCGAAACCAATCTCCATGTTAGTTCGGAACTTGCCGAACAGTTAGATCCGATCAAGCTCTCCTCCGTAAACGAGCTCTTGGATCGCATCGCCGCCCTGGGAGTCGCCACAGACTACGACTGGATCGGGCCTAAAACCGATCTGAGAGAGATCAACTCTCCCCAGGCTACCCATCATGTTGCTGTGATAGAGGAGCAATGCGGCAATTCTTCTTGTATCTTAAGGACTAGCTACGTCCGGATTCCCGATCCCTCCATGCCGGATTCGCGCAGAGGGACGGATGTCGATCAAGCCCTGAACTTAAAGTCGCGGTGGGTTGACTTATTGATAACACTCAAAATCCAAACTTCCGAAGTTCGAAACTTCGCCCTTGAGTCCTAAATTGACGGGTTCCGGATCTAGTTCCACCCGCCCACCCAAACATTAGCGATCTCTCTCGAATTCGCAAGAGCCCGCTGAAACAAGACATCATTATCGGGCCGATTCCTCCCGGTTATGAACAGGATAAAGGATCTGCCGAGAGGAGGACGAATCCCAATTTTCTGCAATAATTGCACGGACAAGGGAATCCTAAACGCCATAAGTCGTCATAAATTACACGCTTTGTTGACTTGGTGACCATAGTACAAAAGTACTGTATGATGGAGAGCGCTCGAAAACCGAAGTAAATTTTGGGATAATCCGCCCCAATACATCCCTAGTCCGAAATAAAAGGGTGCATCATTATCAAGCACCTGGGTTAAATACCAAAAACCAAAACCCCTAAAGGGTACGGAACTGCATCGAGGGTTGGCTAAACGGACCCTGCAAAATTCATAGCACGAGGGCGCCACCCCAACTCATAGCCTTCGAGCATGTTGGATACTACGGCAGTGGCCAAAAGTGGCGAAGAGCTTCTAGCTTCGAATCCCAGCCCAGCAACACCAAGACGGTGTTAACAGTCTTCGAGACTTTCGATCAAATAACATGTGAAACGAACACCCGCAACCTTGCCAAAGTCTACCAAGTAGCAACAATAAATCCATGGAGGACACGGCTATTACCTTTAATGCCAAGGATTTAACCTAAATCCGAACTGCCCGGCACCACCGCATTGGTCCTCAGCCCGATAGTGGATTTTTCGCCTTACTAAGGTACTCATGGATGGCGGCAGCGATTAAACCTCATCTATGAGGAAACCCTCCAAAAATGGAAATAGATCGAACCGCATTGAGCGAAGCAGCACAACCTTTAGAGGAATAATCCCTAGCCGGAAGCATGCTGCACAGGAAAAATCATGCCGGACGTAGTGTTCGCTCACGGACAATTACAGGTCCGAGGAGGTCACATTTCAAGTGGCCCTGCTCAACAACGGATATCATGCCTTATTAGGACGAGAGGCATTCACAATTTTTCAAGCTATACCCCATTATGGGTACATGAAGCTTAAAATGCCCTGACCTAATGGAATCATCACTCTCGCTAGTGATCCGAACATAGCACTCGCCCGAAAACAAGACAGCCGCACTAGCCCTCGAGGCACTATCCGGCCCTAGCGGCCGAGGAACTCACCGTGATGCGCTCCACGGTGAACAGGGACGATGTAATACTTGATAAAAGATCCAAGTCCACCTCTTTAAACCAGCGGATGAAATAGTCAAATTCCAAGTCCACCCAACGGACCTCGCAAAGACGGCCTCCATTGGGGCACAATTAAACACCGATGTAGACGCTGCACAACGAGAATTTCTACAAGAAAATCGGGACATCTTTGCTCGGCACCCTTCGACATGCCAGAATCCCACGCCACCGGCCGAGCACAGCCTAAATATCCTAAAAGGATTCAAGCCACCAAACAGGCTCTTCGGCGCTTTTCCAACCCAAGAGAGAGGCTATGGGAGAGGAGCTAGCCAAACTTTTGGAAGCCGGATTCATCGAGATATAAAACATCCGGACTGGCTAGCAAACTTGGTGATGGTACCAAAGAAGGATAAATCTGGCGCCTATGTGTTGATTTTAAAGACCTTAATAAGGCTTGCCCAAAGGATCCCTTTCCTCCCTCGAATTGATCAAATCATTGACGCTACAGCAGGACACGACTCATTGTGCTTCCTCAACGCTGCATCCGCTACCACCAAATCAAGATGGCGGAGCTGCACCAAACTGCAACAGCATTCATCACTCCATACGCCCGCTCGCTTCAACACAATGCCCTTTGGGCTCAAAAACGCCGCGCAACATATCAGCGCATGATTCGTATATGTCCGACAAACCAGATCGGCAAAACGGTGGAAGATATGTAGATGACGTGGTCGCCAAAACCAAGCACGCCGAAACTCTAGTAGATGACTTGAGGCTCACATTCGAAAATCTTGAAAATATGACATCAAGCTCAATCCGAAAATGCGTCTTCGGTGTTCCACCGGAAAGCTCCTGGCTTCATTGTGTCCGTAGAGGAATTGAAGCAAACCCAGCCAAGATCCGAGCTCACACAATTGGATATTCCAAAAGACCTCAAACAAATACAAAATTGACGGATGCGAGCGGCTTTAAGCCGCTTTATCTCCGCTTGGGAGAAAAGGCATTACCCTTTACCGCCTCCTCCGCCAAGACCAACACTTCGAGTGGACGGATGCCGCCACGGCCGGACTCAAGAAATAAAGGACATTTTGGCAACAACCGTCCTGGCCGCGCCCAACGTGGGCGAACCAATGCTATTATATATCGCCGCAACACATCAAGTTGTCAGCGCGGTGCTCGTTGTCAAACGAGAAACGGACGGACACCGGTTCCCTATTCAAAAACCGGTTTATTATGTGTCCACTGTCCTAACTCCATGCAAGTCCCGGTACCCACACTATCAAAAGATAGCATACGTGGTGTTCATGGCATCCCGGAAGCTGCGACACTACTTTCAAGAGTGTTCGATAACGGTAGCCTCCGAAGTACCTCTTAACGACATTATAAACAACCGTGACGCGACGGGCCGGATTGCTAAATGGGCCATAGAGCTCCTTCCATTCGACATAACTTATAAGCCACGACGAGCTATTAAGTCGCAGGTTTTGGCTGACTTCGTGGCCGAATGGACTGATGCCGAACTCCCTAAAGAGTACGGCGCATACTCCAATTGGATCATGCACTTTGACGGCTCCAAAATGTTGGCGGCTGGGGGCGCGTCGTCCGATGTCCCCAACCGGGACACAGTCCAATACGCCCTTCGATAATGTATACGGACTCCAACAACGCAGCGAATACGAGGCCCTTCGCACGCCTCCGGATGGCGCTCCATGGGCATTCAACGCCTAGAGGTGCGCGATTCAACCTCGCAATATCTCAAATAAACGGGACTTTGATGCCAAAGATCCAAAATGGCAGCATATCGCAATGCGGTCCTAAAATGTCAAGACGGTTCAAGGGCTCAATTTCATCATATAGCCCGAGATAACAACCAGCGGCGGATATATTGGCACGCATCGGTGCAAAATGCGATGCCGCCCCACCCAATATCTTTCGGAACGGCTGTTCGCCATCCGCATTATGGGAAGGGGAGTCCGCAATAACAATCCGGACCCAACCGCACCGCTCGACGCCAACACTCGACACAACCGGAGGCTCGCCCCGAGATAACACCTCTCGCCACGAAAGAATGGCGGTTATCGCCCGCGGACGGAACCATTCCTAGCCTACCTAACTAGGCAGGAACTCCCGAAGACCAAAATGAGGCTCGCTGCATAGTACGGGCGCCTAAAGCCTATAAAGTCCATGAGGAGAGCTTTATAAGAAAAGCACTACCGAGTCCTTCAAAGGTGTATCTCCGAAGAGGAAGGGTGAAACCTCCTGGCTGAAATTCATGCCGGACTGGGTGGGCACCACGCCACAGCCCGGGCCCTTGTAGGCAAGGCCTTCCGTACAGGATTTTATTGGCCGACGGCCCGGGCAGATGCGCAGGACTTAGTCCAACGATGCGCCGGTTGCCAGCTTTTTGCTAACCAAAGCCACATGCCACCCACCGCCCTTAAAACTATACCCATCACCTGGCCGCTCACGGTCCGGGGCTTGACATGGTTGGATCCTTAAGGAGGAACCCACAAGAAAAAATACCTATTGGTCATGGTGGATAAATTCACCAAATGGATAGAGGCCAAGCTCGTTTAAACGGCCAATCCGGGCCGGTGATAGACTTCATATCAGGGTAGTGCACCGCTACGGTGTCCCCACAAGATCATCACCGATAATGGCACCAACTTCATGGCCGATGAGGTCAAATTATGGTGCAAAAACATGGGCATCAAGCTCGACACGCCTCGCCTATCACGCCAAACCAACGCCAAGTCGAACGGGCAAATGGTCTAATCATGAGCGGCATTAAACCCAAAATAGTGCGGTCCTCAAGGAATCTAACACGCCCGGGTTGAGGAGCTCGACCAGACTGGGGCTGCGGACCACGCCAATCGTACTACCGGATTCACACCATTTTTCATGGTGTACGGCGCAGAGCAGTCTTGCCTGCGACATAATACATGACTCACCTCGCGGCGCATGTATGAAGAAAGAGAAGCCGAGCTTGATCGGCAGGACAGTTTGGACGCATAGGAGGAGGAGCGACGTGGCAAAAGCTTGTTCCGATTCTATCAACAGCAGGCTCAAGATATCAAAGCAGGTAAGCACGGGCCAAAGCTTATAATGTTGGCGAACTAGTTCTACGCTCACGGACAAGAAAAAGGACAAACTCAAGCCCAAATGGGAAGGTCCTTCATCATCGACCAGGTCCCGACCGGCGGAGCATACCGCTGCATAAACGATCGGATAACCGACTCGAGCCGAACCCATGGAACGCAGCCCGCCTATGAAGATTCTTCGCCTAAGTGCCGGACTCCAAGTTCGCCTCCTTCCTTCGCCCACATTTTTATTTTTGCTGTCTTTTATTTCTCTCCTTCCTCCTTCTTCTTCCCGAAGCCTCTAGAGGCTCGCTTGCGCTTTTTTCAAGACACACTTGACGCGTTGTTCGCGCCATTATACCGGGGTTTTTAATGAAGCTTACCTATACGGGCTTTATGCCCAACACATGCTTAAACTTCCGCATGTACCTTTTATTCACCATTATATGCATCGATATGACTTAAGTTTTGGCCAAGCTGGGTTGCTCGCTCCTGTGCTTACCCCTCGCTCCCGATTGTTCGCTAGGTGGTAAAGGAGCACCTCTCGCGATTGTTACTTGCCGGTCAGCCGGATGTGTACCTCAGACCGGGTGAAGCCGAAAGCTAGCGTTTTAAGGGAATATTTGGTCGGTGAACTGAAAGATGATTTTTAACTATTTACCCATCTGCCCCAGATGATTTTCTGCTTTCATAGCAGCTTTGACATGCACTTTAGGACATGCATCCCAAATAAAGGAACCCTTAACGAACTATTCTCCCCGAAGATGTTTCTTACTACCCATGTAATATAACATAACTAGTTGGGAACTTGTCTGATATAGCAATAATGACCCCTACGCCTGGTCTCCATGCATACCCCGGTTCTTATATAACCACGAAGGTATTCGGACACACTCCGGACTATTGGGTCCCGAGGTCGGCTTAAAAGGTCCGCTATGACAAACGATCTACAATCCGCTAGAAGACATTTTTTCATGTCACATTTTACATAGTCAACTCGACTCATTGTATTCTTCCTCAATGCCATCTAATAGGCTATCTAATTTACAATCTTGTTGGAATACTTGGCGGCCAATTCTACTTGGCCGTACACTAACTTACAGGATCTCCATCCCATCAGCCCCACAGTCCGACCTCGCCATGTGGTTTGGGTCACCGTGTACCGCTGTCTTTACCATGGCCCAGCCTCCTGGCGCCTTTGATGGCAGGCCGATATCTTCCATAGTCGGAAGCGCCGCCATGCTCCTTGCAGCCGCCCGCTAACTCCCAATGCCTTCGGCAGGAGATAGATAGCCACAAGGCCTGGCCGATGCCTTTCATCACCGTCGGACTCGTTCGTGCGTAGCCGACGCAGTTCGGGAAGAAGATCACCCAAGAACTGGGCTTCTCCTCCTCAGACGACCTGTGAGCAAACCTACATACATGTTTATGTTAGTCGCCTTCCTCGCCAACTCTTTAAAGTTCGCCAAGCACTTATTGAAAATGCCGCGACGAAGCCGCCGATTCTCCTTTACGGAGTCGCATAACCGGGCACGAACATCCTTTAGTTCCTCACCCAGCTTGGTGTTGGCGCCTTGGAGGTTATTTTTCTCCCGCCGCACTCGTAAGCACGCCTCGCCGCCTTTAGCTGGCGCAAGAGCTGATGCTTGTCCGATCTAGTCCGCGCCATCTGCAATATCTTTGTCGATTTACAAACTCGCCACACTTCATAAATTATTTATCTTTTAAAGCGATATTACCGGGGGGTCTCGCGCTCCCTCAGAAGCGGCTAGTGCGGCCTCAAGTTGGGCCTTGCACTCTTCAAGCTCCGGGACAGTCGGTATTCTTTTCTCAGATCCCAGAAATAAATGATCCTTAAATCAGTTATTCTAACTATTTTAAGTCTCGGGGCTACTTGGCATATATAATCACAAATTTCCTTACCAGATGTCCTTTACATACTTGCTCCGTGGCTCGCTAGACCATCTTGAGCGGCACGGAGGTGCGATCTCCAATCAAGGCATTCAAGGCCTCCTGGGAGAAACATGCGTCACGAAGAACTGTCCGGCGGCGCCTGTGATTCAAGGCGCTCTCCACCTCGGAGTTGGTGGCGGACAACCTGTCGGCATCCTCTGTTGGAGGAGCATCCGACGCACATCTCGTGCTCGCCTCAGCCTCCGGACCTAGCTTTGAAGCCTGGCCGGTGAAGGTTCGATTGGCAACCTCTCCGGACTCAGTCTGGCGAGCGCTCTTTTTCCTGAAAAGAGCACCAGCGTTAGTACGCCTTCCAGGAATCAATCCTGGGAGTATGGTGACACGCCATACCATTGCGGCAGAGTTTCGATCTGGACCGCACTTCTTTTTAGCTCACGGGCCAGACTGCCTTTTGTTGGCCAGCCGCCGCAGCTCGGCTTCCTGCCTCAAGGTACCCCGTGAAGCACCATTGGTATACTGTGATCAAAAATAAGCATGGATGGGTCATTATCAGGGTTTTGGGATCTCGGTCTCAGTTACCTGTGAGGCTGGAAGTATTCTGGGGTAACCGGCCGTAATGGCAACCAAAGCATTGTCGATGCTTAGTTGGTGGAATACCCCGTCGATCAACTCCACCTTTATATCCGGATCCTCTTCGGAGGTTGGATCGAGGGACCGTTCCGGATCCTCGGGTTGTGGGGGCGGGCTGTGTATCTTCTCCATAGTCCGGCGCAGCTCCTGCGCAGAAACCACAAAATGAGATATTTAACCATGGGAACATGGATCGGACAGGTCACAAAGATGTTTGCTTACCCAGCTTCGAGGATTATTCAAAGAAAACTCCTTCAGTGGATTGACGCGGAGGAAATCCTCCTCCTCCCCTTTATACATGGCAGACAAGATCTTCACCAGTTCGGTGACCGATCCTGGCCCTTTGCGGCCATGGCGGGTGACATCGTCCTCCCCGTTGAAATCCCACATGGGGTGGCCCCTGTATTGGAGCGGCTTGTAACACCCCGGATCTAACTTTCCATATTTGTAACTCCAACTCTTGCCATTCTCGGCATTGTGATATGATATTCCCTCCGTGGTTGGGTTTTTCTTCATTTTTGCATTTTGTCCATGTCATGCATTTCATATCATGTCATCATGTGCATCTCATTTGCATACGTGTTCGCCTCATGCATCCGAGCATTTTCCCGTTGTCCGCTTTTGCAATCCGCACTCCTATGTCCCCCGGCGCCCCTTTACATTTTTCCGTGAGCGGTACTAAACTTTCTCGGAATGGTCCGAGGTTTGTCAAGTGGCCTTGGTACACCACCGGTAGACCACCTGTCAAGTTTCAGGTCATTTGGAGCTCGTTTGGTACTCCAACGGTTAACCGCACTCTCGCAAAGGCCTCTTTTAAGTTGCAGCCCAACACCCCTCCAAAACAACCCAATAACCCATCTAAGTCACTTCCATGCTCTCCGTCGTCGGATCACGATCGTGTGGGCGAAAACCACACCCCATTTGGACACTCCTAGCTCCCTCTACCTATATATATGCATCTCCCCCTCCAAATCCGGATGAAACCCTAGCCCCGCTCCTCTCCTCGCCGCTGGACGTGTCCGATTCGGGCCGGACATGTCCGCCCGCCGCCCCGGACCAACCGGGAGCCACCACGTGTCCCGGCCCGCGCCCACTTCGCCGCCTCCGCCACGGGCCCGCAGCTGCCCTCCCTGCCCGAGCCGGCGCCTCCGGCCCACAACCACACGCTGCCCGGCCGCCTGCTGCCACGCCGCACACACACAGGCCACATGCCCCGCCGCCCGTCGCCTGCCCCGCCGACCACCTGCCTCCTCCTCCTCCGCGCCTGCCCCGGCCGCCTGCCGGGCCCCGACTCCGCCCGGCCCTCCTTCCTCCTCCGGCGCCGCCCCGCGAGCCGCTGCCGAGAACCTCGACCACAAGGCTCTGGATCTGATCGGATCTGAGGGTTGACTTTCCCCTCCCCCGAATCCTCTAAGTCATTAGTGTGTGATGATTTTGTTGCATTTTCATCATGCCATAACTCTCTTCATATTGCTCCGTTTCATGCGTGTAATATGTCAAAATGTTCGTCTCAATGAGTAGATCATTTCATCTCATTGCATCATTTTCATTTCAGCTCATCTTGATGCCCGAAATGCTGTTAGAAGAGGGCTATGTGATGTTAGTTTCAGATTCTTATCAGAACATGCACTTTTGTCATTTTTGCCATGATTGATGTGTGCACCCTATGAACTTGAGTCCTACATGTGTTTTGTAATACGCCATGCCATCTTTACAGGGGTGTATGCCATGTATTTTTGTGATCTCTGTGGTGACTAGCACAAGCATGCAAACTAGGCTTCATGATGTTGCTGATTTCAGCCCCTGTTTTGCTGATATTTTTATGACATGTTAACTTGATGCTACAGAGAGATCCATGCATATTTTGAGATACTTCAGTAAGGATGTTTTGAACATATGGTTATGCTCTATCCATCCATGCCCTTGTTTGAAATTATGGAGTGCCATAGCTTGAGTCAATCGAGCTCTACTTTTACTATAAAATGTTTCCTGGCAGATTGTTTACATGTTATTCAATTTTGCCAAGGTTGTTGTAGTTGATCCGTGTATGCTATGATGTTGTTCTTGCCTTGTATAGCTTCTATGACATGTCTTCTTGATGTATGTATGCTTAGTTTATCATGAAATGCTCTGTAGTGAGTGCATCGAGCTCTTAAACATGCCTACTTGTTATCTGTTTTTGTCATGCCCTGTTTGCTGAATCTGTTAACGAAACTTGCTATTTTGACATGGGTGCTATTACATCTTCTGATCCTTTTTGGCTCATGGTCAGTAAGGGACTTTTGTTCTATGATTTGAGTAGATTCATGACATGCCTTGTTTTGCTATTATAAGTTCCTGTAGCTTGCTGTTTGCTTGCTCTGAACATTGCTTCCTGATGCTGATTCTGCCATGTTCAGTATTTTCTCTAAGTCTGTGAAGCTGATATATTTTGCACTTTTGCCATGCTTGTTTGGACCTGTTATGGTGTGATTTAGCCGTAGCTCAGTGTTCATCTTTTGTCAAGCATCTTGAGTAGATCACTTCTATATGCTTTGTTGGCACGTTTGGGGGCAGTAGCTTAATTTCTTGTTGCTTGCTATGTGGCATCATGCTGTTAATGGCAGATTTGTGCCATTCTTGTTTTGCTTGTCATTTGCAAACCGTGCATCCGATTCCGGTGATCTTTATATCAATTTCAACCGAAATCATCTCACCTTTCCAGCGGCATACTTGGTTTTCCAAGTTGATGCCTGGTTCATCATTTTCCTTCCAGAGCACGCATACGCATTGCATATCACATCTCGCATATCATGCCATGTTTTGCATCATGTTGCTTGTGCATTGCACCGTGATTTATTGTGGTTCCATTGTTTGTGTTCTTGCTTTGGGTAGAGCCGGGAGACGAGTACGTGAATGAGGAACCTGTTGAGAACGCTTACGAGGATCAAGCTTTCGACAACTCTGAGAACTTTGGAGGCAAGATGACCATACCCTCGAAATCACTTCTATCTTTGCTTGCTAGAAGCTCGCTCTTTTGCTATGCCTATGCTACGATGCCTATCACTTGCTTATCATGCCTCCCATATTGCCTTGTCCAGCCCCTAACCATCATTTCCTAGCAAGTTGATTGGCTATGTTACCGCTTTGCTCAACCCCTCTTATAGCGTTGTTAGTTGCGGGTGAAGATGAAGTTTGTTCCTTGTTGGAACATGGAGATGTTGTTCCTTGTTGGAACATGTTTACTTGTTGGGATATCACAATATATATCTTCTATAATTAATGCATCTATATACTTGGTAAAGGGTGGAAGGCTCGGCCTTATGCCTGGTGTTTTGTTCCACTCTTGCCACCCTAGTTTCCGTCATACCGGTGTTATGTTCCTTGATTTCGCGCTCCTTACACTCGGTTGGGTGATTTATGGGACCCCTTAACAGTTCGCTTTGAATAAGACTCCTCCAAAGAAGGCCCAACATTGGTTTTACCATTTTCCACCTAAGCCTTTTTCCCCGGTTTTCGCGAGCCCGAGGGTCATCTTTATTTAACCCCCGGCCAATGCTCCTCCGAGTGTTGGCCCAAACTAGAGCGCTTTGCAGCGCCCCTCAAGGAAACTTGAGGTCTGGTTTTAGTTGTACGGACTGCTCATCCGTGTGCCCCGAGAACGAGATATGTGCAGCTCCTATCGGGATTTGTCAAGACATTCGGGCGGCTTTGCTGGTCTTGTTTTATTGCTGTCGAAATGTTTTGTAGTCCGGATTCCGAGATCGATCGGGTTTTCCCGTAGAAGGAATATCCTTCGTTGACCGTGAGAGCTTATAATGGGCTAAGTTGGGACACCCTGCAGGGTATTATCTTTCAAAAGCCGTGCCCGCGTTATGAGGCAGATGGGAATTTGTTAATGTCCGGTTGTAGAAAACCCGGTTGACCTTAATTAATACACATCAATCAAGGTGTAACTGTGATGGTCTCTTCTCGGCGGAGTCCGGGAAGTGAACACGGTGTTGGAGTTATGTTTGACGAAGTAGTTCAGATCACTTCTTGATCGCTACTAGCTTCACGACCGTGCCTTGCTTCTCTTATCGCTCTCTTTTGCGTAATGTAGCCACCATATATGCTAGTCGCTGTCGCAGCTCCACCTCACAACTCTGTCCTACCTATAAGCTTAAATAGTCTTGATCTCGCGGGTGTGAGATTGCCGAGTCCCGTGACTCACAGACTCTACCAAAACAGTTGCAGGTGCCGACGATGCGGTCAGATGACGCAACCGAGCTCAAGTGGGAGTTCGACGAGGAACGTGGTCGTTACTATGTGTCTTTTCCTCGATGATCGAGAGTGGAGCCCAGTTGAGATGATCGGGATCCTGTAGCATTTGGGGTAGTCTTCTTTTATTTTGGTTCCGTAGTCGGACCTTGAGTGTAATCTGGATGATGGATGTTTATTTATGTATTGTGTGAAGTGGCGACTGTAAGCCAACTATGTATCTCTTTCCCTTATGTATTACATGGGTTGTGTGAAGATTACCTCACTTGCGACATTGCTTTCAATACGGTTATGCCTCTAAGTCGTGCTTCGACACGTGGGAGATATAGCCGCATCGAGGACGTTACACGGCTGCACTCCCCTCATAATGCAGATTGCCATGACTCCAATCATGGTCAATCTGGCATGAGCCAGTAACCTTATTCGGCTCATCAAATAAAGGACATCCCGTCATTTTCTCTCTGGGGGGCTCCGAGGGCGCCAGCTTAGGCGCTTCTTCGGAGGAGCATTGCTGAACTCCTAAGGCCGATCCAAATAGGATCCGCAGCGGACGCCCTCCATGTAAAACCATTCCGGCCAGTCTTGGACGCTTTCTTTGGGGTTCCGGATAGGTATCCGTCCCGGCGATGCGCCATAGCTCGCTCCGCCCGCTTGATATATTGACCCCTCATGAGAACGGGGTACTAGGCAGAATATTCTCTTCCACAGCCCAAATGAGCCTCGACGCCAAGAACAGTTCGCAAAGGGCCACGAAGCCCGCGATGTGCAAGATGGAGGCAGGAGTAAGATGGTGCGTTGGAGGTCAGAGAACTCCAAGAGCCCCGGAGAAATGGATGAATTGGAAATCCGAGTCCTCTTACTAGATAAGAGATGAAGCATACCCGCCTCCTTTAGACGGATCGGGAAGCTCTCCGCTTGCTTTCCGCCTTGTGGGTGGCAAGTCCGCTCGAACCGAACCATGAAGGCCGGGGGAAGAAATCCCTTAGCTTGGAGTATAACTAGCTCGCTATGCGGGACTGAGCATCTCTCCCAATTTCCAGGCTGAGGGCTGGGAGCGCGAGAGGAGGAGCCGCGTCGACTGTCCATGATGGAATGGGCTTTGGTCAAAGGTGCTCCGATGAAAGCTCGCGAAGGGGGCATGATGTGACTCAGATCTAGAACCTCGCCCTTTTTATAGGCAGCTCATTTGCGCAGCTAGGGGGGTAATTGTAAAAATACCCTGGCTTTTCGCATTCATTCAAACACGTGGAAGATGGCCTTTATTGGGCGTAGAAGCCAAGGAGCGCGGCATTTATCAGAAGCCGGACACTATTCGACAAGTATATGTAATTTGGAGAAGAACCCGCCTCGCAATGCCGAAGACAATCAACGCGCCGGACTCATCGTCATTGAAGCCTGGTTCGGGGGCTACTGAGGGAGTCCCGGATTAGGGGGTGTCCGGATAGCCGAACTATCACCGTTGGCCGGACTCCTGGACTATATAGACACCGGATGGGACTTTCCTTGGCGTGGAAGGCAAGCTTGGCGATACGGATATGTAGATCTCCTACCATTGTAACCGACACTGTGTAACCCTAACCTATCCGTGTCTATATAAACCGGAGGGTTTTAGTCCGTGGGACTAACAACAATCATACCATAGGCTAGCTTCTAGGTTTAGCCTCCTTGATCTTGTGGTAGATCTACTCTTGTACTACCCATATCATCAATATTAATCAAGCAGGAGTAGGGTATTACCTCCATCGAGAGGGCCCGAACCTGGGTAAAAACATCGTGTCCCTTGTCTCCTGTTACCATCCGCCTAGATGCACAGTTCGGGACCCCCTACCCGAGATCCGCCGGTTTTGACACCGACAACAGGTATAATATTCAAATGATAAACATGCTCTAAAATATTCTATGATCACAACTTCAGTCACAAAATAAAATCCATGATGCACGCAAGCAAGTTATTCACATAACACATGAATAATGCAATTAGAGAGTAGAAATAGAATGCCTCAGCCGGGCGTCTGAGCGACACCACAGAAAGGGCTCATAAGTGAAATAAGTAACAAACATGCCGCAGTCGGGCGTCTGTGTGATGCCACATAAAGGGCTTATAAAGTAAATACATAACAAGCATGCCATAGTCGGGCGTCTCAGCGACACCACATAAAGGGCTTATATAGTAAATAAATAACAAGCACGCCACAGTCGGGCGTCTCAGCGACGCCACATAAAGGGCTTATAAAGTAAATCAATAACAAACATGCCACAGTCGGGCGTCTGTGCGACACCACATAAAGGGCTTATAACAGAGTAATCACAGTGAATATCCAGGAGGTAGAACCGTCCCAGGGATACTCAATAAATCAAATAATGAAAATAGTTAGTCCACAATAATAATAATCATAATCATCATATGTCACCCGGTCATAATCAATGTTCTGACTTAGTAGTTTTTTCCTCCAAAGACCGACACTAAGACCGACACTTGACCCATCCCAGACTATAGTCCTTAACCATGGACACGGCTATTCGAATAGATGTTTAGTCTCTGCAGAGAGTGTACTCTTTACCCACGGGTAACGGATTCCTTTAGTCCATCGGGACTAATTTCGTCTAATGTCTTTTGGTTGAGAACACACCTGACCGCACACACCAGCTTAACTCACCTGTGTCTGGAATCACCCATGACACATGTTTAAGCAAAACTCTAAGTGGGGAGGCTACAACATCGATTAGCATGGGATCACAAAATTTTTAATGCGCGCAAACTAGGGGAGCTACCCCTTCGGCTCCAACCGAAAACACCCATGCCCCCGGACCAGGTGGCATGCCTACCGGATGCCTCCGGTATCTTCCACCATGGCCTCTCTATATGGTGTGTGCTAGGAGAGGGGTTGTCGACTTACTGAACCGTACCCTACCAATGGCAGGGACAAGTGGTAGTACGAAACAAGTATGGGGGTTACCGGAACAAGACTCGATCTATGGTCGACTCGGGAGGTTTAAGTATTCCATGCATGATTAGCATAACAATTTATACTTCAATCAATAGACAGAATCACCACTCGACATACCCCATCATGCCGTATCGGACACGACCGACTCGACGGAGGACTAGGAACAAGCCCGTATCTACCCAAGACCGAGGCTTTCCCGGATTCCTTCCGGTATGCATGAAAGGCATATGATGGCGACTACTATCACAAACATATCAAACTCCAATAGCATGAAATCATCCATATGCACTCATGAGTATGAACATATCATCACAAAAAAATAACGGATACTCCGTGTCGAGGTGGGGTTGTAATCGTGTCAAATAACACACACAATATTATGCCAGGGTTCAGAATGCTTGCCTTCAAGTTGTGGGGAGGCAGGGTGCTTCCCAAGACTTTTGAAAGTTTTCTTCTTCTTCAAAGTCCTATTTTTGAAAATATTCGAATTAACCCATAGTTTAAAAACAGTACAAAAAAGTTGTCTGAATTTTTTTCAAATAAATATGAACATAAACTAGACAAAATTTGAGGAAGGTAGGAAGAAAAATCAACCCATTTGGAGTTATATTTAAAAAGTTATAGCCAGTCAAATTTCTGTTTTTATTAAAAACAGAAAAAGAAAACGTTTCGAATGAGAATACGCTTTTGGGGCAGAGGAGGCGTACTCTGGGTTTTGGGCTTCCACTAATGCCAGCGTGGACCGGCGCTGGGTCACTGACAGTGGGTCTAGGGGGCCCACTGGTCAGGTTTGACCGGTCGCCCCCGCCTCCTTCCTCCTCTGGCCGAACAGAGGCGGGGCTCCGGCGATTGGCGGCTCCTCGCGGGGCTCCAAGGGCGGGGATGGATCCGCCAGTCCAGGGCAGTCCTCCCGGTGGTCGAGGGGTTGGTGGGGGTGGAGGGAGTCGCCGGCGGCGAGCTCTGCGGCGGAGGGCAGCTTCGGGTGAGTTGAGGACTTGGGCTACGGTGGTTCCCGATTGCGTTTGAGGGGTTCAGCGGCTTCGCAAGGTCGAGGAAAGTCATATGGTGGCGCTGGAAGGACTAGGGGGCTCCGGCTACGGCGAATTTAGCCGAGGGACGGCGACGGCCGAAGTTGCCGGAGGCGGGGAAGACAGTGGTTTCAGAAGAATTTGAGCGGGGGGTGCACTCTGGCTTGCCTGAGGATGCTCGAGTGAGGTCTGGGGCCATTTATAGCAGGGAAAGGTCGGTTCCGCTGCTGCTGGGGATAAGATCGCCGGCTGATCGCTTCTGTTGCGGCAGAGCGACGTGGCGATGGCCGGAGCAGGGTTGGTGCTAGCGGACGGGCTTGGAGATAAGGACGGCCTGCTCACGAGGGCAGCTGGCGAGGAGTTGTGGCTCGGCCGGCGCCGTCCATGGCAGAGGCGTACTATGGACGCCGGCGTGCCGCCAAGAGGGCCCTGACGGCTGCGCTGTAGGGCGCCAGGGCGGCTTGGGGTGTTCTGGCGAGTGGTCGAGGGCGGGGCATGGCTCTGCAGGCGGGCAAAGGCCAGGGCGCGGGGTAGCGAACGCGGCGGCTCGGTTCTTGTACAGTGCAAACGCGGCGCCTGGCGCGCCCGCAGCACGCACGCGACATGCTCGACGTAATGCCGCTGTAATGCCCTCGATGCGGCTATATCTCCCACGGTCAAGCACGACTTAGAGGCATAACCGCATTGAAAGCAATGTCGCAAGTGAGGTAATCTTCACACAACCCATGTAATACATAAGGGAAAGAGATACATAGTTGGCTTACAATCGCCACTTCACACAATACATGAGTAAAACATTACATCATACAGATACAATCAAGGTCCGACTACGGAACCAAAATAAAAGAAGACTACCCCAAAAGCTACACAGATCCCCGATCGTCCCAACTGGGCTCCACTACTGATCAACTGAAACAAAACAACACAATGAACAAGATCTTCATCGAGCTCCTCCTTGAGCTCGGATGCGTCACCTGCACGGTTTCATCGGCACCTGCAAACTGGTCTTGGAAGTATCTGTGAGTCACGGGGACTCAACAATCTCACACCCGCGAGATCAAGACTATTTAAGCTTAAAGGTAGGACAGGGTAGTGAGGTGGAGCTGCAGCAAGTTTACTAGCATATATGGTGGCTACCATACGCAAATGAGAGCGAGAAGAGAAGGCAAAAGCACGGTCGAACAACTATGATCAAGAAGTGATCCTAGAACAACCCACGCCAACCATAACTCCAACATCGTGTTCACTTCCCGGACTCACCGAAGAGACCATCACGGTTACACACGCGGTTGATGTATTTTAATTAAGGTCAACTTCGGTTTTCTACAACCGACATTAACAAATTCCCATCTGCCTCATAACTGCGGGCACGGCTTTGAAAGATAATACCTGCAGGGTGTCCCAACTTAGCCCATTATAAGCTCTCACGGTCAACGAAGGATATTCCTTCTACCGAAGACCCGATCAGTCTCGAATCCCGGACTACAAGACATTTCGACAGCAATAAAACAAGACCAGCAAAGCCGCCCGATGTGCCGACAAATCCCGATAGGAGTCGACGCACCTCATTCTCGTGGCACACCGGATAAGTCAAGCTACAAGTAAAACCAAGCCTCGAAGTTTCCCGTGGTGGCCCCAAGAGGTTGCCTCGGTTCGGACCAACACTCGGAGGAGCACTGGCCCGGGGGGGCTAAAAATAAAGATGACCCTTGAGTCTGCAGAACCCAAGGGAAGGGGTATATGTGCTAGGTTGTCAAATGGTAAAACCAAGGTTGGGCCTTGCTGGAGGAGTCTTATTCAAAGCAAACTGTCAAGGGGGTCCCATAAACCACCCAACCGCGTTAGGGACGCAAAATCCGGGAACATAATACCGATATGACGGAAACTAGCTTGGCAAGAGTGGAACAAAACACCAGGCATAAGGCCGAGCCTTCCACCCTTTACCAAGTATATAGATGCATTAATTAAATAAGATATATTGTGATATCCCAACAAGTAAACATGTTCCAACAAGGAACAACATCTCCATGTTCCAACAAGGAACAAAATTCATCTTCACCTGCAACTAACAACGCTATAAGAGGGGCTGAGCAAAGCGGTAACATAGCCAAACAACAATTTGCTAGGAAAGGATGGTTAGGGGCTTGACATGGCAATATGGGAGGCATGATAAGCAAGTGATAGGCATCATAGCATAGGCATAGCAAAAGAGCGAGCATCTAGCAAGCAAAGATAGAAGTGATTTCGAGGGTATGGTCATCTTGCCTGAAATCCCGCAAGGAAGAAGAACGAGTCCATGAAGAAGACAAACGGACGTAGTCGAACGAATCCTCACAACTCTGGAACGAAACCGAAGCTAACGAGAGAAGCAACCCGGAAAGAAACAAACAACATGGTAAACACACAAGCATAAACATGTCATGATGCACAAACAAGTATGATGCACAAACAAGTATGATGCATGTCCGTTTAATGAGGCATGGCATGGCAATATGCACAATCAACACTACAAGTTAAGTGGAGCTCAATTATTTAGTTCACTCCCGATTAGGTACTCAACAATATTAAATGTTGTTAAACATGGCAAGAGGTGAGGCATAAGTAAACTAACTATTTAGGCAAATTTAAATGAGGCCGGAAATAACAAACAACAAGTCCGGAAAATCCCCATATGCAAATAATGAATTTGGTACTGTTCTGCCCTAAACCATATTTTATTGTTGTTAAGCAGGAAAATAAAGTGCACCACGTTAACCTATGCATTTTTCTACCCCATTTACATATAAAGTTTATTTAAAATGGAGCTACGGTTATTTAGTTATGAAATAAATCATTTTAGCATGGCATTATGCAAAATAAACACAAACAACATGTTAAACATTTTTAACATAGATGAAAGTGGCATATTATTAATCTACACAATTTTCTAAGCATTTTACATATATAAAGTTTTTACTTATGATGCACTGTTAAAAAGTTATTATATGCATGATGAACAGGGGTTTTCTCGCAAAACAGTAATTTCATCGGATAAAATGCTAAAACGTCGAATCTGGAAAACGATGCGGGGGCGAATCTGGCTGGCCCGATAGGAGCGTGGTATTGGAGGCTCACCCAGCTGCTCGCCCCGGCCGGTGTAGGAGGCCCAAGAGGGCGCGAGGCTGGAGGAGGCCGTTGGGACGCTACTGGCTCGGCGAAGGGCTGCTTGGTCGCGATCCACGAGGCGAGGAAGGCGCGTCAACGCAGCGAGCAGCGAGGCGCGTCCCCTCCCTGCTCGAACGGAGCAGAGGAGGCGAGCAGGGCGCTGGGCAGCAGGTCGGCGCGCGAACCGGCAAGGAACTCCGGTGACGGGATCCGGCCAGGAAGAGGCTGGGAACGCAGGGCCTCGCCGGATCTTGCGGGGGCAGCGACGAACGGAGTAGGATGGTGGCGCAGCTGCAAAGTCAAGGCAGGGAAATAAATTCAAAGAAGTGGCAGAGAGGGAGGAAGGGGAAAACGAGAAGGAGAGGGACGGGACTTGGGGGCGCTGGTGGTGGGATCCAGGCGACGGGACAGAGGGGGTGCGAGCGAGGCTCTCGTCGAGGTCCTCCAGAAAGCAGAGCAGCGGCGCGACGCACAGCAGCAGAGGGGCTTGCGGCGGAGCTCGGTGCCTCGCCTCGCTGGAAGACGAACGGGACGGCGGCGACCGGCGCTGGTTCAAGAGCAGCAGAGAGTGAAGGTTAGAGAAGAACCAGAGAAAAAGGGGAGAAGGGGCGCGAGGAGACGGCGACCTGCTGGCTTCGGTCGGCGCGGACGAGGAGAAGGCAGGGCCTCGGGCGCGGGGCGGTCAGGACGGCCTGCTGGAGCATGCTTGGGGAGGAGCAGGGGCACGCGAAGAGCTGCTGTTGGTCATGGTCGTCGGCGGGGACGAGGCCTCGGGCATGAGATCGGCGAGCGTTGCTGGTCTTCGGGAAGAACGTGCGGAGGCGCACGGCTAGGAGAGCTCCGGGCGCAAGGGGCTTGAGGCCGCGGGGTCCTGGTGACGCGGTTTCTCCAGCGGGGCAATCCGACGAGACCACTTGCCGGCGCGGGGGCGAGGGCGTCGGGGAGGCATGAGGCCTCGGGCGCGAGCGATGCGGCTGCTGTCTCCTCAGACAAGTGGATGGATCGGATTTGGGTGTGGCTGGTGGTTTGGACCGGGTGGGATCCCGAGGAAGGAGGCGACAAAGTGGAGCTAGGGGGGGCGGCGCGACGGGACAAGGGAGAGGATTTTTAGGGTTTGCCTAAATGGAGTAGGGGTGGATGAATATATACATCACGGTTTAAGTTAGGGGTTACCTCGTCCCTCCGATCGTAATCGGACGGACGCAAATAAATAGGCTAGGGAGTCCAAATAAGAAAACGGAGATGTTTTATAGACGTTAGGGGATGATCCGGATCCAACGGTGACGACAGCTCGGGTCGGGTTCGGGGAAGATTTCGGACGCACGAAAAAGGGGGTCGGAGAGAGGTTAGGTGGTTTGACAAGAGGGAACCGAAAACACGGTTGATCTCGAAAGGGTCAACGAACGCAACATAGAGGGAAGCGAGGAGCGGCAACTACGCGCGGATGCAAGTTTTAAAAACAATGACGGCAACGAGTGCCGATGCAATGCGAATGATGCCATGAGATGAGATGCCTGACATGAGCACAATGCAAAACAACAGACAAAACCCAACCACAAAGGCAATAATAATATCGCATCTCCGGAAAAGGCAAGAGTTGGAGTTACGAATATGGAAAGTTGCATCCGGGGCGTTACAACACTCCACCACTACGAGAGGATCTCGTCCCGAGATCTAGGATGGCGCCGGAGAGAAAACGGAAGAGGAAGAGAGGAGGTAAAACTAAGTTGCTTCTTTGACAAACGAGTGAAACCAATGAACCTCGAGAGGTTGAAAACTTGAAAGAATGACACAATAGAGTTGAACGAAATTGAGAGCATTCCAGTAGAAAATAGAAACAAGGAACACCATGTGAACCTTGGGGGTTGCAAAGCTAAGAATGACGAGTACAATGGACAAGAAGGAATTGGAACCACTCTGGATGAAACGAGATAAGAATGAATAGGAATGATATAATTTTGGCAGCATTCCAACTGAAAATGGAAGGAATTGAACATGATCTTGACAAGATGAGAGGATACTTGATGAAATCAACAACACACTGCCTCCGGAACTATTGAAAGAATCGTACAAGGGGTAAGAAAGATTTCAGACAGCTCTCCGGTTGAGGAAGCAGGCAAAACTTGATAAGATGAGAGAACTCGAATGAAAACATAACACTCCGGTTAAATGGATAATGCAAGAAAAAGAACATGATCTTTACCAAAACGAGGTGATGGGTGAAGAGAGCAACATCACAATGCCTCCGGAAACAATGCATGATAGTTAGAAAGTTGGAATGAATAGAACGAAGAATGAAACCAACATCTTCCACCATAAATGGATTTGAAAGAGCATCCTTACGAAGTAGGATTGAACGGAGTTGTTTGAAAAACAACAACGGTAAGGATAAGCTTGTAGTGGGCTTATGAAAACATCTCAAAATTATGAGGTGAGCTTCTGCCACCAACGGAAACAATTGATTGGATTGAGAGCAACACGGAGATGAGAACTTATTTCACCAGGAGGATAAATGAAGAACTTGTGTCATTTATAAGCACCATAAATAGCAACAATCCTTAGGGAAAGATTTAGGTGAAATATAGCCCAAGATAACTCCAATGAAGAGATTGATGGATTTAAAATACCTCATTCTTGACAACATGTGAATCATGAAGCATGAAGGGAAATTGTCAAGAATGACATAGCACCACCTCAAAAGATAAGATAGAAAGAATTGCACCTCGGAATGCAAGATGAAGAATGCTTGAACTCCTCAAGACAAAACATGTGTTGAACACCATGTTTATTTTAGAGTATAGCTTGGCGGATCTTAACTCCGAGAGAAATCTTGATGAACATTTGAAGAATGAAAAGAATCCTTGACGAAGCACCATGTAGAGCCTCCATGAAGAACTCCGGTAAATAAAAGGATGATAGAAAGAAAGAGAAGTTGAAAACACAAGGTGAAGCCTTGCAGTGATAAGAAGAAGCTTTGAAATGATATAACCGAGAAAACTTGGAGCTCCGGATAAGAAAGATGAACAAATGAAATCAAGAATTTTTTGATGAACCTCCAGAATAAGGAATTGAACTTACTCGATGAAACAAGAATAAGAATTACATTATGCTTATCCTTCACCAATTAAATTGATGGCAAGCAATGGATTTGGCATACTACTTATTCTCATTGAAAAAAATGATTACAGATAGAGATATAGCGCAAACTTGAGAAGGTATTGATGGAACCACCGGTGGGATTTGGAAACAACAAATGAATTGATATGATAATGAAGGAAGTGAAATCTTGAACGAACCACCGTAAGAATTGAAAAAGAATGAAGAAAAAGAACGAATCGCCGTAAGCAATTAGAAATGAGCGAAGATACTTGAGAGAATTTTTAGATACAAGTGAACGCAGAGATGAAGAGCTGACTAAAGGATACCTGAACGATTCACCGGTAAGATTTGGAGAACGAGAGCTGAAAGCTGGAATGAATAATTTTGAGATGATGGGCTCAGAAGAATCAAACTGAAAAGACTCCTGAATTGCTCCGGATGGGTGAAAAGAATTCTCACAATCTAAAACAATTATGAGGATGGCACGAAGCTAGAACCATGAATCTTGAAGAGAATGGAGCAAGATTAAAGAGAAACTCTTCTTTGGTCTTCAAATGTTGAGAATGATGATGAGAAACATCACCATGAATTGTTGAGGCACTCCGGAATGAAAAATAGAAAGGTTGAATCAATGATGAAAAGAATTTGAAAGATCTTGGAGAAAGACATTTGACTGATGATAACTCATTCTTACGTCAAACTTTGAAAGAATTTGAGAATCGCTCCAAGAAAAATTAAAAGAGTCAGGTAAGATCCTGGAAAAAGACCTGTGGGTTAGGGCCCACTCAAAAAAACCACCGTTGAAGGGTTGCTTGAAATAACGATTGCACCGGTAGAATTAAATGGCTCAAAAGGGATAACAACTTCGAGAAATCTTGCACGGATTAGGAATGAAAACACGAATCTTCGAGATATCTTCAAACTCCGAACAAATGAATAACGAGAGGTGAATGATTAGGGGGCACTGGCAAACGAAAGCATTGTGAAAAGAGGAAAAGGGATAAGATCAACACCGAAATTTTGAATTAAATCCACCGGAGAAGAAAATTAGAATGGAACAAAGATAAGGTTGAAGCTTCCTTAGCGTCTTCATGAGAAATCACTGGATAAAACATTTAAAGGAAAAGAATGAAGAAACTTCACTCAATAAAATGGATACTTGATTAAGAAATCTGAGTCCTTGAAGAAAAAGGGTGGGAGGGTGGGAAAACAAAGGCAACTTGGGTCGGATGAAACGAACACCGTTGAGAAAAATCTTAGAATTGATCTTGCGAATGTTGGAATGACCGGATCCACTTGAAGAGAAGCACGCCGGTTGAGAAAAAAAAATTAACATGACGACCTCGATGATCAAGAAGGATTAGTATTCACATAGCAATATGAGAACACCGTTTAGGAAAGGTATGGAATCAACACTTGACATTGAAGCAACTCGAATACCACAAAACAAAACAAAAACAAAGGATTTGGCTTGCAGAATAAGCCGGAACAAATACATATGATAGAGATTTACCCAATCCCATATCATGCATCTGTCGAAAAGATATTCTAGGGGCTACTTGAATTCCCACCTATAAACTCCCGAAACTTTCTGGTTATGCAATCAGGTGTTGGGGATACAGGGGACACAAAATATATCACCCAAACTAACAATACCTAGATCCAGCTGTATCCATCCTTCAACACATAACCAAGAAACCTTCGGAAATCGTTTACCTCGACCTTCGAAAAGCATCCGTTATACGAGTCATGGCAATACTCTCGAGCTCGCCCCAGTACTGGGTTATCGAGGTTATCTCACCAACAACTGCATAAAAGAGATTTTCGATGTCGGCAAAACTCATGTATTCTAGAACTGCAACGATAAAATTGTGACGACAACACCTCGGAGCTCAACTCCCCGGGACACTGCCACAACCCCTAAATGTCAGGAGGCACCAAGAACAATGTTCTCGCCACAAAACCATCGAACGATTCCAAGATACCCGTGATCCTAAATTTTTTAGTGAAATTTGAGGAGAGAAGAGTCAAAACTCTACGTCAGATACCTCACCAGAGCGATTTAGGGACCGAGGAGTAAAAAGAATCCTACTCTCCGATATATATAATCCTAAGACTCAAAACATTTTCCGTTCTAGACTCAACAACGCCAAAGAAACAATCAAGTAGGGGCTCCTAAGTCGGGAAGGCTCTGATTACCAACTTGTAACGCCCTCGATGCGGCTATATCTCCCACGTGTCGAAGCACGACTTAGAGGCATAACCACATTGAAAGCAATGTCGCAAGTGAGGTAATCTTCACACAACCCATGTAATACATAAGGGAAAGAGATACATAGTTGGCTTACAATCGCCACTTCACACCATACATGAGTAAAACATTACATCATACAGATACAATCAAGGTCCGACTACGGAACCAAAATAAAAGAAGACTACCCCAAAAGCTACACAGATCCCCGACCGTCCCAACTGGGCTCCACTACTGATCTACTGAAACAAAACAACACAATGAACAAGATCTTCATCGAGCTCCTCCTTGAGCTCGGATGCGTCACCTGCACGGTTTCATCGGCACCTGCAAACTGGTTTTGGAAGTATCTGTGAGTCACGGGGACTCAACAATCTCACACCCGCGAGATCAAGACTATTTAAGCTTAAAGGTAGGACAGGGTAGTGAGGTGGAGCCGCAGCAAGCGACTAGCATATATGGTGGCTACCATACGCAAATGAGAGCGAGAAGAGAAGGCAAAAGCACGGTCGAACAACTATGATCAAGAAGTGATCCTAGAACAACCTACGTCAACCATAACTCCAACACCGTGTTCACTTCCCGGACTCCGCCGAGAAGAGACCATCACGGTTACACATGCGGTTGATGTATTTTAATTAAGGTCAACTTCGGGTTTTCTACAACCGGAAATTAACATATTCCCATCTGCCTCATAACCGCGGGCATGGCTTTCGAAAGATAATACCCTGCAGGGGTGTCCCAACTTAGCCCATTATAAGCTCTCACGGTCAACGAAGGATATTCCTTCTACCGGGAAGACCCGATCAGTCTCGGAATCCCGGACTACAAGACATTTCGACAAAGAATAAAACAAGACCAGCAAAGCCGCCCGATGTGCCGACAAATCCCGATAGGAGTCGCACGCACTCGCTCTCGTGGCACACCGGATAAGTCAAGCTACAAGTAAAACCAAGCCTCGAAGTTTCCCGTGGTGGCCCCAAGAGGTTGCTCGGTTCGGACCAACACTGGAAGAGCACCGCCCGGGGGGCTAAAATAAAGATGGCCCTTGAGTCTGCAGAACCCAAGGGAAGGGGTATATGTGGTAGATAGTCAAATGGTAAAACCAAGGTTGGGCCTTGCTGGAGGAGTCTTATTCAAAGCGAACTGTCAAGGGGGTCCCATAAACCACCCAACCGCGTTAGGGACGCAAAATCCGGGAACATAATACCGATATGACGGAAACTAGGGTGGCAAGAGTGGAACAAAATACCAGGCATAAGGCCGAGCCTTCCACCCTTTACCAAGTATATAGATGCATTAATTAAATAAGATATATTGTGATATCCCAACAAGTACACATGTTCCAACAAGGAACAACATCTCCATGTTCCAACAAGGAACAAACTTCATCTTCACCTGCAACTAACAACGCTATAAGAGGGGCTGAGCAAAGCGGTAACATAGCCAAACAACGGTTTGCTAGGAAAGGATGGTTAGGGCTTGACATGGCAATATGGGAGGCATGATAAGCAAGTGATAGGCATCGTAGCATAGGCATAGCAAAAGAGCGAGCATCTAGCAAGCAAAGATAGAAGTGATTTCGAGGGTATGGTCATCTTGCCTGAAATCCCGCAAGGAAGAAGAACGAGTCCATGAAGAAGACAAACGGACGTAGTCGAACGAATCCTCACAACTCCGGAACGAAACCGAAGCTAACGAGAGAAGCAACCCGGAAAGAAACAAACAACATGGTAAACACACAAGCATAAACATGTCATGATGCACAAACAAGTATGATGCACAAACAAGTATGATGCATGTCCGGTTTAATGAGGCATGGCATGGCAATATGCACAATCAACACTACAAGTTAAGTGGAGCTCAATTATTTAGTTCACTCCCGATTAGGTACTCAACAATATTAAATGTTGTTAAACATGGCAAGAGGTGAGGCATAAGTAAACTAACTATTTAGGCAAATTTAAATGAGGCCGGAAATAACAAACAACAAGTCCGGAAAATCCCCATATGCAAATAATGAATTTGGTACTGTTCTGCCCTAAACCATATTTTATTGTTGTTAAGCAGGAAAATAAAGTGCACCACGTTAATCTATGCATTTTTCTACCCCATTTACATATAAAGTTTATTTAAAATGGAGCTACGGTTATTTAGTTATGAAATAAATCATTTTAGCATGGCATTATGCAAAATAAACACAAACAACATGTTAAACATTTTTAACATAGATGAAAGTGGCATATTATTAATCTACACAATTTTCTAAGCATTTTACATATATAAAGTTTTTACTTATGATGCACTGTTAAAATGTTATTATATGCATGATGAACAGGGGGTTTTCTACAAAACAGTAATTTACTGGATAAAATGCTAAAACGTTCAGAACTGGAAAAAAACGATGCGGGCCGAATCTGGCTGGCCCGATAGGAGCGTGGGCGCTGGAGGCTCACCCAGCGGCTCGGCCCAGTCGGTGTAGGAGGCCCAAGAGGGCGCGAGGCTGGAGGAGGCCGGTTGGGACGCGCTGGGCCTGGCGAAGGGGCTGCTTGGTCGCGATCCACGTAGGCGAGGAAGGCGCGGTCAACGCAGCGAGCAGAGGCGCGTCGTCCTCCCTGCTCGAACGAAGCAGAGGAGGCGAGCAGGGCGCTGGGCAGCAGGTCGGCGCGCGAACCGGCAAGGAACTCCGGCGACGGGATCCGGCCAGGAAGAGGCTGGGAACGCAGGGCCTCGCCGGATCTTGCGGGGGCGGCGACGAACGGAGTAGGATGGTGGCGCAGCTGCAAAGTCAAGGCAGGGAAATAAATTCAAAGAAGTGGCAGAGAGGGAGGAAGGGGAAAACGAGAAGGAGAGGGACGGGACTTGGGGGCGCTGGTGGTGGGATCCAGGCGACGGGACAGAGGGGGTGCGAGCGAGGCTCTCGTCGAGGTCCTCCAGAAAGCAGAGCAGCGGCGCGACGCACAGCAGCAGAGGGGCTTGTGGTGGAGCTCGGTGCCTCGCCTCGCTGGAAGACGAACGGGACGGCGGCGACCGGCGCTGGTTCAAGAGCAGTAGAGAGTGAAGGTTAGAGAAGAACCAGAGAAAAAGGGGAGAAGGGGCGCGAGGAGACGGCGACCTGCTGGCTTCGGTCGGCGCGGACGAGGAGAAGGCAGGGCCTCGGGCGCGGGGCGGTCAGGACGGCCTGCTGGAGCATGCTTGGGGAGGAGCAGGGGCACGCGAAGAGCTGCTGTTGGTCATGGTCGTCGGCGGGGACGAGGCCTCGGGCATGAGATCGGGCGGCGTTCTGGTCTTCGGAAGAACGTCGCGGAGGCGCACGGCTAGGAGAGCTCCGGGCGCAAGGGGCTTGAGGCCGCGGGGTCCTGGTGACGCGGTTTCTCCGGCGGGGCAATCCGACGAGACCACTTGCCGGCGCGGGGGCGAGGGCGTCGGGGAGGCATGAGGCCTTGCGCGAGCGATGCGGCTGCTGTCTCCTCAAACAAGTGGATGGATCAGATTTGGGTGTGGCTGGTGGTTTGGACCGGGTGGGATCCCGAGGAAGGAGGCAACAAAGTGGAGCTAGTGGCGGCGGCGCGACGGGACAAGGGAAAGGATTTTTAGGGTTTGCCTAAATGGAGTAGGGGTGGATGAATATATACATCGTGGTTTAAGTTAGGGGTTACCTCGTCCCTCCGATCGTAATCGGACGGACGCAAATAAATAGGCTAGGGAGTCCAAATAAGAAACGGAGATGTTTTATAGACGTTAGGGGATGATCCGGATCCAACGGTGACGACAGCTCGGGTCGGGTTCGGGGAAGATTTCGGACGCACGAAAAAGGGGGTCGGAGAGAGGTTAGGTGGTTTGACAAGAGGGAACCGAAAACACGGTTGATCTCGAAAGGGTCAACGAACGCAACATAGAGGGAAGCGAGGAGCGGCAACTACGTGCGGATGCAAGTTTTAAAAACAATGACGGCAACGAGTGCCGATGCAATGCGAATGATGCCATGAGATGAGATGCCTGACATGAGCACAATGCAAAACAATAGACAAAACCCAACCACAAAGGCAATAATAATATCGCATCTCCGGAAAAGGCAAGATTTGGAGTTACGAATATGGAAAGTTGCATCCGGGGCGTTACAGCCAGGGTGGCCTAGAGTGCTTGAGCGAGGCTGGCAATTAACAGGACTAGGTTAGAGTTTGCAAGGAGATTAATGGACACGGTGGTTAGGTCAGGGGATCAAGTTTGTAATGCAAATTAAAATTCATGCCAAAACTGGCCATGCACACAAAGTGTTTGCCAGAATGCCAAGGGCATCTAGGAAACTCTTGGGGTGGCCAAATTTTCCAGATCAGGGTCTCTTTAGGTTTAGAAGATGGTGGCAAGGTTGGTTTGGCAAAAACAGAAACTTGTTAGTGCATATTTTTGAGAAAATCAAATCTGGACAGAAAGAAAATGGCATTATTGCATGTACTAAAAATATTCCAATGGACCCAATCTCCTAGACTTAAGGGTTTGGTAGGGTGTACTACAAGCAGGAGAAAGCTCATGGTCACTAGAGCAAAAATAATTAGGGATGCAGTAGAAAACACCCAACTGGGCCAGAGAGCAAAAGAGGATGATTTGCTCAAAATTGTCAAAGAACATCAGTGGGTTAATGCATAAAGTTGAATAATATACTACTACTAACATCCCATAATTTTGGTGGAGGCTTTAAAGAGATAATTAACTAGGTTGTAGTGCAATTTTATCAACTGGACCAGTTTTGAAAACTTGGGGTACAGTTCAAAATATCCAATGGATAAGAGATATTTTTGCATCAAATTGATTTAAAAACATCACATGGCATCCCCAAATTTTGATGAGAATTTTAAAGGATTTTCTGAAAGGGTTATAGTGCAAATGAGGCTCTGACACTTATGAAAAACCATTTTAAGGGAAATAAAGTTCAGGAAAGAATAATCTTAGAAATAATTCCACTGATAAAAAAATGGTCTTGGGAAGATAAACAAGTCCAATAACATATTTGGAAAGTTTTCACTTGGGGTAAAAACTCTATAATATCAAAGAAAGGAGTGGTTCTGAAATCAAAGAAAATCCAGAAAAATGAAAGATTTAAATTCCTGGCAAAAATTTTAATAAACAAAACATGTTTAAATTTTTGGGGTGTTACAACGAGTGCTGCAGTGGCACACATATCCCACGTGGCCTTCCACCATTGAAACGCCCCACAAGGACCTCAAGACGATCAATAAAGTGTAGGAACTTGTGGATGTTTTCCCAGTCAACTTCAGTGCCATTAGTAACAGCCGAGTTGTTACAGAATAACAAACGAGCAGCCTGCTTAACTCTGAAAAAACCTACACGTGCCACCAATTATAAGAAAATATTAGTTAGAAGTAGCAACTTCGTGAGAGATTCGTTGCTACTTCTAAAGTTAAATTGTGATTACTTAGACAGAATAGGTGGATTAAGAAGTATTCGAGGCAACAAGCAAGAACCAGATACAAAACTAACTTGGATGAACAATTGGAACGACGTCAGGGGGGAAGATCATAGTGAATATGAGACTAGGTTCTGCTATTTCCATCAACATTCGTGCACCAACTTTTAGTCTGTAACACTTGAGAAATTTTATCCAAGTTCGGCCATAAAAAAGCAGCGATCTTCTTGGTTCATGAACCCAACTCGGAACTTATATCCATGGCTTGTCTTCACTGTGACCATTAAACTGGTGTATTCAGTTATGGCAAGGCCGAGCATCTTGAGTACATGTGTTCTGGCAGAGCAAATAATGCACTGCAGGAAAAATAACATGAGAACACAATGTATTCCCTATCCAAATCTAGAAATAACTTCCTCCTTCACGTCAGTGTTGACCATCGTACTTTTAGTACCTTTTATCCAAATATAGCAATCCAAATTTCCAAATTAGTCGACAGCATGTTCAAAAAATATCCACCCTCCCGGATAGAAAAGAGGATTCTAGGAACATACTGTGCGTGTTTTAAAATCCTGTGTTAGGATGAGAAGGAACAAGTGTGGCATCTCGCCGAGGGCGCAGAAACCTGTAGGGTCCTCGCACATTGGGCACTGCAAATGAAACATACTAGATTCAGTAGGAAGAAAAATGCATCAACGGCGGCGGCTGCCATCCTAGGATTACCCGCGACCAAGGGACTTGGATTTATCGGGGTTGGATGAAGAATTCGTACCTAGTTCTCCATGAGAAAACCCTATGCAATCGCCTAGAGGGGGTTTTCTCTGAACAAGCGAGCGAGGAGAAGGGATTCAGGCCCAGTGAAATATTGCCGCTTCGTCTGTCCACTTATCGCTAAAGCTGGAAGGGGGGATTGTGATTTGACGGCTCATTGGGCATTACTGCAGCGCTACGACTGGGGTGTGTCTACTGTGCAGTTGTGCACTCTAATTTGTGCATATGGCACGTGGACCGTGTTGCCGGATGCCCCACATATCAGCGAAAGGAAGTAGAAAGACAGGAGTAACTAGTAACACAAAAATATATTTTTGACAGAGAGATACTCCCTCTGTAAAGAAATATACAAATCTTTTATATCACAACTTTATACATAAGAGAAGTCAAGGGGAATATATATAACATATATAATTATAAAAAACAGAGTTGTTTTTAACACAGTATAGACGAGTTTGTGATGATGGTATGCCTGCCATCCTGCAATATAGGTCGTTCGATTTATATCTGACGGATAGGAAGGAAACTATGGCAATTTTGCAAAAAGGTACCCACACACCTCTCCACATTTGCAAATAAGGCCTTCCCTCGTTCATCCCTTTCTCTCACAAGATAAAATACTCATAAAAATGCATATTGATGTTACGTGCAACGCACGGCATTATGGGGGTTCAGCTGAGAATATAATACTCAGACAGGCTCACGGTTCTGGACTTTGGGCCGCAGGCCCACCCTGCATGTTTGGGGGGGCATGTGTTCTACCTCAGCGCTTTTCATATGGCAAGTGATCGGTACGGCGCTGGTTTTAGATGCTGTCGCAAGGCAAATACACAAAATTGAATAAAGCACGGCAGCTGTTGGAATGAAATCGAATGACAGTTCCTAACCAGCAATGAGAGTTGCAATTCTATCAACGATATACAATGTGATAAATAATACTGTCATGTTACTTATACACACAGGACACTTGTTTCACCATGCTAGATTATTACATCAAATTCTCTCATAGGATAGATCAGTTCGGCAGTTGCGTGCTGCTACTGAAGAATTTCAAAGTTGATTTGGACCAGCTCTCCTTGCCGAGAAAGTTTGATTTTGAGATCATCCCACCGCAAGATATGATTTAGATTTGAACCTTGACCATCCTTTAGCATCAATCATCATGCGACCATCCTTTGTACTTATGGTATATTGAGGAGGTTCATTCACACCAAGGTTGCGCATGGTAAGAGAAACTTGGCCGCTGTCGCCCAGATTGTTGAGTGACTCCCTCGTTGCTCTAGGAATTCTCTGTTTGCAAACAAGAAGACATACCCAAATAGTTAGATCAACACAGTGAATCATGCGAAACAACATGGAAATAAAAAAGAACGAACACTTGGGCGGCCAATGCTTACCAAGAAGGTGGACATGTCGGTTTTTGTAAGGACTTTGGTATATGAAGTGCGAACTGTAGCCCAGTCTATTGCCGGTGCAACTGCTTGTTCAGTTGTCATTGCACGGGCCGGAGCAGATGCAAGTGCAAGTGTTGGTGCAGGTGCAGAAGCCGCTACTGCTGCCGGAGATGGTGCTCCTTGTAGAGTTGGTGCCGGTGTCGGAGCAGGTGCCGGCGTCGATGCCCGATCCTCTGGTAGATCAGCCTGATCCGCTGACGCGGTCGGTACCCAATCCTCAGCTGGATCAGACTGGGCTGCTGCCGCTGTCGGTGCTCGATCCGTTGCTGAAGGTGGTACCGATGTGCGAGACAGCGGTGATCGTGTCTGGTCTGCTATGATCAGCTTTCTAACTTGACTAGGCTTCGTGACCGTGATCCAATTTTTTTCTTCATTTCTTTTAAAAGTGAGAAGGACTAATTGTGGCATTTTTGTTAAACCAAACTGCAGTTCATCATAGGGATTCAGCTTGTACTCAGACAACAGACTGGTCCAATTTTTTCTAGTAATATAAGTCATGGACAGTGCCTTCGTTACTGACACGACATAGGAAGTGAAACCTGCAAATATAGCCATCGTAGAGCAAACCAAACGGTTTATTCTGTGATGAATGTCACATGGCAAAACCTGCATCGAAAAATTGCAGGAAAAGAAAGAAAACATGGCATTAAATCAATAAGATTTAGAGAGTAAATCAATAAGATTTACTTGATGTGACACGAGTGGATCCTTACCAGGAAATCACTATGTTGAAGTACTAAACAGAAGATTGATCATCCAACTACGGGTGGCATGCTGACACGTCTCCAACGTATCTATAATTTTTGATTGCTCCATGCTATGTTATCTACTGTTTTGGGCAATATTGGGCTTTATTATCCACTTTATATTACTTTTGGGACTAACCTATTAACCAGAGGCCCAGCCCAGATTTGCTGTTTTATGCCTATTTCAGTGTTTCGAAGAAAAGGAATATCAAACAGAGTCGAAACGGAACGAAATCAACTGGAGAAGTTATTTTTGGAAGGAAAGCTACCGGATGGACTTGGACCCCACGTCAGGAAGGGAGGGAGGTGCTCACGAGGGTGGGGGCGCGCCCACCCCCTAGGGCGCGCCCCCTGCCTCGTGGGCCCCCCGAAGCTCCACCGACGTACTTCCTGCACCCATGTATACCTCGCACCCTAAAACTTCCGAACAGAGAATAGATCGGAGTTCCGCCGCAAGCCTCTGTAGCCACCAAAAACCAATCGGGACCCTATTCCGGCACCCTGCCGGAGGGGGGAACCCTCACCGGTGGCCATCTTCATCATCGCGGCGCTCTCCTTGACGAGGAGGGAGTAGTTCACCCTCGGGGCTGAGGGTATGTACCAATAGCTATGTGTTTGATCTCTCTCTCTCTCTCTCTCGTGTTCTTGATTTGGCACGATCTTGATGTATCGCGAGCTTTGCTATTATAGTTGGATCATATGTTTCTTCTCCCCCTCTTCTCTCTTGTAATGGATTGAGTTTTCCCCTTGAAGTAATCTTGTCGGATTGAGTCTTTAAAGATTTGAAAACACTTGATGTATGTCTTGCCGTGCATATCTGTTGTGACAATGGGATATCACGTGATTCACTTGATGTATGTTTTGGTGATCAACTTGCGGGTTCCGCCCATGAACCTATGCATAGGGGTTGACACACGTTTTCGTCGTGATTCTCCGGTAGAAACTTTGGGGCACTCTTTGAGGTTCTATGTGTTGGTTGAATAGATGAATTTGAGATTTTGTGATACATATCGTATAATAATACCCACGGATACTTGAGGTGACATTGGAGTATCTAGGTAACATTAGGGTT
The DNA here is from genome assembly GCA_021605205.1 of Aegilops longissima. NCBI lineage: Eukaryota > Viridiplantae > Streptophyta > Magnoliopsida > Poales > Poaceae > Aegilops > Aegilops longissima. The sequence continues at coordinate 193,087,442 of CM038676.1, read as the reverse complement.
TTGGTTGATTTGTGTCTTAAGGTGTTATTCTAGTACGAACTCTAGGGCTGTTTGTGACACTTATAGGAATAGCCCAACGGAAAGAATAACTTTGAGGTGGTTTCGTACCCTACCATAATCTCTTCGTTTGTTCTTCGCTATTAGTGGCTTTGGAGTGACTCTTTGTTGCATGTTGAGGGATAGTTATATGATCCAATTATGTTATTATTGTTGAGAGAACTTGCACTAGTGAAAGTATGAACCCTAGGCCTTGTTTCCTAGCATTGCAATACCGTTTGTGCTCACTTTTACCACTTTTTACCTTGCTGTTTTTATATTTTCAGTTTACAAAAACCTATATCTACCATCCATATTGCACTTGTATCACCATCTCTTCGCCGAACTAGTGCACCTATACAATTTACCATTGTATTGGGTGTCTTGGGGACACAAGAGACTCTTTGTTATTTGGTTGCAGGGTTGTTTGAGAGAGACCATCTTCATCCTACGCCTCCCACGGATTGATAAACTTTAGGTCATCCACTTGAGGGAAATTTGCTACTGTCCTACAAACCTCTGCACTTGGAGGCCCAACAACGTCTACAAGAAGAAGGTTGTGTAGTAGACATCAAGCAGTTTCTGGCGCCGTTGCCGGGGAGGTGAGTGCTTGAGGTATATCTTTAGATCTTGCAATCGAATCTTTTTGTTTCTTGTTTTATCACTAGTTTATTTTATAAAAGAAATCTAAAAAATGGAATTGAGTTTGTCTCATACGCTTCATCTTTTTAATATCTTTCGTGAGTATGATGGAAAGGAAAATTGTGCCAAAGTGTTAGAAGAAGAATGCATTAAAATGTTTGGCACTAAATCTTTGAATGATGAGCATGATTGCAATGTTGTTAGTATGAATTCTTTGAATATCCATGATGCTAATGATATGCAAAGCCACAAGCTTGGGGAAGCTATGTTTGATGAAGATGATATTTTTTGTCCCCCAAGCTTTGATGAGCAAATTTACTATGATGAAAGCATGCCTCCTATCTATGATGATTATTGTGATGACATGTATGTTGTAAAGAATAATGATAACCATGAAAGTTGTCATCTTGATCTTAATTTTCAATCACATGATAGTTATTTTGTTGAGTTTGCTCCCACCACTATTCATGAGAAGAATTTTGCTTATGTGGAGAGTAATAAAATTTCTATGCAAGTAAATCATGAAAAGAATGCTTTAGGTTCTGGTTATATTGTTGAATTCATTCATGATGCTTATGAGGGAGGAATATATGCTTGTAGGAATTGCAATAATATCAAGTTTCCTCTCTATGTGCTTAAAGTTTTGAAGTTATGCTTGTTTTGCCTTCCTATGCTAGTTGATTATTGTTCCCATAAGTTGTTTGCTCAAAAAATCCCTATGAATATTAAGTGGGTTAGACTTAAATGTGCTAGTCATATTCTTCATGATTCTCTCTTTATGTTTCAATTCTTATTTTTTTATGTGAGCATCATACAAATCATCATGCCTAGCTAGGGGCGTTAAACGTTAGCGCTTGTTGGGAGGCAACCCAATTTTATTTTAGTTTCTTGCTTTTTGGTTCTGTTTAGGAATAAATAATCCACCTAGCTTCTGGTTAGATGTGGTTTTATGTTTTAATTAGTATTTTTGCCAAGCAAGACCTATAGGATCTTCTTGGATGATAGTTATTTGATCCTGCTGAAAATTCCAAAAACTTTATGTTCACAAAAACAATTGTTAAAAATCACCAGAACGTGATAAAATAGTGATTCCAATTGAAGAAGATCAATAATCAAATTGTATAGGACTTCCTATTTTTATAGAATTGTTTGAGTTCCAGAAGTTTGCGTTAGTTACAGATTACTACAGACTGTTCTGTTTTTTGACAGATTCTGTTTTTCGTGTGTTGTTTGCTTATTTTGATGACTTTATGGCTAGTAAAATAGTTTACAAACCATAGAGAAGTTGGGATACAGTAGGTTTAACACCAATATAAATAAAGAATGAGTTCATTAAAGTACCTTGAAGTGGTGTTTTGTTTTTTTCCGCTAACGGAGCTCACGAGTTTTCTGTTAAGTTTTGTGTTGTGAAGTTTTCAAGTTTTGGGTAAAGATTCGATGGACTATGGAATAAGGAGTGGAAAGAGCCTAAGCTTGGGGATTCCCAAGGCATCCCAAGGTAATATTCAAGGATAACCAAGTGTCTAAGCTTGGGGATGCCCCGGATGGCATCCCCTCTTTCGTCTTCGTTCATCGGTAACTTTACTTGGAGCTATATTTGTATTCACCACATGATATGTGTTTTGCTTGGAGCGTCATTTACTTTTGTTAGTATTTGCTTTCTGTTATTTATAATAGTGTTTTGCATCTCTAGTTTACATAAAAGTGTCAAGGATAGCTTTTGCCATGCTTATTTTGCAAGTATGCATGTTGCTGTTTGAAAACAGAAAGTTTACTGCTGTTGCAAAAATTCCTTAGGGAAGTTAGAATGTGATAAAATGTTGAAACCTTTTGCATAAGAAGCTCTGGTAAATTTAATACAGTGGTAATTTTTTTTCATAATTTCTGGAGTTAGGGAAGTATGATGAATCTTGCATTCTTTATAGACTATACTGTTTTGGCAGATTGCTGTTATGTTTGTATTGTTTGCATATGTTTGCTTGTTTAATGATTCTATTTGAGGATATGACTATTAAATATGCAGAGGCATTTAGTATGCAATGTTGGATAATAATTTTAGTGATTTTCTACAGTATAGTATGATAAGGTTTTTGCATTGGTTTATACTAACTTATCTCACGAGTTCTTGTTGAGTTTGGTGTGGATGAAGCTTTTGAGATTTAGGAAACCGTGATATGAGAGGAATTAAGGAGACACAAAATCTCAAGCTTGGGGATGCCCAAGGCACCCCAAGATAATAATTCAAGAAGTCTCAAGCATCTAAGCTTGGGGATGCCCCGGTAGGCATCCCACCTTTCTTCTTCAACAACTATCGGTTAGTATCGGTTGAAGCTAAGTTTTTGCTTCTTCACATAATGTGTGCTATCCTTGAAGTGTCATTTTATTTTCTTTAGATTTGCTTGTTGTTTGAATAAAGTACCAAGATCTGAAATTATTAAATGGGAGAGTCTTCACATAGTTGCATAATTATCCGACTACTCATTGATCTTCACTTATATCTTTCGGAGTAGTTTGTCGTTTGCTATAGTGCTTCACTTATATCTTTTAGAGCATGATGGTAGTTTCATTTTGAAGAAATGGATGAACTCTCATGCTTCACTTATATTATTTTGAGAGTCCTAAATAGCATGGTAATTTCTTAAATAATCCCAATATGCTAAGCATAAATGATTTGTAAAAATTCTTATGAGTGTGTTGAATGCTAAGAAAAGTTTGATGCTTGATAATTGTTTTGAGATATGAAGATGGTGATATTAGAGTCATGCTAGTTGAGTAGTTGTGAATTTGAGAAATACTTGTGTTAAAGTTTGTGATTCCCGTAGCATGCACTTATGGTGAACCGTTATGTGATGAAGTCGGAGCATGATTTATTTATTGATTGTCTTCCTTATGAGTGGCGGTCGGGGACGAGCGATGGTCTTTTCCTACCAATCTATCCCACTAGGAGCATGCGCGTAATACTTTGCTTTGATAACTTCTAGATTTTTGCAATAAGTATATGAGTTCTTTATGACTAATGTTGAGTCCATGGATCATATGCACTTTTCCTTCCTTCCACCATGCTAGCCTCTCTAATACCGCACACTTTTCACCGGTATCATACACCCACCATATACCTTCCTCAAAACAGCCACCATACCTACCTATCATGGCATTTCCATAGCCATTCCGAGATATATTGCCATGCAACTTACCACCGTTCTGTTTATTATGCCACGCTCCATCATTGTCATATTGCTTTGCATGATCATGTAGTTGACATCGTATTTGTGGCAAAGCCACCGTTCAAAATTCTTTCATACATGTCACTCTTGATTCATTGCATATCCCGGTACACCACCGGAGGCATTCACATAGAGTCATACTGTTGTTCTAAGTATCGAGTTGTAATTGTTGAGTTGTAAGAAAATAAAAGTGTGATGATCATCATTATTAGAGCATTGTCCTGGTGAGGAAAGGATGATGGAGACTATGATTCCCCCACAAGTCGGGATGAGACTCCGGACGAAAAAAAGAAAGAAAAGAGGCCACAAAAAAGAAGGAGAAAAGGCCCAAATTAAAAAAAATAAAAAAATGAGAGAAAAAGAGAGAAGGGGCAATGCTACTATCCTTTTACCACACTTGTGCTTCAAAGTAGCACCATGATCTTCATGATATAGAGTTTCTCATTTTTTCACTTTCATATACTAGTGGTAATTTTACATTATAGAACTTGGCTTGTATATTCCAATGATGGGCTTCCTCAAAATGCCCTAGGTCTTCGTGTGCAAGCGAGTTGGATGCACACCCACTTAGTTTCTTTTGATGAGCTTTCATATACTTATAGCTCTAGTGCATCCGTTGCATGGCAATCCCTACTCACTCACATTGATATCTATTGATGGGCATCTCCATAGCCCGTTGATACGCCTAGTTGATGTGAGACTATCTTCTCCTTTTTGTCTTCTCCACAACCACCATTCTATTCCACCTATAGTGCTATGTCCATGGCTCACGCTCATGTATTGCGTGAAGATTGAAAAAGTTTGAGAACATCAAAAGTATGAAACAATTGCTTGGCTTGTCATCGGGGTTGTTCATGATTTAAATAATTTGTGTGGTGAAGGTAGAGCATAGCCAGACTATATGATTTTGTAGGGATAACTTTCTTTGGCCATGTTATTTTGAGAAGACATGATTGCTTTGTTAGTATGCTTGAAGTATTATTATTTTTATGTCAATATGAACTTTTGTCTTGAATCTTTCGGATCTGAATATTCATATCACAAGTAAGAAGAATTACATTTAAATTATGCCAACTAGCATTCCACATCAAAAATTATTTTTTTTATCATTTACCTACTCGAGGATGAGCAGGAATTAAGCTTGGGGATGCTTGATACGTCTCCAACGTATCTATAATTTTTTATTGCTCCATGCTATGTTATCTACTGTTTTGGGCAATATTGGGATTTATTATCCACTTTTATATTACTTTTGGGACTAACCTATTAACCGGAGGCCCAGCCCAGATTTGTTGTTTTATGCCTATTTCAGTGTTTCGAAGAAAAGGAATATCAAACGGAGTCGAAACGGAACGAAATCAACTGGAGAAGTTATTTTTGGAAGGAAAGCTACCGGATGGACTTGGACCCCACGTCAGGATGGGAGGGAGGTGCTCACGAGGTTGGGGGCGCGCCCACCCCCCTAGGGCGCGCCCCCTGCCTCGTGGGGCCCCCGAAGTTCCACCAATGTACTTCTTGCACCCATATATACCTACGTACCCTAAAATTTCCAGAACAGAGAATAGATCGGGAGTTCCGCCGCCGCAAGCCTCTGTAGCCACCAAAAACCAATCGGGACCCTGTTCCGGCACCCTGCCGGAGGGGGGAACCCTCACCGGTGGCCATCTTCATCATCCCGGCGCTCTCCATGATGAGGAGGGAGTAGTTCACCCTCCGGGCTGAGGGTATGTACCAGTAGCTATGTGTTTGATCTCTCTCTCTCTCTCTCGTGTTCTTGATTTGGCACGATCTTGATGTATCGCGAGCTTTGCTATTATAGTTGGATCTTATGTTTCTTCTCCCCCTCTTCTCTCTTGTAATGGATTGAGTTTTCCCCTTGAAGTAATCTTGTCGGATTGAGTCTTTAAAGATTTGAGAACATTTGACGTATGTCTTGCCGTGCGTATCTGTGGTGACAATGGGATATCACGTGATTCACTTGATGTATGTTTTGGTGATCAACTTGCGGGTTCCGCCCATGAACCTATGCATAGGGGTTGACACACGTTTTCGTCGTGATTCTCCGATAGAAACTTTGGGGCACTCTTTGAGGTTCTATGTGTTGGTTGAATAGATGAATCTGAGATTTTGTGATACATATCGTACAATCATACCCACGGATACTTGAGGTGACATTGGAGTATCTAGGTGACATTAGGGTTTTGGTTGATTTGTGTCTTAAGGTGTTATTCGAGTACGAACTCTAGGGCTGTTTGTGACACTTATAGGAATAGCCCAACGGATTGATTGGAAAGAATAACTTTGAGGTGGTTTCGTACCCTACCATAATCTCTTCGTTTGTTCTCCGCTATTAGTGACTTTGGAGTGACTTTTTGTTGCATGTTGAGGGATAGTTATATGATCCAATTATGTTATTATTGTTGAGAGAACTTGCACTAGTGAAAGTATGAACCCTAGGCCTTGTTTCCTAGCATTGCAATACCGTTTGTGCTCACTTTTACCACTTGTTACCTTGCTGTTTTTATATTTTCAGTTTACAAAAACCTATATCTACCATCCATATTGCACTTGTATCACCATCTTTTCGCCGAACTAGTGCACATATACAATTTACCATTGTATTGGGTGTGTTGGGGACACAAGCGACTCTTTGTTATTTGGTTGCAGGGTTGTTTGAGAGAGACCATCTTCATCATACGCCTCGCACGGATTGATAAACCTTAGGTCATCCACTTGAGGGAAATTTGCTACTGTCCTACAAACCTCTGCACTTGGAGGCCCAACAACGTCTACAAGAAGAAGGTTGTGTAGTAGACATCACATGCAGGGGCACCGCCTACTCCCACAAGCAGGACAGTCCAAATGTCGTGACAAATCGTATGGACCGAACATCCATGGGACTGGAAATCCTGGTGGGTGCGATAAACCCTGCAATGCATACAGATATTGGAGTGTAACCATAATTGATAAACCGTCCTCACAAAAAAGATGATATGGATACTTCAAAATATACAGACTGAATTAAGTGGACAGACATTAACATAGACCGTTCTCAGGACTGACCACACACCAAAAGCGGTAGTACTAATAAACAATACAGGGTTCACAAACACAAATCAAGTACTGAACAATAGTACATACTACAGACAAGAAAAGTTGCACTAATTAAACTCTGCATACTATTTCTTGCCACCGACCTACGGGATGAACCCCACATAACTGACTAGGCCATGGACTTCGTGAGAGATGTCTACATGCATCATCACCATCTCGTCAACCTTGGAGAACCTAACAGAGTGGTCTTTCCACTCATAAACATGATCATGAAGACAGGCCGCATCAGATTTGTTGGGAAGCTTTACAAGAACCACACCCTTCGTGATCGAAGGCACAGCCAGGAAATTGTTGCGGTCAAGTACAGCCTCGAGAACACGCCTGACAATAATGCTACAGGAAAACACTAGTTCAGGACACGTGGCGACAAGGACACATAAGCTGGATAGTTTAGTAGTAGAACTCATCCTCAAGTCTTCTAGTTCACAAGACATGACTTTGTGAACTTCATCTCCACCGCGGACCTGGTTCTAATTCAAACCGAAACCATATTTTATTACTACCTCCGTTCAGAAATATAAGATGATTTTCGATATTATACTCCATATATGACTACATATACGCACAGAAATGAGTGAATAAAGACACTAGAACATGTATTCAAAGGCATGAGAGCAGAGGGATTACTTGCAATATCCATAACGCAAGTTACTGAGGCAAATATACCCTCTTCAAAGGTAGCATTGATGTTCATAAAGTACTCTCTCCGTCCCAAAATTCTTGTCTTAGATTTGTCTAGATACGGATGTATCAAGTCACATTTTAGTATTAGATACATCCGTATCTAGACAAATCTAAGACAAGAAATTTGGGACAGAGGGAGTAGTTGAAAGTAATCTATAAGAAATCAGTGTCAACCTCTTGCATGTTTTGGTCAAAAGAGGAATTTAGAACCGTCATTTGGCACACAAAAATCACATGCAAGATCACCCAGAAAGTTGTACTACTAGTACTAGTACTGCGTGTTAGATGAGAAAACATGATCAAGATCGAGAAAAAGATCGTCAAGAAGAGATATTACCTGGACTTGCTTAATGAGGGATCCCGGAGAGGGGGGCTTGGACAGGGCGATGGCTTTGAGCTTGTCTGCAGTAGTCTTGGCGGGGTGCTTGCGCTTCTTCGTACCATGAGCCTTGACAGTTTTGGCCAGAGCCATAGACATCACTTCGGCCGGTGCTCCAGCGTCCATCAAGAAACTGTCAAATAGAAATAAAAGAAAAGAAACCATAATCACAAACCCAAAAGAAGAAAAGAGAGGGAGTTATAGGATCAGTCTCGGGGTTGCAAGACCGGGCCTTGGCCAGAATCAACACCATTGATGCGCTCACCTTTCCTTCTTTGGGAGAGAAGAACAATGGCAGAAGTAGGTCGGGGTTTTCTTGAAGAAATGAGGAACAAGATGAGGGAGAAGCGAGTTGGGTAGAGAGAAAGCTGAGAGAGAAGAGTGAAATGATGGTTGCTTCGTCCGTCCAACTTACTGCTGGAAAGGAGGAGGTTTTGTGATTTGACGGCTCATTGGGCATTACTGCGGCGCTTCGATCGGGGTAGTCTACCGTCACTCTACTACGGAGTAATTTAGTGCATGGCTGGTGGACCCCGATGCTGGCTGTCCCACACGTCGGTGAAAGTGAGTAATTTAGTGCATGGCTGGAGGAGGATCCACACGGTAGAGCGTGTCCACTGTTTTTCTGAAGAAAAAAATGATTACGGCAAGCGTTTCCACTCTTACGACTGAGGAGTGCGAAACACGGCAGCCACTTGAACATACACAGTGCTCCTACTACTAGGCATGTGCAGTAGTTCATACGTCAGTACTACATAATCTTGTTGCTAGTGTAGTAAGATTTGACGACAACAAATGATGTTGTGCGCATGTCAACTATATGAACAGTAATGTAGTAACATAGTACCGCTTTCTCGACTGTCCGGTCGAGAATGAATGGTGAGATCAATGTTAACAGAACTAGGTCTACAAACAAGACGGAGAGTACGGTGCTACAAAGACTCACGAAGCATGAACCATATGAAGCACGAATAGTGTTAGGCAGGGTGTATGAAGGGTGCACGGGATGGGAGCAAAAGTTCCCTTCTCGACCCACTTTTGGGTTTTTGGTAGAGTGCATGAAGGGTGCATGAGTCCACACTAGTAGGTTAACACAAATACACGAACAGGAAACAACTACTCCCTTCGTCTAGGTGTGTAAGTCATCTTACGTTGTGCACTGCGACCAAGGCGAAGAGGGAAACGAGAAAACTTATGTCTTTTTGCTAATTAATTGCATTGCATGCAATGAACTAACCACTGCATGTCATGTTTATAAGTCTCAAGTCATTGAAAGCATGCATGACCCACGTCTCTTATTGGTTGATATATCACAAAACAAGAAACGGGGAGGGAGTTAATGTACCGTGCCTAAGTGTTTTGGGATTATTTGGTTTTCATAAGGTGACTTACACACCTAGACAGAGGAGTATATTGAGATGAGAATGCAACCAAACACACCCACACGCTTTGTGCTACAGTGACTGATCTGCACCGTCTGAGTTTGATCCAACGGTTATGTTGCGCCGAGACATGGACATGCTTATGCAGAGAGCGCCTAAACACCACCGAAGTCCCTCTGATTCTCGAGGCGCATGACGTTGGTGATGCAGGGGGCGAAACGGCTGGAAGGCAATGCAATCTATGGGAAGGCGGAGGGAGCCAGCCGAGGAGCGGGGAATCTTTTGCTTTTCACCATGGTAAAACACCAGTCGACGACTTCTCACATTAGGGAGCAATGGGTTTTACAGGCAGAGTCATCGTGACTAATTGCTGCCGCGCCTGCTCCCATCAATCAAAAAATTAAAAATCCTGCCGCACCTGCTCCCGTCAATCAAAAAATTAAAAATCCCGTCGTACTCAAACACTAGAGCAACGCCGCGGTGGATATTTAAATTTACCTGCCGGCAAGTAGATAAAAAAGGGGTGAAAAAACAAATGTGGTGGCCTAGCTAATCGGTCGAACTAGCCCAACTAGCTAGCCACCGTGCTTCACTGATGTACTCGGTGGGAAAAGTGGTCTTTCGTGATTTGACGACTCATTTACTTTCTTCGGCGAAAACGCGCGGTAGGGCGTCCCACGTCAGGAAGAATATATGCGTGCACCACCCGGGAGGACCCCGAAACCACGCGGTAGGGTGTGCCATGTCTCGGCATGGAGGAAAAATGTGCGTGTAAAAATTTACTGTATATGACGTAGTACCTATGGTTCGACCTCGGGACCCAGCCAGTCGGTCGAAAACACCCCACTAGCCACACAACTTCATCATGCTAACATGGCAAGGAGGATAGGTGTGGTTAGCTCCGTGTCGACCAGCCACAACGTCTCTTATTCTAGGCGATTCTTCTATTTTCCAAGTTCTTTTAGTTGTAGTAACACCACGGCAAGCTAGCGCCGCTCTTCGTGTGTGCCCGTGCAAAGGTTAGACAATGGAGAGAAGAGAGAGATCGCAGACCTGGGACCCACCAATAAGTAAGTCAACGGTCATGCATGTGTTGATGAGGCACTCCCTCTACTCTACTCAACGTAATACTGTATAAAATCAAGTTATGGGACAAAGCCAACAACTGTTGTTGTTTTAGGCTATCGATTTACGCTTTGTAGTCCAGGTTGCCAGTTCGAATCTCGTCTTTCATATTTCTTAGTTTTAGGTCCAAATTTGATTAATGACAAGTGGGACCCCCGTGTGCTGTTCTGATATTTTAGTGTAGGATGGTTTTTTTGAACAAACACTTTGTGCTGTTAGACAAGTAACGACACAAGTTACACGTATTTTGCAAGTTTACGAACAAAAATGACAGTGGCGTAGAATATCACATCCACCCCGCAGCTTAGATGCTATGGTGATACGAGTTTTTACACCGTTGGAAGTGAGATCCAATGGCTTGGGAGTAGTCTTTGTAATTATGCGCAATTTCCAAACTCTCCAAAGGTTTTTTTGCAAATAAAACATTCAGGCCTCGTGTGTGCCGCTGCATCTTGGATCCAACGGCTGCCCCTTGCTCATATTAGGTGCTCCCCATAGCTTAATTACCCGCTATGATGATATGAGCATCTAGGTCGTATGATCAGTGATCAGATGGCACATGCGTAGTACTTGTACTTTCTGCGCAATTCCCAAACTCTCTCAGCCATATATTGCAAAAACATTCAAACCTCCTACTGTGGGCCGTTAGATCTCCGCGAACTCGTATCACCATAGAATCTACGGTGCGGGAACACCTCATATTCTCCTGTTCGATAAAACATAAGGTGCTCTCGCAGCTTGGATGCTACGGTGATACGAGCTTCGAGGTCGTTTGATATGATATCCAATGGCATCTGAGCAGTCTTTGTGCTTGTAAGCAGTGGCCGAACTCTTTGGGGGCTTTTCTGCAAAAAACCATTCGAACCAACAAGGAGGTGTTGGGTCACAAATCCAACGGCTCCGAAGAGCTTGTATCACCAAAGCATCTAAGATGTGGTAGCACATGATATTCTTACATACAGGAGAATATGATGTCCTCCTTCATCTTAGATTCTACGGTGATACGAGCTTCGAGGTCGTTGGATATGGGATCCAAGGGCATCTGAGTATTTTTTGTACAAATTGTGTGCAATTCTCAAACTCATCAAGGTTTCCTGTAAAAATATTAAGACATCATGTGAGCTGCTATATCTCAGATCTACAAGCTCCAAGAAACTCGTATCAGCATATCTAAGGTACGGGGGCACATGATATTCTCCCGGGAAGGAGGGGTGGGGTGCACAACCAACTAGTGATTGGGAGGGTGGGGACAAATATAATCTAAACAACCCTAAACAGAGCTTTACAATTTTATCTAAGTTCGAGGGGGTGACCCCCGATAATCATAGCTCTGCCTAATTAAACACAACATTTGCATGTACTGTAGTATTAGACCTAATATTCATGTTTCAGTTTCATCACTACAAAAAAAAACACTTCTGTGATGATACGTGTTTGTCACAGTAGGTCGCGTTTTTTGTCATGCATGTACATCCATGACAAATTTATGATGTAATCAAGATAGTCATACCTGTCTTTGTCAGAGAAGTGTTCCATGACATTACCAAAATTATCATCACGGAAGTGTCCACTTCCATGACGATAAATCGCGTCACGAAGTGCTTTCGTCAAGGGTGACCGACACGTGGCATCCACCGTAACGGAACGCCGTTAAGCTATCGGGTCGGGTTTTGGATCCGATAACCCGTTAATAGCCCCGACCAATGGGGATTTTCCACGTGTAAAATCATCATTGGCTGGAGGAAACACGTGTCGGCTCACCGTTGGGACAGATGTCATCCACTCATTGGACAGAAGGCGCCTATGATACGTCGACACATGGCACGGCCCAACAAAGGCCCATTCCTGTGAAAAGGCCGGCCCATTTTACTTGGTCAAAAGGTGGCGGGCCGGCCCATGTAAAGCCTGTTAACGGCCTGTTCGCATATAGCCCATTTACAGCCCGCTAACCCAAGGCCCGTTACGCCCTATCCGAATTAGGCCCAGTAGCGTCATCTGGGCCACCCAATATGATTCCAGCCTGTTTTCGCTTCTCGCCCATGTATGGCCCATGACGTCTTTCGGCCCATATGAGGCCATATGTAACTCTTGGCCTATTAACCGCCCGTGGTGAAACTGGCCCATAATGAACAGTGTATTAACCGCCCGTGGTGAAACTGGCCCATAATGAATAGTGTATTACATTACACCCATTAACGGCCCGTGGTGAAACTGGCCCGTAATGAACAGTGTATTACTTTACACCCATTAACGGCCCGTGGTGAAACTGGCCCGTAATGAACAGCGTATCACTTTATACCCATTAAGGGTCCGTTATTCCGTTGGGCCGTTTCCAGCCCATGTTATCTTTTGGCCTTCTCAGAGCCCATTTATTCTTGGGCTCATTTCCAGCATTCGTTTTATTACGGCCCGTTACTGTCATTTTCTGCTTATGGGCCAAATTTAGCCGTGGTTACAGTCGGCCCGTTTGTGGTCCGTTAACACGTTGGGCCGTTTTCATAGCATCATGAAATACGGCCTATTAACGATGGCCCATTATGGCCGGCCCATGAACGGACAATTCCAACTCTAGCCCGTTTACGTCCATAATGCGGCCTGTTATTGGTCCATGTTTGGCCAATCGATCATACTGCCCGTATAAGGCCCATTGATGATACGGCCCGTAGAAGGCCCATTGTTTCTGCGGCCCATAGAAGGCCCATTGTTTCTACGGCCCGTGGAAGGCCCACTGTTTATACGGCTTGTAGAAGGCCCACTGTTTCTACGGCCCGTAGGTGCAGTGTCACTACAGTAAATATTAGCCCATGGTTATTGTGGCCTAGTTTTAAAAAATAGGTTGTTGCAGCCACTAGAAAACCGCAGAAAAAGAACTGCACTGACTACAAGCAAACAAATAAACAAGACAACAAGGAAATAAGTAAGCAAGCAACTTACACTAGGCTATCACGGCTATTACACATATTACATCCACTAGGCATCAAAGTTCGCCACCAGCGCAAATATAGGGAACACAACAGCATATAAACGCCAAGAAAAAACAAGTCCGAACTGAAACCACTTCAAGAGCTCAAGAAACAATATCCTGGTACCCATAATGCTGGAAAGATGCTTAGCAAGCTTATTAACTTTCTCTTGTTTGGCGCTTAAGTCCTCCAAATACTTTCTTTGTTGCACCGTAAAGTATGCATCTGAATTCGCAGGACTTCCTCGATCCTTGACTTCGTCGCATAACATCCGATCGATGTCTTTCAACTTGAAGTTGAGACTCAAGAAGTCGAACTGATTCAGCAACGAGTTCAAGAGCTGGTGCCAAAGAAGTGGTAGCCAAGAACTCGAACACTACATCAAGACAGGGCTTTGGGGTTGTCTCGGTGTCCTCAATATAGTTTTTATCAGCTTTCTTGGAGACCAACAGGATGTCTCACTATCTTGAACCTTATCTGCATTACTTCCTTTACCATTGCATAACAGGTACTCTTCTCCAATATTTTATCCACGTTCTAAAAGAGAAACAAACAAACACATCTCAGGTTTACAATGTAGTATATGAAACTCATTTTGGTAAACCAGTTCAAAGAGTAAGGTGGACAGGATAACAGCATGAAACAAACATATATCTATGTAGTATGGTCACTGTATGGTCTATATCGTTCTAGTTTATGTTGCCAAATCAAGATAGATACAGTTCGAATCATATCTATTTAAGACAAAGCAGCATAGACAGAATATAAGTGTGGGAAACTACACAGCAATAACAACACTTGTAATGTGCATGGCATGAGAACATAATTGTTTATTCAATTGAAACTGAAATTAACATAGAGAAAGTTACAACAGCAAACAACCAAACACGTTGAAGAAACAGGTTTAAAACATACCTGTTGCGCCATTGAAGTTTCAGTTGCATCCTTCAAATTTGAAATTAGTTGGTATCAGTAAATAGAGTGATGCAAGAGCAAAGTAGTATGAACCATAGCTATGGAAGCTGACCTGAGAACAATTCTTCTTCTGCTTTAAGCGTTGACTTCGGGTTCAGAGTGGTGGTCCTCGTGATTTGGGCACTGCAGTTGCCTTACTAACTGCTCGTGTTTGGGTGCTCTGTGGTGGAGACAGTGCTGTGTCAACAGGAACTGGGTGTCTATCTGCTGGGGTTGGGGTTAGAAGGGGTATAGCTGGTTCTCTGTGCAACTGGGTAGGGGTACAATCTGCATGAGTGTGGGTTATGTGTGGTGGGGCTGTTTCTTGGGCAAGTACAACCGTGGTTCTATCTGCATCGACGTGTAGCACGATCTTTTCTCAAGACCGTGTTTTTACTCCCACGATATCGCCACCACTCCCTCCAATTGAAATGGCTGATAAACAAGAAAAGTAATTGAATGTACGACATTGTAAGATAGACAGTGCAATGGATAGTAGGGAAGAAAACAGGGCATGAAATAATTCACATTTATGTTGTCTAAGCAAATGTAATAATAGCGGACATAATTTCACATATATGATGGCTAATTAAACAGGATAGCATGACACAATTTCACATGTATGATGGCTAACTAAACAGGATAGAATGACATACTTCAAAATATGATGACTATGTAAATAGGATGACATGATATAACTATACGATGTGTCTATTAAAGTGGTTGGCATGCCATAAATCACAAACATGCCGTCGATGGAGATATGATGGAATGATATAATTCACGGATATAATGACATAATTTAAAATATGATGACTATGTAAACAGGATGAGATGATATAACTATATTATGTCTTTAGAAAATAGGTTGGCATGCCATAATTCAGATACTTGCTGTCTATGTAAACATCATGGCATGACATAATTCAAATATATGATTTATATACTAAGGAAGTGAGCAGAGGGCAATCGCATATATGATGTGTCAACTAAGGAGATGGCATTCAATATTGTGTATATGCTGTAAAAACTTAGCATTGCAATACAACATATGCATTATATGAGTAATATAACCCTGCCAAGTTTGAGCGTACACCTGAGGGGGACGATAGGACTGGTCATCTTCCTCTGAATCCTCCTCTCAAGAGCTATCTCAGAACCACCAAGATATCTGCTTCAAGAGGTAGCATTGTCTGCTCTTAAGACCTTGTTTTCACTCAAGATTTCTCCATCACCAATTCAAATGGCTGATGCATAGGAAGAGCAGTTGAATATACAAACATTGTCGACAAAAAAGCAATGAGAAATACAAAAAAAGGTTGGCATGATATAATTCACATATATGACGCTTGCCTAAACAGCATGGCATTGCATAATTCACATACATAATGCCTTGCAACAAGATAGCATTGCATAATTCACATATATAATGTCTTGCAACAAGATGGCATTGCATAATTCACATATATGGTAATTAGACACTAAACAAGTGGCATTCACACAAAGCATGTCTAAACTAAGAAAATGACATATCAATGCAAGATACCATACGCATGATATGAGCAACATAACCCTGCCAAATATATGGTTCTATCTGCATCGACAGGTAGCACGATCTTTTCAGTTTATTCAATTGAAACTGAAATCAACATAGAGCAAGTTACAACAGCAAACAACCAAACACGTTGAAGAAACAGGTTTAAAACATACCTGTTGCACCATTGGAGTTTCAATTGCATCCTTCAAATTTGAAATTGGTTGGTATCAGTAAAGTGATGCAAGAGCAAAGTAGTATGAACCATAGCTACGGAACCTGACCTGAGAACAGTTCTTCTTCTGCTTTAAGCGTTGACTTCGGGTTCGGAGTGGTGGTCCTCGTGATTTGGGCACCGCAGTTGCCTTACTAACTGCTTTCGTGTTTGGGTGCTCTGTGGTGGAGACGGTGCTGTGTCAACGGAACCGGGTGTCTATCTGCTGGGGTTGGGGTTAGAAGGGGTGTAGCTGGTTCTCTGTCCAACTGGGTAGGGGTACAATCTGCATGAGTGTGGGTTATGTGTGGTGGGGCTGATTCTTGGGCAAGTACAACCGTGGTTCTATCTGCATCGACAGGTAGCACGATCTTTTCTCAAGACCGTGTTTTACTCCCACAGATACTGCCATCACTCCCTCCAATTGAAATGGTTGATAAACAAGAAAAGTAATTGAATGTACAGACATTGTAAGATAGACAGTGCAATGGATAGTAGGGAAGAAAACAGGGCATGAAATAATTCACATTTATGTTGTCTAAGCAAATAGAATAGCAGGACATAATTTCACATATATGATGGCTAATTAAACTAGATAACATGACACAATTTCACATGTATGATGGCTAACTAAACAGGATAGAATGACATACTTCAAAATATGATGACTATGTAAAAAGGATGACATGATATAACTATACGATGTGTCTATTAAAGTGGTTGGCATGCCATAAATCACAAACATGTCGTCGATGGAAACATGATGGCATGATATAATTCACAGATAGAATGACATAATTTAAAATGTGATGACTATGTAAACATGATGAGATGATATAACTATATTATGTCTTTAGAAAATGGGTTGGCATGCCATAATTCAGATACATGTTGTCTATGTAAACATCATGGCATCACATAATTCAAATATATGATTTATATACTAAGGAAGTGAGGAGAGGGCAATTGCATATATGATGTGTCAACTAAGGAGATGGCATTCAATATTGTGTATATGATGTAAAAATAAGCATTGCAATACAACATATGCATTATATGAGTAATATAACCCTGCCAAGTTTGAGCATACACCTCGGGGATAATAGGACTGGTCATCCGCCTCTGAATCCTCCTCTCAAGAGCTATCTCAGAATCAGCAAGATATCTGCTTCAGCAGTAGCATTGTCTGCTCTCAAGACCTTGTTTTCACTCCAGATTTCTCCATCACCAATTCAAATGGCTGATGCACAGGAAGAGCAGTTGAATATACAAACATTGTCGACAAAAGCAATGAGAAATACAAAAAAAGGACGACATGATATAATTCACATATATGACGCTTGCCTAAACAACATGGAATTGCATAATTCACATACATAATGCCTTGCAACAAGATAACATTGCATAATTCACATATATAATGTCTTGCAACAAGATGG
Source organism: Aegilops longissima (assembly GCA_021605205.1). NCBI lineage: Eukaryota > Viridiplantae > Streptophyta > Magnoliopsida > Poales > Poaceae > Aegilops > Aegilops longissima. The sequence continues at coordinate 193,069,752 of CM038676.1, read as the reverse complement.
CATTGCATAATTCACATATATGGTAATTAGACACTAAACGGGTGGCATTCACACAAAGCATGTCTAAACTAAGCAAATGACATAGCAATGCAAGATACCATACGCACGGTATGAGTAACATAACCCTGCCAAGTTAGGGCATGCACCTCAGGGGGGAAATATGACTGGTCATCTGTCTCTGAATCCTCCTCTGAGGAGCTATCGGTAACCAGCAAGACATGCGCTTCTTCAGATAGCATTGTTTGCTCTGACGACCTTGTTTCCACTCCAGATTTTTCCATGACCGTGCCGAATGGCTGATGCACAGGAAGAGTAATTGAATGTACTAAAATTGTTGACAAATTTAACACATAATAAAAAATGATGGCATGATATAATTCACATATAAGATGACCACTAACCAGGTGGCATTGCAAAATTCACATATATGATGCCTGGCTAGACAAGATGGCATTGCATGATTCACATATACGATAAAGAAACAAAACAGATGGCATTGACACAAAGCATGTCTAAACTAAGCGATGACATCTTTAATGTATACAAGAAGCAATGCAAGGCACCATATGCATGATATTACCAACATCAAGATGCCAAGTTAGAGCGAAGACCTCATGGGGTAAATAGGAGTGGTCTTCTCCTTCTGAATCCCCCTTAGAACAGTTATCTTCCTCTTGATTACGATCCGAAATGGGTGGAGGGGGGGCTGCCTTTGCGCCCACCATGGAATGACGTCTGCATGAAATTTTATTGCCACGCAAGGCTCGTCTCTTTTGCTCTACATGATCAGTTCCATTGTGTACAATAACTGGCATGCATAGGAATAAAACATAGTGAGATTATGTAAGGAGTGCATGCACAAATCCAGAGTGATGGTAGCAAACTGTGGATAGACCCAAAACCAATGATAGCAGGCAGATAATAGCTTTAGTTAAAAATACAGATAATGGCTCCTTTAATGTTTGTTTGCACCCAACATGAAACTCATAGTAGACATCGGAGATTAACCAGATAGTAGATGATAGTACCGATTGCTGCCCCAATATGTACCCCACAACCATTTAAAACTCAAGTTTCAGATTAGTTTGGACCGACTCGAGTCTAATAGGTGAACACGACGATAATGTAGCATGTCATCATATTAAGCGACGATAACGCGTAAGCGGACACGGAAGAGTGCGACCTCTCTTGCGGACCTGTAGTCCTCAAGGTCATCTCCTCGCTTGATGATGGTAATGCAGTTGTCGTGGCTGCGGCGGCGGGAAGAAGATCTGAGGCGGCGAAGACAGTCTGGAGAGCGGATCCTCGCTGTGGTGAACCCTTCCGTCATTGGTGCAGCTGAGATGGGGTGGAACACAACAGAGAGGAGCAGGACAAACCACACAAGGTTTTCTTTGACACATATCTCGTAATGAAGTAATTGAGTAAGGGCTTGTTTGAATTTGAGGATTCTAACAATGCAGGATAGGAAATAGACAGGAATAGGATAGGAATGCACGTGCAAAACAGAGAATTTAAAAACATAGGATTTCGCCAACTGGGTGTTTGATTCACAACAATTGGAAGATCACGGATGCAAAAAGCATGGTGAGATTAAGTCAAACCACAAGAAAATGTACGGTTATAATGCTATTATGCTACTATCTCTTAGTCTTGTGCTTGATGAATAGGAATATGAAAAGGAGGAGAAGTGGAAATTAGAATTCCTACGGTTTTTCTTTCAAGGAGACACTAAAGGAACAAATCCTACAGCTTTTCCTTTGCTCCATTCCTTTGCACCAAATTCATGAAAAGTAGTACCATAGGAAACTTTCCAATTCCTATGTTTTTCATTCACTTTTCCTTTCAAGCACCGGCGATTCTAGTAGGCAGGCTTGAGCAAGGAAAATCCTACACTAAAAAATGTTTTTGTGCTACTTCTATTACTTTGGACCCAGGCCAACGCCATACTAGCTCAACTCCTGTGCCCATCGACAAATGCACAGCTCAAACGCTAGAGATAAATAATGATGGCGTTCAAGAGAGTCCATCACGGATAGCTAAGTTGCCCGGTACCTCACCGCTTGTCATATAGTAGGATAAAATAATCGATTTCCCTTTACTACGAAAGTGCTCATGGACAATATATATAACATGTAGAGTAAAAAGAGATGCAACAAGTGTACAACCTCTTTGGCGGCCATGTCGATCTCAGCGTGATTGGGTTCACGGTGAGGATGCTCCGCTGACTTTGCTGTCGGAGGAGGGAAGAAGATCTTAGGCGTCCGGAGATGGAGCCCGAGGTATTGCTCCGCTGTGATGGAGGGTTTCGCGTTGGAGCAGCTCCGTGAGTTGTACGACGCCGAGGTGAAGCAGACAAGAGAGACAAAGAACAACGTTAACCTGAGTGGAATTCTAATAGCATCTCCAATACATGACGTAAAATACATGACCACTAAGTGCTAGATGTAAAATACATCAGCCGCTCATCTCTGAACTTAACCGTCGAAACTGAACTTAACTGTCGAAACTGAACCTAACTGTCCAAACTGAATTTTGCTGTTGAAACTGAATTTTGTTGTCGAAACTGAACGCACTAGCAAGGTGAGGTTACACGTCGGTTGACTGACTTTTTCATCTCTGGTCAGTCGATTTTGCAGCCGTTGGATACGAAATCAAGGGCCTGCGGTTCATCTTCAACCTCCACCCCGAGCCGCCACCACCACCGCCAAACAGCAGCCCCGCCGCTGCGGCGGCGGTCGCCGCCCGCCGCCTTGAAAACACTCCCATCCGCCGGTCCTGCCGCCCATCCCTCTAGCCCCCCCTAGTGCCGAGCTTTTCTCCGGCGATCCCCACGCCACCGCCCATCAACGCCCCCATCCTGAACCCTAAGATAGATAGTGGGGTACCTCTCGTGAGCCCCCTCCCCGCCACGGCTGGTTCTTCCTTCACCCCGCGAGCCCACCCTTGAAATCGATCGACCCAAAAGTCGATTCAATGATCAAGTGTAGCCAATCGAGCAGCATCGCAAGCAAGAGCAAGAGCGAGAGCAGCAGCGCGAGAAAGAGCAATAGCAAGAGCAGACCAGCAGGGATCGAGAGCAAGAGCAGAGCAGCAGCGAAAGCGAGAGCTAAAGCAGCAGAGCTCCTATCGATGTGGACGCCGCCGCCGAGGGAGCGACGCCGTGGAGAAAGTGGCCGCGACGCCGCCGTGGATGGAGCCGCGCGTGTCGGCTCGGGACCGAGCGCCGGCAGCACCGTGAGATCGAATCAAGAAGAAAATGCGGAGATTATTGTACAACCTCTTTGGTGGCGCAGATTAGGCCGCATCTTCATCCGAGGAAACGGTGATGATGATGCTCTTCCGGTGGTGCAGGTGAAGACGGCGGTGTGGGAATGGAGGTGGCTCGAAAGATGAGGGGAACGTCGGGGCAGCTCCTTGGAGGTGGAGGACGGGGTGGCTGAACCGGCGGGATGATGAGATCGACGACGGATCCTCATCCGGTACGGTGGATGAGGGACGTCGAGGTGTTGCTGTGGACGATGTTGTCGGGGAAGAAGCTCCAGCTGGGTGGCGGACAGAGCAGGGTGTGGGGTTTTGTCGCGGGTTTTCGCGGCCTCGGTGTACGAATGGGTGTGCGGATGGGATGGCAGTGGGGAACCATGGCTTAGAGATGCGCTTGTCCAAAATGTGGGGTAAGTTACGAAAGTACCCCTACCGATTTGAGGCGGTTCTTTCGGTTCAGGGGTACCACGGGCATTTCGCGTGTCGGGATTTCACAGAGGTGGGAGTTTTCGCGCGTGTAATTTCGGAATAGCAAGGCGCGGGTTGAGATGGAGGAGTTGTCGAGCACAACGAGACAAAGATATATCTTAAATATTTCGGCTAACAAGGCGCGGGTTGAAGAGGCGGAGTTTCAAGAAGATGATAGACAGAGACGCTTAGCTTCAATTTTCGCATAACAAGGCGCGGCTTGAAATTTCGGAAGAACAAGCTTAACGTGTACCAAAAAAGACAATTTGCACCTCAACACGCACAACACACACACAAACACCATTTAGACTAGAGTAAGGTACACGTGCATTGCACGCATGAGATTTGGCAACCAAATTATGAATAAATACCACATTATAGCATGCAAGCTTTGAGTCATATATGCATGATGTAGATGTTCGCTTAATTTTATAGTTCATTTCATTCAAAATCATCTAGTTTTTATAAGAAAGCTAATCTATTTTAAGATTCATGGAATTGTGCATTGTAAGACATAAAGTAAAAACAAATAATGGCAAATCATGTAGAAAAACATTTGGGCAATTATGATACGGAAGATTCTAGAACAAATAAGAAGTGCTTGTGTTTTGATGTTTGTGCATTATGCTTAAGTTCAACCATGGAGTCTTCTAGATTATACATGTGGCGAAATCTGGTGGAATCTAGATGATATCCAATAGCCAATAGTGCTCAAATTTGCCATCTTTGGACCTTCGGATTCGCCTCATCCAACGACCATCTTTCAAAGTTAAAGTTACCCGCTCACAATATAAAAATATATATAATATAATATATATATATAGGGGTATAGATATATATATATATATATATGTGATGCGAAAGCCGCCCATCATCTCCAATTACATGCACGGATGCGACATGGGCAAATGATGTCTGCCATCGGTATCTCAAATTCAAATCAGTCTGACCTTGTTCAATGTGTATACATTACAACATGCTCGTTTCCAAAGCACACCGCGCAGATCTCCGTTATATTCATGCATGCATGGGTTTCAAACATCAGGATCTCTTATTCAAATATTTGAATTCAACTTTACATTGATTATGACCTCACCTATTCTTTTACACCCACACAGTAGTCTTCTCTTTATAATTGTACCACTAACTTTCTCTCGTGCATGCATGCACACACACTACCAGTCGGCATTATCTATCGCACGCATGCAATCTTTTTCTTCAGGTCGGTCTCCCATGAAGGCACACACCCACACACATCCCCCTCTCCCTCATACCGGGCATTCTTTATCTCTCATGCGTGCATGCGCAACGATCGATGTTCCTCTATGTATGTGTGTATATAGCTAGGTCTTTCATAGTTTTCCACACAAACCGATCAATCGATATATCCAAAGGAGGTCTCACCTCTTTCCCACGCCCACATCGATCAATCTATACCTCTCCCATGTCCACATTGATCAATCTGTACCTCTCTATATAGGATTAACATAAATAGCTAATACACCCACATTAATTATATATCCAACGTCCCCCTCTCATCATCCATGCCTTCCTCTTCATCTCTCAGATGCGTGCACAATGGCGAAGACAGGGGGCAGTAAGGGCGCCCCCCCTAACATCACTATATATCGAGGCTAATATGAATGTGATCATTAGACAATTGCTGCTAAAAAAAGGTTTAATTTCATGAATTGACCCTCCTTGTAAAGGATTAGCAATGCTTGGCCCCTAGCTCATTTATTTTTCATGGCTCGCCATCACAGGCAACAGCGCACGTGTTCGCCCTCTCTCTAAATATCGATCTCGCACTTGTGCATTCCTTCATAGTCTCCTCCACTCGCCCTCGCACCATCTTCTAGCCCCCACCGGATTTTGCCACATGTACAATCTAGCAGACTCCATGGTTGAACTTAAGCATAATGCACAAACCTCAAAACAACAGTGGTTCTCTTTTGTTCTAGAATCTTCCGTATCATAACTGCCCAAACTTTTTTTCTAGTTGAATTGCCATTATTTGTTTTTACTTTATGCTTTACAACGCACAATTCCATGAATCATAAAATAGATTAAGGGCTTCTTTGATTCAAAGGATTCTCAAAGGAATTTTGGAGGATTCTAATCATTAGGATTTTTCCTATCTTGGTTGTTTGATTCGTAGGATTGTAAACCATAGGAATTTTTCCATATGATTCATTTGCACTAGATTTCATAGGAAACATCCCATCCACTCAAACCTCTTTGAAAGAATTCTGCGTTTTTTCTATGCACAATCAAACACTCGTACAATCCTGTAGGATTCAATACGACATTCCACTATAATCCCATGTTTTTCCTATTCACGCGTTCTTAGCTTTTTTATAAAAACTAATTTGATTTTGAATGAGATGAACTATAAGAATTAAACGAAGGGCTACATCATGCATATATGACTAAGAGCTTACATGCTATAGTGTGGTATTTATTCATAATTTGGTTGCAAAATCTGATGCGTGCAATGCACGTGTAAATTACTAGTACTTCGAGTATGTGCAAAACACGTAAATTAGAATACCAATGGCACGCTACACAGTGTCTCTCTTACAGTTCATGAAGCCACGTGGCACATGTGGAGGCGTTGTCGCGACCTCCTTGCGTGGATTGATCACAAGATGTGCTGCTGGTTCCGTAAGAATGTACTGCCCTCCCCGAGCCATATCGGCGGTACATGCACGGTTAAGATGTGCACGCACGCCACGCACGCACTCATTCCTCGCACGCACATGCGGGTACACGGGCGGACGCAATTTTGTACCAAGATCCACCCATGTGATAATTTGACGCGTGTAAAGTCGTTCACTTCATTGATGGTCAATTAATACAGCGATGCAAATTGAGTGGACGTGGGCGGAAGAAAGACATTATTACTCCACCGCACGCATGCGAGTAGTTAAATCGTGGGTTGCTAGTAGTACTTCCATTGGTCTCCTTCAGATTTTGTGCCAATTTTGACAAGAATATAATATTTACGATTTGAGCAGTGTAGTCTACTTGAAATTTATGTTCCACTAAACTCATCGGGAGCCGCTTTGGCCTCAAACCAAAACCATCAATTAATCTTTACCTTGTTCCCATCACATTCAAAGCCTGCTCACACCTACTAGATTACGTACAAAACCTGAACGTGTTCCCACTATGCAGGTATTAGTACTACTAGTGCTAGTACTTAGGTTATAAAAGGGAACTACCTAACCGAAAATTACTCTACCTTTCCTCCTCATAAGTGCTTCTTCTTCGTCTGTCGTTGCCATGGCCGGTGAGCGAGCTCTAGGTCGAGAACTACTCGTAACAAGGAGCGGCAACCAAGGCTGCGGAAAAAAAGAGGGCTCGCCGCCACGCAGAGACCTCGAAAGATCTCACGGGCAGGCGATGGCTCCTGTGAGCGCCCTAGCCGCGGAGGCTAACATGCCGAGCCGGGCGGAGCTGGAGTCGTTATCCCTCGACGGCATGCCCGATCAGCTCAATAAGCACCTCAATAAGCAGAAGGAGTTCATCCAAGGCTTGACGGAGTTGCTGAAGGAGAACCTCGACGACATGCCCGCTGAGCTCAATCAGCATGGGGAGTTGACCGCCGGCTTGGTGATGCTGCTGAAGAAGAGCATTGCCTCGAGAAGAAGGCGACCGCGAAATCCTGCGACTTCAGGAGGACAAGGCGAAGCTCGCCACGAGATCGACCTGTTGAAGGAGAAGAACGCCGGCTGGAAGAAGCTGCATGAGAATAGTAGTTCCTCGATGAAGATGCTGCAGGCCCTCGTCATGGAATGAAGGAGGAGTTGGCGAAGCTCGCGATCGAGCACCCGCTGCTGTCAAGGTACGTAATGCGCCGTGGAACAGATGATGAAGGCTCGCGTCGAGAAATCCCGCGTCATGGACATAATGAAGAAGATGGCGGAGGAGACGCGCAAGGATATGGAGGTCGTGGAGGCGATGAAGAAGTAGTTACGACTCCGCGGCGAGTTAGATCATTTGGGGTGATAATCTTCCTTCTTCTTTTCCTGCTGTGTTTCATCTTTTTCTTCGGGTGTTTCGCTGCACGTGTTACTTTCTCTGCGAGGCATGAATAGAACAATGGTTTTTGTTTTTTTAGGGAATGAGTAGAACAATGCTAACAATGAGATGACTAGCAAATAAGATCATTTTTATCGCCATATGGCACTGGGCTGCCGTGTTTCCTGCTCCTCCGTCGTAGTACTACTCCAGTGGAAAACTTGAGTATACCGCACGGTTCTTTGCTCCTCCTCGATCAGGTCGTCGGCGCATTTATACGAGCAGTCAAATCACAAGGCCCCGCCTTCCAAGAGTAATGAGACGTCAAATCACAAAGGCCCTCGCCTCGTGAAACCGACCAAGCTAGACTGCCCCACCCTCTAGCCTTTAAAAAATGTATACTTTTGTACAAAGAGTATCGATGGATTGCGCCATGGAGCAAAACTTGAAATTAAAAAAGGTGGTACATATAGAGAGCGCTAATCGCCAAATTATGCATATAGTACTATTAAAAGGCTAGTCACAATAATGGTGTCCAGCACAACCCACCCTCAAATAAAACTAAGCACCACGAATTCTTTGACAAAACTAAGCACCCTGAAATTCTTTGACAACTAAACTGCTGGCTATATGATGTTGGCCATATATATTGTAATGATATAATGTGAATAAACGAGTGGTAGTACTATACCAACTAAAATATGAAATGTAAGAAATACTAGTATGTACTTCATCAAGAGTTAAAGTAACAAGAAGAAACATAACATAGTTCTCTGGGGCTCAAAGACAACACACCCTCAAATTAAATTAAGGACACCTAAAATTAAACTTTGCAACTATTCCGGTAGACACTGCATTAGAACCACCATGACCAACGACACTGCCACCTTACTCGGAGTCCTCGTCCACGTCCTTGACTTCGTCCTTGTCCCTCTTCCTCTTGGCCGATACTTCTTTGCTTGAACCACCAACTTGGCTGTTGCTCTTCATCCAACCCTTGTAGATATTGAAACAAAGGTAGCCATCCATTGCAGCATACTGGATGTGGTATATATCTAGTACATTCCGCTGCCATGCATGATGATGAAACGTGTATGGAGGTTTCTCCAGTTTACCATACGAAGGATGAACCATGGCTCCTGCCAGGGTCAGCATTGAAGGCTGGCGAGAGGACACCAGCCGATTCTTTTAGAGGTCGAAGGTGTTTCCTACAACGAGGCCTATCCGACGCAGGACTTCTTTGTCATTACCGAAGTCTACAGTAACGAATTTGACTAGGTTGCTCTCGAGGAAGTCCTTAAAATCCTGGCACTCAACGTCGGCATGGCATATGTGGTAGACCAAGCATAAGTCATGCACGCAAACCTGGATCACGGCGGGCTTCTTCCTCTCTTCGTCCTTTAGATCCTTCCTCGCCCCACGATCGTGGTGTACTCAACATCTAGCCCGGCGACCCACTCATCATGTGAGTCTTCGAACATGCGTCTGAAGCGAGAAAGGCATCCTTTCACCGTCGCGGAAGAACGGGTGTAGATGACATCGAACTCATCGCCGGTGATGGTTCTAACCTTGTACTCACCGCCGATCGGGGAGATTTGGGACGCCATGGATTTGGGAGGAGGGTTAGGATTAGTGGAACTGCCGTAATGTGAATGGACGGGACGACTAGGAGCGAACCGCCGTAGTATTAAAGGACGTGCGGGGACGAGTAGGAGCGAACTGCCAGCGTGCGAACGGCAGGGTAGTGGCTTTCCATTCTCCCATGATACGGGCTTCCGAGAGCCCTTGGATCGGAGATCGAACGGTTGCATGGTGTGATTCTAGACCAATGGGTGAATATCCTATCCTGGAGGGTTATTCTGCAAATTTTCAGCAACTTAGCATGCGACCGTTTGATCTCAGATTCAAGGGCTGCCAAGAGTTCAGATCATGGTCGCGCTACCACGACCTTCGTGTCGCCGCTGGCGTCGCGCCTTTTGAGATTTAACACGGTGCGTTAGGCTATCCGATGTTGGCATGTCATACATAGTCATCACTTAGTCACTCATACTACAACAAGGTTGGCTATAAGGTTGGCTATAAGTGCATTTTTTACTCCTCTCTATCTCTTTCTTCAGATTTCCGTCTCCCATAATATAAGAACATTTTGACACTAGTGTAGTGCCAAAACGCTCTTATATTATGGGACACAGAGTACTAGTATTTATTGCATTTGCCAAGGAGTGACCTCTTCCAATGAAATGGTGTTGCTAAGTTTGCTTCATTTAATTAGCTATAGACTCAGGCTGGTTGTAATGGGAAGTATCATATACTAATATCATGCATATGATACTAGTGTATGACACCTCATCAAGTACTACCTCCTAATGCATATACATATGATACTAGTATATGCTACTATGCATTAGGGAGGTAGTACTTGATATAATTAGCTATAGACTCAGTTGGTTGTAATGGGAAGTATCATATACTAATATCATACATATGATACTAGTGTACTACCTCCCTAATGCATAGTATCATATACTAGTATCATGTAGTACTTTATTTATTACCATGCATGACACATAGTAGTATAGCATTTATTATGATATAGTATCATGATATGATAGTCAACCCTCTTTTTCTTCACTTAATTTTATGACACCTCATCAAAATTGCCTAGTTGACATGCATGATACTAGCTATGATACTACCATTACAACTAGCCTCAAAATTGACTTTTCACCTAGGTACACGCGCTTAGCACCGTTTCTTCCTTGGGTCACCAAACTAGTCTCTCTTTTCTTGATTAACTTGCCACATCAGACTTTATGCCTATGTGGCAAGCTTAAGCATTTGTAGGAGCAAGTAAGTACAATAGTGTGCTTTACATGGCATTTTTGCATATGTGGAGGAAAGAGAGGCAAGGAAAAAGTGGAGAAGTGGGCTCTCATGCAAGAGCCAGCCTCTACTACTACATGGTGGAGCATTGGGAGAGGCACCTGTATGGAGGTGGTCAGGAATTAGGAGACTCACGCCGGTTGTAGCGCCACAGTTAAAATGATAATGGCAAGTCAAATCACGGGGCCCCACCTGTCCAGCAGTAACTCGCTGTCAAATCACACAACCCTACGTTTGCAACAGCCTACTCCCTCGTCTTCTCGCATCTCTGTCGAACCGACTAGGCGGAACTGTCCCGCTGCCTACCGGGCAGGAAAAGCTCCGCCCTCGACTTTTAAATAGTATATAGTATACTAATTTTGTATCCATGGATTGCGCCCGCGCCATGGAGCAAAGCGTCTAGAAAACGGCGGTACACATGTACGGAGTATACAGCACGCACGTCGCGTTCGCGTCGCACCCCAGACGGTCGGTCGGTCTGGCACGCTGCTCTCCGAATGGAACGCGCGTCATATTGCGTTCGCACACACATGTGGGACGGCAATTGAGAACCGACCATAGGCACACTCCCCGGCCCCGCAAGTCGGGTGACTTAATAGAAGAGGGAGACGAGTGATAGTACTAGAGAAGTGTTGTACTACATTGGTGCCTGGACGATCCCTGCAAGACACGGAAGATTAGTTCGTCCATGCATGTGACCAGACTCCAGCAGACACGCCTTGATTGGCTATCGTCTACATATCGTGCAGGCTGTGTTGTACTCCCTCCGTTCCTAAATAATTTTTTTTCTACAGATTTCAACAAGTGACTACATACGGAGCAAAATGAGTGAATCTACACTCTAAAACATGTCTAGATACATCCGTATGTTGTAGTCCATTTAAGATGGCTAGAAAGACAATTATTTGGGAATGGAGGGAGTACATGGCTGTAGTTGTGGTGAGAAATCTAAAAAAAGATTTCTTGTCATCTCGCAAAATTATGTGTCATGTGCTTCGGATCACTGCGAGGGTTAAACAGCGACAACTGAGTTGGGCTAGTCATTGGGGGCACATGAACGAACAGTGACTACTCGGCTGCCATCTAGGTCAAGCCGGCTATGTTAATTACGACATCTATCGACGGACCCCTTTTCTACGAGTTTATCTTTAATTTGAGCTTTGTTCCTCGTCTAGTTTATCCGTCGGGATTCATGTTGTCTCCTTTGGGCAGTGAGGTTATGATTTCTTGTCATGTGGCATTTTTTCGTGTTATATATTATAATCTGGCGCTTCAGATCAAAATGACGACAACTGCGCCTCCGGGCCACGTGCATCAAGACTTCTCGACAGTCATTGACGAGGTCAAGCCGGCTCCGGTAGACAAAAGAAAACTAAGTACTACTCCACTATATAGGCAGGAGCCTTCGCGCTTGCTTGCTAGTGTTGCTCTCTTCACACCGTCTCGGCCTCTCCAGATCTAAGCACGACAGCGATGGCCACACTCTCTCTCTCTCTGCTCACCGCTGGTCACAGATCCAGCCGGATCCTCTCCGCCGGGGAAGGTGAGAAGGTGCAACGTTCACGCGGTCGTCCTCGGCGACGGCTCTTACCCACTGCTGGGCGTGTCCCGATCAGCCTGCCTTGCTGTTCTCTCCCAAGCACCGCTGGCGAGGGAGGGCTACCGACCTCTTCTTCCTCGCTGCCGTAGTGTGGGCAGATCCAGCCTCCCACCGCCCACCTAGCGACATCCCGGCGACCATCAGGTATAACTTCCTTTGAAACCGGCCTTGCTGTACTTCCCGAGCTCCTGACGTCGCTGCATTTGTAACTTTTACTATTTCTCGTGCCCCTCGTAGATAGGATCGATCGGCTGTTCAAAACCACCTAATTTTTTACGCTTAAGAGGTAAAACTAGTTCATGCACTCGAATCTAGTACTACTTGGTTCAAACAAGGAAGAAAGGGGTTAAGGGGTGGGGGGGGGAGGATTTGTTACCTGAATCTTGGACTTGGTCGAAAGAGGAAATAATGGGGCGAAAAGTAGCAGAGACCTGCTATCCAACTGGTCTCTAGGTCTAATAGGAAATAAAGGAAACACAAGACAAACTCAATATAAACCCGATCTATTGGTTGAAAAGGAAAGAAAGTGGGGATGGGGACAAGTCAACAGAGTAAGTCCAGCACTAGATTTGCTAGCCTCACACAAGATAAGGTGGCTATACCAAACAAAAATGGGACCAACCCAGATATCCTGTTCTGATGTTTGTTGCCCCGAGCTACTCTTATGTAATGCCACTGGTAAAATGTAGCAGTCGCACTCTTAAAAGTAAGGACACATTAAACCAATGTTGTTTTCAATGTATTGCCTTCAGTAATATGAATCAATGGCACTTCTTTACATGTCCTGCTAAAATTTCCCATTAAGATAAGTTGGTTCTTTTCGTTAGAAATGCAACTGTCTTGGTCCGCCTACTCTCCCGTGCCCAAAGTAATGTCGTATTTAACGGTTGTCATAGTTAATCCTGATGCCCACACTAATATCTAGCAATGCCACTGCTTTAGAAATTACTACTCTCCTTGTAGGATTGCCATTCAGATAAGGAACATGCTTCTTTTCATTTTATGCATGTTTCATCACTTGTTACTTGTTAGTCACCCTCCTTTCCACCTTTTTTTGTGCAAACAGAGATATACATTTCACGCTCGATCTTAGTTGAACTGCACAAATGATATCCAAATTATAGTTGAGCATTCTAGGAGCTTCACAACCAACCTTGATGTTGCTCAATTTTATTGCAACTAATGAAGAAGAAGCTCTGTGGGTTTCGTTTTCTGATGGAAATGGAACCGGGGCTGGAGCCCTTTTCTTAAATTTTTTTTGAAGAAGAAGCTGCTAGCTCACGGGACATTGCTTCATTTTAGGTGAACTGCACCAAAAGGTCCCATGAATTGAATCATCCATGTTGGTGACTGAAAGAGCCAGCTTCAACATCCCGCCTAAGCACCCCGACCTCCATCCTTGTGACGACGGTACACCTCATTTGCCACCGCTCAACCCTAGTGTCACCGATAAAATGAAGTAATAATACAGCTTAAAATAGAGCGAGTGTCATCTCTATCATTTCATTTCCAATGTAGATAAAGAAAGTGCTTCTCTTTGTTAAAGTATGTTTCATCAACTAGTCCCATTGTTAATGTTTAAGCGCTTTACAAACCGGGGTGCTTAATTTTAGTTGATATGTACAAAATAGAGATTTGAATGTCTCAAGGCGCCTCCTTGTACTATCGCTGTACATTGATGTTCATCAACGCGCGAAGGTGTATCTGGGAGACTTGGGACGATGTCCAAGATGAGGCGCATCAGATGAGGCATCGCAGGCCCATCTCGCCCTCATGACATGGCATACTACAATACTATCGCAATATTTTCTTCTATTTATTTTGTGTGTTTCATCAACTAGTGCCACTATAATGTAATCATGCTTTTTCATTATTTGTGCAAACAGGGTTATTCAGCTTGCATTTTGGTGGAACTGCACAAATGTACGTAGGAACCGCATATATGCAGAAAAGCGAGTGTGCCAAGTAAAATTACCGACACCAACCATGCTGCATGCACGATTGGCATCCACCACAACCAATGGGATGTGTGGCGCTCTCGTGGTCGGATCTTTCTCGGCAGCAAATCCTCTAACCAAATACTAGTAGCTTATATTGGCAGTTTTCTAGGGAGTACTCTTTTCTGAAAGAAGCACCAATCTATTTTTATTTATTTGTACACTGTGTCACAACTTTGACCCAAAGGTCCAGAGCTATTTTAGGGTGATTGGCGTAGTACTCGGAGACTGATTGTAAGCATGATTTTCATTAGTCGTCACACTCGATTGTAAGCATGAGCAGGTGGAAGATTAGGTTAGTGCGAAGCTTACCTTAAACCCTACCGCCGCCGTTGAAACAAGGCGAGCGTCGAGGGAACCGTGGAGAACGTCGGGGAAGCAACATCGCACCATCCGGCTTCCTCTTGCGGTGGGAGAACGAATACTCCTGTGGCTCCGGCTGGCTCTGCACCCTCACGAACGGCACACCATACTCGATTGATTTGTTATCCTCTAGGTGCTCTACCTTCGACATGTACGCCCACCACCTTCGCCGATGCCTTGCTCGCGAATCTGTCTCGCTCCATCGCCCATAGGAGATACTTGTTGAACTCGAGGATCTGGCGTGATGCCGCCGAGGAGTACATGTACATCGCCGCCCTCATCGCCGCCGCCTCTCTTTCGCATACATTGCCACATGGCCCGCACTGTCCTCGAAATCTCCCACTCATTGTCAAACCAACTAAGGATCTCCTTCAACCTGGCTAACTTTGCCTGGTCGCCGCCGTGATCTGCTCGATTATTCTTGCATCCTCTCCATAGATGTCGCTCGAGTGGTCGGTGCTAGCTTTGGAAGATGGGAGGAGAGACGGTGGTCTTGCAATAGAGAAGAGGAGAGGAGAGGAGGTGGTTTTGGAATGGAGATGATGGAGAGGAGAGGAGGTGGTTTTGCAATGGAGAGAAGATCAAGAGGGAGAGGCGAGACGGTGGTTTTGGAATGGAGATGATGGAGAGGAGAGGAGGTGGTTTTGGAATGGAGATGATGGAGAGGAGAGGAGGTGGTTTTGCAATGGAGAAGATCGAAGAGGGAGAGGCGAGACGGTGGTTTTGGAATGGAGATGATGGAGAGGAGAGGAGGTGGTTTTGCAATGGAGAAGATCAAGAGGAAGAGAGGCGAGACGGTGGTTTTAGAATGGAGATGATGGAGAGGAGAGGAGGTGGTTTTGCAATGGAGAAGAGGGAGAGGAGCGCAGGCAGCGATTTAGGATTGGGCGAGAGGGTCGTAGCCATGGATGGATCAAAATCAAAATCAATTTACCCTTCAATTAAGAAAGCGACCCACATTAACTAGTCTCCCTTTTATTCTGGGTCATAATTGACCATGATTTCCGCACATAAAATATATGTTGTACGTTGCAAAAATAATATAATTTGAAAGTACATTCAGATACGAACCAAACGACACAATTTTTGGTGACATGCATTCACATTTTGCTTGTCACATACAGTACGTGGTCAAACTTTGACCCAAAATACGCAAAACAATAAAAAAATACTTCCAAGACCAGCGCCGCTGTTCCGCTCTTCTCCTGTTCTAATCTAAATCCACCGCCGCTCCTCTCCTGTTCCAATCTAAATCCAGCGCCGCTCCTCTCCTTTTCCATTTCAAAACCACCGCCCCTCCTCTCATCTTCTAGTCCAAAACCAGTGTCGCTCCTCTCCCGTTCTAATCCAAAACCAGCGCCGCTCCTCTCCTCTTCCATTCAAAAACCACCGCCGGCGACTGAAGGTGTTGTGGGGAAGTAGATCGATGGAGGAGTACAACCGATACGTGAGGATCGCAGACGGCGACCCTATGAAGCTAGCTAGGATGTTGGAGATATGGTCTTGGTTTGATAAAAAGGACCAACTAGCGGCGACGGCGACATCCATGGCCAAATATCTGCAACAGAGAGAAAAGGCGGCGATACTCCCGGAGGGAGTCGCGCCGGAGTACATAGAGCTGCTCCTCTGGGCCATGGAGCAAACAGATTCACCGAATCCGATCGTGAGGGAGCGGTGGTGGGAGTATCGATCCCAGATGGAGCATCCACTAGAGATTGAAGGATCGAACATCTACAGGGTGCCGTTTGTGAGGGTGTCCTGCCAGAGCGAGCCGGTGGAGTCTTCGTCGACCAAACCCAACTGCAAGAGGAGAAAAGCAGTTGGCCCGACGACACTTCCCCGCCATCGTCTCCCTCGCCGTTCACATCGTCTCACGGGGCGGTTGTCTGCCGCCGAGGAATAGGAGGGGACTGCCCCCCAGCCCAATAGTCGGGAAGGTTGTGAATTGTCAGGAGGAGCTTAGGGTTGTCGATTTGCAGGTTGTGAATTGTGTTTTGTGTTGTGTATTTTGAGAGTACTTTCAGATATGAATGTCTTTTGAATTTCAGATTTGCAGTATTGAGCATAGAATTTATGAATTCTAGAGATCTATTTTTAGCACTTAAAAAATGTAGTTTCATAGGAGTATAAAAGTGCAGACGAGAAGAAACTGCAAGTTTCATTTTCAGATAAGAAACTGCAAGTTCAGTTTCAGATAAGAAACTGCAACTTTCAGAGGCAGAGCATTTATATTAACACGGCCTTTTCAAACAGGGTTTACATCATGTTGGAAGTTTTATTCGTGGTCGAAAATGGAACTACCAGCCAGTTAACATCATGCTGATCAACATTCGTGCATAGCACATCTTCATATGATGCACAGTCAAAATGCCCACACAATGTTGAGTGTGCGAAACACAGAGAAAACGAGGGACGGAGTTTTGGCAAGTGTTGGACGTGGTTTTGGGCTGCCCCGTCTAGGCTTTCATTTTTAACATGTGCAGCCCACGACCTCGGATGGGAGGGCCTGTTTGTATTTTCTTAGGGCCGTCATGTATCGACCGGCCTATGGACCTCCCATCCGAGGTTTTATTTTTGGTAGCCCAATTTATATATTTTTTTGAAGAAAACGCAGCGGTCTGTTCTATTTTTCTATATAAGAATAGGAACGCCAGGTACAACTCATGTTTCCCTTTTAACTATATTATATATATTTAAATTATTTTATATGTTATTATATATTATTTTATTGTTATCATATATTTAATAGATACTTACATATGTAAGAAAACAATATCCCACATCTTATTAATTATAAAGATAATTTCTTAACAAATAAAATCCTGGATTGTTTTGGCACGAAAATCCTAGTGATTGTGTACAAAAGCTTGGTAAGATTTAAGGACGAATGTAATAATACCACTTATTATTTAAATATATTTATAACAAAATGCTCAGCCCTTGTTTATTTTGTTGATAACATTGCTGGCCCAACCCAACATTATAATTAGAATCAGCCCAGCAAAATCATGTATCTAGATAAAGTGCAAATGGCCTGTGATTTTTTAGGAAATAAAATAAACGAGCCGCATGAAAGCTACATTAATTGTTCACCCAGCCCAGCTAATGGCTGTAATTCAAAAAAAAGATCAAATTGACTGTAAATTCTACCGCGCAAAAAAGACTGTAAATTCTGAAAAAATGGGTTGAATACGTGCCACATTTTTGGAGGCTGAAATGTGGGCCAATAGGTCGAAGCCAACACAAGTCGTTGTAAATTTTGTCAACAAATGATCCTGACATGTTAGCCGTTGGATTTATATCCAACGGCCGGCATCCATCTTCAATCTCTCGTCTTCTTCCTCCAGCGCCGCCGGGACCACCTCCCGCCTCCTGCTGCTAGCAGCTCTGCTTAGCACGCTTCGCTATGAAGCGCTACTCCACCGTTGGCCAGGCCATCCCTCCAACCCTCCACACCTCATGTTCTTCTCCACCGACTGTCGAACCACACCGCACTAGAACCAGTTAACCCTCGTACACCTCTCCGTCTGCGACTCTACTCCCGCGTCTTCCCATCTCCGGCTCGTTGCTGTCCGGGGCCTCACCGTCGTCTACCACATTGGATGCGCTCGGCGCGGCATGGTCAACGTGGTCAACGAACGACACCATCGGAAGTAGGCTGTGCGTGGAGAGGCTGACAGCTGGGTCCACGGCCGCACACAAGGAAATGCCTCCTTATTATGCGCAAAATAATGATTCCTCCACCTGACATCTGGGACCCACCGAAGGGCCTCAGATTTCACGAAAAAACGTGCCCCCGCTGACTTGTCGGACCCACCAGCTATCTTCGCACGCAAGGAAGTGCCTCCTTATTACGCACAAAAATGAATACTCCCCACCACCGGAACCCAACATACTGGGAGGCTCACTTGTGGGCCTACCAAATTGACGGGGACGGAGGGCTTTGTCAACTTAGTCAATATGAACGATTCTAGCTCCTCGTTATCAGACGATGTTCATCCAACGGTTGTAGTGCTTCTTCAACCTCTGGTCTTCTTGCTCCAAATTACCCAAACCAGCGCCCGTCGTGCTGCGTGCTCCTGCCTCCCATGGCCGGCAGTGATGCCGAGGCCTCACCGCCTCTACTACTCCCACCGCTGGCCAGGCCATCCCTCTACTCACCCAAACCCCCTGTTAATCTACGGCGACAGCAGCCTCACACCGCAGCCGAACCAGTGAACCCTCGTACTCCTATTGGCGTGGGCATCCACTGCTGCGTCTTCCCCGGCTCCGAGTCATCCCCTTCCTAGGCCTCGCTGTCGTCCACCGCCGTGGTGCTCTCGGTGCGGCGTGGTCAACGTGGTCAAGGAACGACTTCCATCGGACGTGGATTGTACATGGAGAGGCTGACAGCTGGATCCACGGCCGCAGCAAGGAAGTGCCTCCTTATTACGCGGAAAATAATGATTCCTCCACCTGACAGCGGGGACCCACCGGACGGACCACCGTATTTTGCAAAAAAAAATTTCCCCCTGACAGCTGGGACCCACCAGCTACACCTTCGCATGCAAGGAAGTGCGTCCGGCCAAAAAAAAGCGATTCGCCCCCTGACTGCTGGGACCCACCAGCTACATCTTCGCACGCAAGGAAGTGCGTCCGGGAAAAAATGATTCGCCCCCTGACTGCTGGGACCCACCAGCTACATGTTCACACGCAAAGGAAGTGCGTCCGGGCAAAAAAAAACGATTCTCCCATCTGACTGCTGGGACCCACCAGCTACATTTTCGCACTCAAGGAACTGCCTGACAGTCGGGACCCACCTGGTCGAAGCATACGTAGCATTGTCATTCTGGTCGCGAATGTGTACGTACATACTGGTCGATGTAGAGGCGCGCATGTGTCGTAGATGTAGAGGCACGCACATAGCATGTACACGTACGTACAGCGGCGAGGCTGCAAGAAAGAAAATACGGCCACGTAAGTACATAGGGGCAGGGTCTCTAACGCCTATCACGCATATGTACATGGCTGGGTCGGAACGGAGAAACAGCATCGTCGTCGTGTTCATGGGGAGCCAACCGGCTGGGTCGGAACGAAATGCGTGGTCGTGTTCATCGGGAGGGCTTGGACGGAACAGGCGATGGAAACGAGGCCTGGCGTACCGCACAACGGATGAAACGGCCTTGTGTTCGACCGGCCATGTTCGAAACGGGTCCTGTTGATCGGGAGGGGCCTGGCGTACCGCAAAAGCGAGAAACGGACCTCCTATGGTCGAAACGGGGTCTTGTTGATCGGGAGGGTGTGGCGTGCATCGCAAAACGGATTTAAACCGACTTGTGTTGGAGCGCCACGGTCGAACGGGGGAGAGGTGTGGCGTGCAAAACGGACTCCACGGGATATTGTTCATCTCCACCGTCGACCTCCTCCACCTCCACGGGCTCCTGCTCATCCAGCCTCCACCGCGCTACTCCACCGCCATTGTTCAACCACCCCTCTCCACGGGCACCCTCCACCGCTTCATTGCTCATCCAGCCCTCCACACCACCGGGTCCTGTTCACCCACCCTCCACAACCACCCCTCCACCGTCTCATCGCTCATCCAGCCCTCCACACCATGGGTTCTGTACATCCGGAGGCAACGCCACCGCCACTTTGCTCATCCAACCCCCCGCAACGCCACTAGCAGCAGCGATGCGGCGAATCGCCCATTGGGTTCAGTTAATAGCAATCGATCGATCGCTCGGGTTCAGTAACGCGTAGCCTGCAGTGGAATCGCTCGGGTTCAGT
>CM038676.1:192934831-193048610 GCA_021605205.1 Aegilops longissima | reverse complement strand
TCTTTCTTAAGTTAAGGAATTTACAACAAGTCTCTTGCAAAAATAACTATCCTATCCCTTTCTACAATCTCTCTATATCCTTGTTACATAAGGTAAGTATTGTATAATAGTTCGGTTTTCCGCGAGCTTATTCAACTACGGCACTGTCGGACAACCGACCGGATTCAAGACCTAGCCCCTCAACTCGGACGGACTTGTGGAAATCCTCGAAAACAAGTAGAGCCCAACGCCTCGCTCGGCTTCAGTTAGAGCCAATGCCTTGCACACACGCGCGTACGTATGAGAGAAACGCGCATCGCTCCGCCCCGACCTCCCACCGTAACCGGCAACTCCCCGAAATTTTCCTCCCCCTCGCTTCTACCATGGTTTTTTCCGTCATGGACGGCCCAAAGAATGTCATGCAGCTGCGTCTCCGGCCCGCCCAGACGAAAAGCCCATTTTCTCATGATTTTTGTCATAGAAGTAGGAGCCCACCACATCTATGATGATATCGGGTTTTGTCACAATTATCGTCATAGAAGTGTCATATGTATGACAGAAAAACATTTCGTTCGGCCCAAAATGTCACGGATGTGTCTTTTTTTTGTAGTGCATGTTCGTTTTAAATATTGAATTGAGGACCATGCATGTCTTACATTTTACTCCCTTCATTCCTAAACATTAGTCTTTTTAGAGATTTCAAGTGGACTGGCACATAGGATGTATATAGACATATTTTATAGTGTAGATTCACTCATTTTGCTCCGTATGTAGTCGCTTGTTGAAATCTCTAAAAGACTAATATTTAGGAACAGAAGGAGTATTTTTGAATTTGTGTCATACATGCATGGTTTGGAAAAATAGATGCACTATACTTATTGGATTGTTGTGTTCGTGTGTGGGTGTCTGTGTGTGTGTGTGTGTGTGTGTGTGTGTGTGTGGTCATATGCTTGATACATACAAAGTTTTCTCACCTCCATATTGTTCATCTTTTAAATTTGAATTTGCATTGAAAAACTTACCAGGGATACCATGAAATGTGAAATCCACGTTGAGATCACTATATCACAAACTCGCTCTAATTCAACAACTCGTCATAAATCAATTACCACGTTGACATTAGTATTTGCAAGGAAAATACGGGCATTGTAATACACATAGATTCGTTCGGCAATTTAAAAGGTTCCTTTCATATTCTTGAATGGTAGGACCCAATGGCGTACCAGCCAGACCTTGGCTCGTGTTGATCCTAAAAGTCGGGCTCGTGTCCTTCTGGTGGCGTGCGTGGTACGCACATTAGGCAACCCGAACCAGTCGAGCCTCCGCATTTCGAGTCGAAATATCTGGCGGCCAGAATTCTAGCCCTAGGAAATTCCCCTCATGTCCCCGGTCCATAATGACTACAGCTGAACAACGGAGGATGCTTTAGTAACTAGATAACGTTACCTACCGTGCCAAGCACGGTTCAATTCCCTCGGTCGCCGCTCGCCAAGGTCCCGTCAATTGCATTGCCTAGTACTACTACTACTACACCAGGAGGAGCACAGAATTGAGCCCGCTTGTTCGTGCCTAGTACTTGAGTTAATATATTAGGCAATGCACTGGTACGGAGGGATTATCCTTTTGCTCTGCATATATAACTTGTCTGAAGTCTAACTAAGCAAAATGTTTGACCAAATCCTTTCTTAAGAAATACAACAGGACAGATGTATGGCTTTAAAATTTATTGCATGATGCAGGTTATGATATTTTTTCGAATCCTGGATCTTAAATTTCAGAAAATCCAAAAGTGACCATAAATTCTTGAAACTGAGCATGGTCACATGATATGGCACAAATATTACTTCGTAATTTTTTTCTTCAATTTGAGACAAGCTGCTTATGACAAGTTGCACAAATGAAGAGCCAAGGTATTTTGGAACAAAGACCTGTCACGTTAAGGTGGACGCTTTCACTATTGAAACTGTGGGCGTTTACTTGCCGCTACAAGTCCCTCTTCTCATCGGCAGGTGCCGTACGAGAAAGCGTGTGAGTCGACGGGAGGCGTGCGAGCAGACCGCTGCACCGGCGAGCAAACCGCTGTGCAGGCTCACCGGGAGGCGAGCCCTTTGACCAGGCTCCGCCGCCCACCTTCGTCCCAACTACTCCCACTTTTAATGGTGCTGGCACTGCAGTTTAAAATCAACCCCGCACTACCCAGTATCGCTACAATCTTCTCTCTTCCTCTCCGATTCTCCTTTCGTCTACCTCCAACCAGCCTGACCTAAACATACGCCATGCCGCATCATGATGGTCTGCCCTTAGTCTTCTAGTTTCCTGAGGAAGACACCCAGTCGGAGTCTCAAGAACATAAGGCTCTTTGGGACGAGCTTGAACTGGCCTTGCGGGAAGACGCCGCTTTGTCCCCGCTCCCGTTCGCGCTCCTGTCGCCCGATCGCGCCAAGGCGCCATCCCGTGGCATTGATGGGCTAGGAGCCGCACATTATCGCCGAGCTTGATGCCACGGGGTTCCACGAGGTCCCGCTGACTTTCACGCGCCGCACCTGCCAGCGCATGCGCCTTACGCAGTAATGACGCGCGCCGCCGTCAGCGGTGCCGTGCACTGCCAACAAGATGCGCCAAGACGCAGACCGACGCGCGCGCCCATGCCGGTGCCTGTGCACAGGAATGTCTCCGTCGTGCCGTTGACAACGCCTGTCCCCGAGCAGGTGCAAGTGCCCCCCTCAGCGGCATGGATGGTCGCCGTCGACCTCCTTGCACCAACGCTAGTCGCCTCCTCCCGCCAGTTGACTCACTCCGAAGTCCAGAACATTTTGCCCTTCCTTGAAGCTAAGCCAACGTCCAGGAGTATGCCAACAACGGCGCAAGGCACCGCCGTCGCCGTCGGTCAGTGGCCCGATGTCACACAGAGCATGGCAGAGGAGCCGCTTCCCACCGCAAGATGCCCCCGCCGTCGCCGCGTAATCTAAATTTTCCATGAAAAACGTTCGGATTGCCATGCTTAAAATCCGAACATTTATCATTTTGGTTTATTTTAGATCGATCGTCATATAATTTAAAGTCGGAGTCAGACTGAACGAAATCTATGGTTTGATCGATTGAATGTTCTGCTAGAGCCGTGTCAAATTAAATATAAAACGTCATCAAGCCACATGTATTCCTTGTCATCCAACGACCTAGACTGCTTCAATGTCGAGCGCTCAACACGTTTAGCGTGCAGCTAATTTCATTCCAAATATAGTGCTAATCACATAATAACACGCAAATAATATCCTACTTAATATCCGCATGCACTTAATATACTTCCAAATTAACGTGCATTGCACGTACACACTGACTAGTGCTGCTAGCACGTGAAACTGGTGTCGTAACTTGTGAACGCGTCCAGATATGGTCAACGGCAACATCACCCGCGAGTTCTTCGTGTTTGCCTGTGCATCTAAACGCAGAAGGAGAGGAGAGAGAGAGCACACATGGAATCCACCAGTAAGTGAAGGCGAATAGTACTAAAAATAATATTACATGTTATCAATTAAATAGGTTGTGGTAATATAAAAACATTATGTGAACAAAGGGAGGTACAACAAACATAGTTGTTCTACGTATGTTGCCTATTGACGTGCGGCAGGCCCTGGTCGCATGTTCGATCCTCGTCCTTTATTTTTTAATTTGTATATGGGTCCAAATTTGTTTCATGACATGTGGGCCCCTCGGTGTGTAGTTTGTAGCACTTTAATTTGTGGGTCGAAATTTGTTCCATTCCAAGTGGACTATCGGTGTGTAGTTTTGTAGCTTATTTATAATAATTAAAGAGAACAACAGTGTTTTTGCAATAATACCATGGTGCGACGTTGAAGGCGAGAAAGGGCCTTGAGAGAGCGATGACCGAGCCAGGAGGAAATCAACTAGGGAGTTATGGGGGTTGCAACGGTGTTTCGAGTAGTTGTGGGCCGAATGCTACGAAAATATAATCTAAACCGACTGGAATAAATGCCTACACAAATTAATCCAAGGTTGGAGTGCCCCTCGCAATGTAAATAGCTCCGGCTTTGTGAGGGATGGAGAGGTAGCTTCAATGTGTGAAAGATACAGCGTGAGAAAGCGAGGTCAATCGAGAGACATATAGATAGGGAGACAAAGTGAGTGTGGTCCGACATTCATTGAACAAATATATATATGCTCTGGAGAGATATTGTCTGATTGAGCTTTTGGGAAGGGTGAGGGCTGTAAGATAGAGCTTGAGAGATGATCCAGTCAAAGACGTGTAGATATATTTTGTGCGTGGGAGGAAGCAAGGTCAATCAATCACATAGGGTCGTCGTGCGATCGAAAGAGTGAGACGGGTACGAGAGAGTGACCTAGATAGACAATGTGCGTGAGAGAGTATACAATGTGATTAAGTTGAATTGGGCTCAAACATGGTGATATATCGTTTTTGTCCGAGAAAGAGCGAGGTCAATCGAGACATACAAAGAGAGAGAGAGAGAGAGAGGGAGAGAGAGAGAGCATGGCCCGCCAAAAGGTCGAAAGAGTGTGGGCGGCTTTGATGGACTGACCTAGATAGACAATCTGTGTGAGAGAGTATAGAGTGTGTCGATCGAGGCCTGAACAGGGAGACATATTATTTGTGTGTGAAAGAAAACGAGGTTAAACGAGACTCAGTTAAAGAGAGCGAGATTGAGCAAGTGTGGCCCGCCGTGCGGAAGAAAGAGTGAGACAGTCTTGAGGGAGTGACCTAGATAGACAACGTGCATGCGTGCGCACGAGAGGTTGGGGGGCTAGATAGGCAATGCATGTATCTAGCGCGAGAGGGTGAGAGGGAGAGGGAGAGAGAGAGAGAGAGAGAGAGAGAGAGAGAGAGAGAGAGAGAGAGAGAGAGAGAGAGAGAGATCGACATGGGGTGCAATGGCGGGTGTGTGAGGTAAATACTTTTCGTAACAGAGTGGAAAACAACATTTGAATGTAGATAGTACGGTACTTAATATCGATGTTTCAATTCGGTGTAAATTGTAAGATTTGAACTGAGGACCATGCATATGGGTAATTATTTTGAATTCATGCCATACTAGGTTTCGAAAAGTTGACATTGACTCGATTTTTTGTGCTATTTTGTAGGTCATATGTTTGAATCCATCCAAAAGTTTTCTCACTACCATGGTGTTCATCATATACATATGAATTTGTATTAAAAAAGTAGCATGTATACAGTGAAATGAGAAATCCACGTTAGAATTGGAGATCGCTATGTGACACACACTCTAATTCAAATAACTAATTATGTGACACACACTCTAATCCATGTTGCCGTGGATACCGTTTTGATTTTTTTTCAAATAACTCCTCATTAATTAATTTATAGTATCTCGTTTCAAATGACTAATTATTGCAAGGAAAACACGGGCATGGTAATACATACAGATTCGTTTGCAAATGAAACAAGATTCGTTTGCATTCTAAAATGTAGGCGCACCAGGCAGACCAGGGTCGTGTCATGGTGGTCGCCCTCCCTCCCTCCCCCTTCCCCCCAAAAAGGACGACGACAAAATAAGTTCGCGCTTCCACGTTTCAGATTGAAATATCTAGCGGCCCCAATTCCAGCCCTGCAAAATCTCCCTTCTCCACCGTCCCCTTCCGCGCCCAGATTGCTCAAATCCCTAATTCGCCGCCAACCCAAGCAAAGTTCGAATTGCCCCTAGTCTCGTATCTTTCCCCACCTCTGTGCCGGACGACGACGACGAAGATGACGGTCGCGCTTCACCACCGCACCAGAGCTAACTCATCTACGCCCTCGTCCACCGCACCGGGTGGTCCACCGACAATGTCGGCCACCGCAACCGACGTGCCTCACAGACACCGACTTCCACCGCATCAGGTGCGCTTCACCGACACCGTCTCCCAGTTCGGGGCTACTTCACCGAGCACATCGTCGCGCCTCCGCCCCCCGAGGCCGCTGGGGCCTCACAAACGGTCTCATCCACCGCATCGTAGCGCTCCGCTACCACTCAAGATCTACATCCGTGCGCAGCCAGCCAACGCCAGCGCATCACCCTCAACTGCTCTGAAGTGATCCGCACTCTAGCTAGGCGAGCATGCCCAAACGCCGGCCCGAACTAGGTATCCACACATCACTCCCTTGTGCACTATTCCGACGATGTTTGGATATCCTTTCACTGCTCTCTTAGCTTAAACGCCTATCCAACTCTGACTTTAACTCTTATTTCTTCTGGAGATATCATCTGAAACAAGCAAATCCATTTTTTAGCGAAGCAAGATGGTGCTACGGGATCTGGTACACATCCTGCACACCCGTATAACCTTGTAAGTATCTGTCCTCTGGTACAACAGCAAGGTCGATTCCTCTTATTTGATCAGCCATTAGCCGTGTCAAAAATGCAGAGGGGGATGCAAGGAGCACAAGGCCTGCATATCCAAGCAAGTTGTAACATGGACATGTACATGGAACATCCCAAGTGGAAGCAGAGCTGCAGTGATCCTGTACAACGAGCTAGCGTAAGTCCCTGCATTTCATTTAATTCGTACTGGCATTCGTGTATGATTTGTGTGCAGTGGCGGATCCACGAATTCAAGTTAGCAGGGGCGAACATTTAACTTAGAAAATACGAAGGCACTTGCACTCCGGAAATCAACATAACTTGAGAAATGTGAAGCTACATGCACTTTGAAAACCAGCTAATGTTCCAAAGTAGTTCAGATTATAAACACTAAATGATGCAAGCACCAAAAAACACAAAAATGCAACATGGTGTACAAGGACTACAAACATGGTCTGTACCTACTTGAATTATTCGTTCTCTGGCTGAAAATATCGAAGTGTAATTGCACCTATAACTTGTGCGCAAACTGCATATCAATATATCTATGCTGCACAAGTATGTCAATAGTTTCGAACAACATATTAGAAAAGTATTTACGAAACATTGTCATGATACGGGGACTTTCTGGTAGATGGCCTCGACGTTTCCTCAAGCCATGAAAATGCACTATAATTTGCTTGTCATCAATGCCTGCAAATCTCTATGTCTCTCTCAACATAGCAGATCATCATTGGACACTAAATCCTTCAATGGGAGCTTGCAAAATTCTTGCATTAGATGCCTTATTAGACACTATATGTTCATCACCAGGATCATGTAAAATGTTTGCATCAAATCCTTCATTAGCGATCTGTTCATTAGACACTTGAGCTCAAGAACAACATGAGCTTGGATGTTTGCACCGAAACTTGATTAGATTCATCGATTCAGTCAGTTTAGTATTGATTGGGGGAGTTATAAAATAAGTAGAAATTGGTTTCATTTTCTCATAGATTCCCTACATACAAGCAGTTTTACAACACCGTCAGGTTTAACTATTGGCCAGAAACTGAAGAGTTGAGTTAGATATAATCAGGGATGTGATGTATCTGCTCGTTGCGCATGCTACTCTTGCAAGCTGAGACTTTCCGTTTGCGCAAGCTCGATGCCATGCTCGTGCCGCCGCCGCTGCCTCCCACGCAGGCTACACCCAGGGTTGGATCTTCATCTTCTTGTCCTTCCGTTCGCTTGAAGCCCGGCGACCGCCCTCCAATGAGGGCGCGAGGAAATGCTGTGTCGGTCTGTCCAGCGGCGGCTAGGTTAGGAGCGAACCAGACTGGAGGCTGGAGCGGATGAATTGGGATTTTTCCTGCTGTCGATCGATATGGGAGGCGCTCATTTGGGCCGCGGGCCTGCTATAGGGCCAGCCTTGCACTTATGTTATTGGCCTATCCAATTTGAAGCATTTTTCTTCATTTTTTACATTGCCTGCTCGTGCGTTGGGACGAACAAAACTAGCCTGGGCCAACCTGGACGACTCAAACTAGGTGCGCACTTTCGAGCCACCCGAGGCGGCTGCGCATACCAGCCCCTATGGTGGCGTCGCCCCCTTTTTGCGTGTATGATAGGGGTAGTGAAAAATATTCTAGTGGCGCTTTTGATTTATCCACAGAATTGTTGAATTGCTTGTTTCTATGAACTGAGTTCTCCAATAATGTGAAGGATGCCAGTCTTTTCATCCTATTGTAGATTGCTTAGATCTCGATATGCCAAAAGTAATCGCATGAAATATACAGTAAAAGCCAGTGTGATGTGTGTGTCTACAATTAGTCTGACTACACGTCCTCATATAACATATCAAGGATGAACCATCTTACCAGATTAACCATTCGACTTACCAATGTAGTGTGGGAAGAAAGAAGTATTGGGACTGCGTATCCAAGCAATTGATGCCATGGACTCCTTCGTACAACATTGTAAGCGGAAAAAAAGTTGCAGTGTGCCTGAGGAAGCAAACAACACAATCAGTATCAGTACTCAAGACAACCATTAAATATTTGGTGGATTTCAAAACGAAGCAAGCTGAGACTGACCACATTGTTAAGGTCCTGAAGGAAAAAAGGAAATTAAATTCCCACTTGGTAAATCATAGGTGAAATGTTCTTTCCATCATTGAATAACCTTTGTGTTGCTTGTTCATGTAATCAATCAAACCATTTGTTTTAGATATCATGTAATAATTGTTTTTTGTTTTTTGTTTTATGTTTTTGGTTTGTAATTTTATTTGAGCACAAGTCTGTATTAATTGATAAGACTCGGAGACATTTCATTTTGATTGTTGTGCCAGACCTACAAATATGCCAATCAGGCTGAATGTGCATTCAGCAATAATAATAGTATAGATGGACCATAAGTGGCACGCATCGGAAAGGGCCAAGATGTTGTAGTAGCTTGGCTAAAAAGGATGTTGTTGTAGCAAAGAAAACTACAGCGGCCTGGCTTATGTATGTTAGTTGATATTATTGATCCATATACTCTATAAGTGTTTGTATGTCTGTTAGTTCTGTACATTCTTGGTTGATTGACTCGTTATTTGAATCTTGATATATCGCTTGTGTACATATCTAAATGGGAGTACACAGTATGCCGCGTGTGACATTTGAGTTGGACATGAAGTGTTCCAAATATACGAATTCACCTTAAACTGGATTCTAGCTTCTGAATTTGAGTATCGGCATTTGTAAACCATATTCATATAGGACGAGTGGAATACATCTTTGTCGTCCTTTTGAAGATATATAAAACACATAGAATGATTTATAAAGATTAGTATAGGAATACAAAATGGATTCAATTTAGTTGCCGTGGTAAACGCGTGATGCTTATTGTCCCAAAATTCGAAAGAAGCGGCAAAATGTCCACTCCCACGCCGGCTGCCCGAAGCCAAG
Source organism: Aegilops longissima (assembly GCA_021605205.1). NCBI lineage: Eukaryota > Viridiplantae > Streptophyta > Magnoliopsida > Poales > Poaceae > Aegilops > Aegilops longissima. Next base: position 193,039,369 of record CM038676.1, on the reverse strand, counting down.
TGTTTGGGAGATGGAAATTACTGTCCACCCATTACAAGGACAATCCATCGTCCCGATTTCCACTGCTCTAAATAGGGGTAGGATAGTAACTTCAATTAGACATGACACGACCGCCTCTGAGCCCATTCCAACACGGTGGGCGCCAAACATGGGAGGCAAAACACATTTGATTCAAGCTTGTCCAAAAGACCTCTATTTCTCCCTCCATTTCCCCATTCATACACGGTGGGCGGCAAAACAAACTCGACTCGGCCAAAATCGATGTACGCAAATATTTTCAATAGGGGCAGGTTTGTAACTTCACTCAGACATGACACAACCACCCTACCTATCAGCCCCGTTCATACACCGTGGGCGCCAACCATGGGTGCCAACCACCCTCTCCTCGCCTGAAATCGCTCTGGGCAAATATTGGCGAGATCCGAGATTACCATCGTATCCCCAACCGACGAGACGTCCAAATTTTAAATGGGGGCTAAGTTCGTAACTTTCCCATATTTCAAACAGGTGCGTCCCAAAAACATGGTTCCCCGTACCTCTCCCTCCATTTTCCCATTCATACACCGTCCGCGCTAGAACACCATCCCCACACCAGCCTCCGTCCGCCACCTCATCCATCGTCGTCGTCCTCCACCACAACCATCGCCGCCGTCTGTCACCACATCCATCGCCACCGCCCTCCACCATGTCGGAGCGCCTACCAAGACCACGTCGTCCACTGCTAGAGATGGACGTTTCTCATCCACGGCGACGGACCAAGAGCCTTGCATCACGTCCTCTCGCTTCATCGACGCTGTCGTCCTCTTTGTCGGGGCCGCTCACATGACCTTCTCTTCCACCGCAACGGGACTTATCCCCCGATGCACCCGTCTACCGTCACAGATCTGCTTCAACGCCACCGACAGCCATCGCATCCCCGATGCCTACACAGCGTCGCAAGAGAGGTGGTACTTCATATCTCCTTAACTTCTTTATCTCAACCAGAAAATAGATCTTAACTTGGTTACTCTACTTTCTTTTCAGCTCTTAGAATTTAGTTCTTAGTTCGAAGCAAACAATGGCTGCTAAATATCATTTCTCCGGTTTCCCCATTTTATATATGATCACTATATGATTAGAATACGTGCTTCGTGTCATAATAGCACTACTCGACCAATCAAGCTAAACAAGCTTAGTTGTTCAAATACGAATCTGATATTATTAAAACAGATTCGTTTAATTGGTCAGCTAAATGTTCCTAAATTAGTTTCGAAAATGCATGTTCACCACTAGGGTGTGTATCTCTATAGGGTGCCCATGGTGGTTCGGCCCACCCTGGGATTTTGGGTCGTCCCAGGCCCCGATTCCCCTCTGTTCTGCTGCGCGCTTCCGATCTCTACTACGCCCTGACCTTTGCCTGCTTGGCGACTTGTCTGTCCCAGACGGCATGACTCTAGGAGGAGACGCCGGACTAACAGGAGGTTAGGAGCCGCTCGCCCAAAAGTGTCACCGCTGCCCGAGCGCGCCACCGTGCCTACCTTCCCAGTCCGTTCAGGGCTCCGGAGTGCAGCACCCACTAAGACAACCCGATTTATCCTGAGATAAGTCCTCAACACTCAGCATCCTCTCCTCATCACCCATTTTCTAATTGATTCATTACTCATTAGGCAGGATTGTCGTTAGGGTTTGTTGTGTGCTCAGTGCTACCTACACTTAATGGTTCAGATGTATTTCGGTAATCTTTAGTACCTATAAAGTTCACAGGGTTTTCAAAATTCCGGCCCTAGGAATAGACACTAGTCATTTCGGATTGTTGGTCGTAGTGACATTGACCCAGATTACTACTACAAGCCAGGTTTGTTGACAATTTTACTTGTCTTTCTTACTCATTCGATATAATATCCAGTTATTCACGACGATTAGTTGCAAACAATAAGTGCTAGAAAAACTTCTTGATTTATATTTTGGACGGTCTCTTACTACAGTTATAGTTCTGCATACTTGTCCTAGTAAGCTCACAAGTAAATGATTGATTCACTACATCTATGCTTGCCTTGTCATATTTGTTGTCAATATTCTTTTAGGGTGGACCACCCTGTTTCTAAATACTGCAACCGTAGACATGAGTGAATAGTATTTCTCTATTTGATCTCTTCCATCATGTGTGGGCAACGAACATTACATTGTATAGAAAGAAAGTGTCATTTCCAGCTTTTACATAGGCTTTGATCTTTTATATGGAATACAATCTGCCTACTTGCTTTGTGTCGCACTACCAACACTCCACCCTTGAAGCTAAACATTATGCCACTCATAATTCCTTAGTTTATTTGTTCAAATATGAATTTCATATGATTCTAATGTTCCTACTTCAGCTTTGAAATGTGTATGCACTGTTATAGAGACATAAGGGTTTATATTTACATGCGTGTGCAGTCCGACAAGACGGTTGGGGATGAACTTTGCATATGCAGGGGTTTATAGGGAGACACTCTTTGAGTTGAATCCACAATGCATTCCATAGATAATCTGACTACTTTTTATGTTTTCATGAATCTCAGATTCGAACAGCATCATAATGATTATGAGCTTGCGGCATGAAAAGAATAAAGCGTAACAATGACATGGTTGTCAAACTTGGCATTAAGGGACTGAAATCAAGTCCGGATGCAATGCAATGCAAGCGCTCTCCACCTCTGATTCATGCTCGTAATATGATCCTAACAGTGATTCGAACTAGAGGGAGACCTAAGTCAATGTAGCTCCCTAGTGGAGGAGTCATAGGAAGATGCCCTATCTTATTCACCCATCAAGGTGCTTGCTCTAACTTTCCAAGGTTATATTTGTCGCACATATCTTGCAAGTGATGATTTGCATTGCTTCTACTTTGTTGAACTGCCATTAGCTTAGTTTACACATCGTGTATGTGAATACGCCCTGCCTATCCATTTTCAGTACATATTCCATCTATCATCATACCATATTTATCCATTCAAATGTTGTTCTTGTGTATCAGACGTTCAAAAGGAAGAGGCGATTGCTGATCGTGGAGGAGCGAAGCAAAGTATTTGGAAAAGGTAGTGGCACCGATAAATCAAATAGCCCATTAGGTGTAGTTGCAATATCACGACCCACAAAACACCCCAACTCTAGCAGACTCTAGCCCTACTACCTTTGGTCATTTCGATGCCCCAACTCAGCAGACTTCAAGCTGCAGCAAACATTATGATTATGCCGGTTGACATAGCACCAGCTCTACGATGCAAAACCCCCATTCCAGCAAAGAGTACACCAAATCCAGTTGCCAAATCCCTTTTCGAACGAGAGAGAGCCCCAATTGCAGAAAATAGGACCCCTGTTCCATTTCTTCCCAGTTTAGAAGACAAAGCTTATATTGTTGTCAGGAACCTTGTGCGCATCTTTCCTTCATGGAAAGATTATACCGCAGACACAGAACAATTTCTAGTCTTCCTCCACAACTTACGCATAAGTAATGTACTAATGTTATTCATGGTCATTCTTGCATATGTTTCTGCTGACAGAAGACACAAGATTTCATTCTTTTAAATAGGCGAAGACCAAAATGGATTGTGAAGACGAGCAAGGGTTGGTTGTGCTTTTCAAGCACTCATTGATGAAGTATCGTTCCTACCTAAGGCAAGCGCACTTCGATGGCAAGCCTCTAAACGAAATTTCTGTAAAGTCTCCGGTGCTACATTTATCCGACGGTGACTGGAATAATCTTGTTACACATTGGTCTCGGCTGCAGCATAAGGTACTATCTATGATATCACATCACAATTTGAACTACATTTCTGCATTTGCCTTAACGTCTCACTTGTACGAAAACTGTTAGCAGAAGAACATTCATTCTCAAGGGACCACAGAATCTCGCAACTATACTGCACACTGCATTGCTCTTGTGAGTACCTCTTGCCCTGTATGACCATACTTACTTTCATAGTTGTTTGATTATGTAGCATCACTGCACATGTTAACCTCGTTATCGTCCATTTGGTGGACATTATAAAATCCGTATGGACTCTTACATAAATTTAGAATCAACCCAATGCTTTTGAAGAGGTTTAGCTCTGCAGTCCTCTTGTAAGGACTGAACATCGTCTATCACTGTACTTACATTAATAGCTACTCCCTCCGTCCCATAATATAAGAACATTTTGTACAGTACACCAGTGTTCAAAACACTCTTGTATTATGGGAAGAGTGATTGGTTCATTGTTTAGCATTCTGCATCTTATCTCCCTCGCCCACCATTTACTAAAAAAGATCAGATCTATATTTAATCTTACCAAAAAGTAGAATACACAGACAATGCCAGTGCAGAAGTGTAGCCCATTGCTCTTGTCAGTACATTTTGTCCTGTAATGCTTGTACTTCCAGGAATTGGTAGTTGATTATGTAGCATCAATCTACATCTTATCTTCATTATCCTCTATCCCTTCCAGTATTATCATATCTGTAATTACTCTCTACAAAATGTAGAGTACAGGCAATTCTTGAGTTATCCTTCCCTTGACATGGCGAAGGGCATTACAAAGCCGGTGTTAACTGTTAATGTAAGTCAGTCCTTCTAAAGCCTTTATCCTCAACTATTTTTTAATTTTCTCATACTCCCTATCGTATGCTGCTGTTTAGTTTGTTGTTTCTACCAAAATGCATGTTCGCAAGAACCGTAAGTTCTAAGTTTTACTTGTAAAACCAAATTCCTTATTCATACCATGCACATTACTCAATACTCCCTATATGTATGCTTGTTTTTGTGGATCTATGATCCAATGTGTGGTGAAGCAGCCCACGTTTGCACCTTGTCATCTCCTGTTTTATCTTACTGATGTGGCTGATGATATGAACAACATGCCATGCACATTAACCAAAATAGATACAATGATTTTCTTTGCCCTTCATCTATGCTTATTATGTTGAAATGGTAATCCAGTAGTGTGGTGAAGCTCCCCGCATTATGAACAATGCCAAATTATGCTATTGATATTTTGAACTTACTCTTTATTTTCTAATTTGAAATTGGATGGAATTGACAGCACAGTTGTCGGTGTCAAAACCGGCGGATCACGGGTAGGGGGTCTCGAACTGTGCGTCTAGGATCGATGGTAACAGGAGACAGGGGACACGATGTTTACCCAGGTTCGGGCCCTCTCTATGGAGGTAATACCCTACTTCCTGCTTGATTGATCTTGATGAATACGAGTATTACAAGAGTTGATCTACCACGGGATCGTAATGGCTAAACCTAGAAGTGTAGCCTGTATGACTATGGTAATGAGTGTATCCTTTCTGGACTAACCCCTCTGGTTTATATAGACACCGGGGGGATCTAGGGTTTACATAGAGTCGGTTACATAAGAAGGAATCTTCATAATCGGTCGCCAAGCTTGCCTTCCACGCCAAGTAGAGTCCAATCCGGACACGGGTACAGTCTTCAGCCTTCATGTCTTCACAGCCCATCGGTCCGGCCCAATAGATAACAGGCTGGACGCTCGAGGACCCCTTAGTCCAGGACTCCCTCAGTAGCCCCTGAACCTGGCTTCAATGACGAGGAGTCCGACGTGCAGATTGTCTTCGGCATTGCAAGGCGGGTTCCCCTTTTTCCGAACTCCAAGATAGTCTTCACATGTATTGATTGTATCCGGACTTGTATAAACAACTGCAGAGGATATAATATTTTACGAGTTCAATCCCCTGACAACTTTTTGGTAATATGACATCATGCCTGCTTCGCCATTATTTGCGAACCGCTTTAGCTGGCCCGTCGCCCCACGTCTCAAGACGAGGTTTTATTGGCATGTCTTATCCAAGCGAAGATCGTGCCTCCCTTTTTTAAGGGATTCCTGTCAACTCGGACGTGGGTAACCCAACCGTCGCTTGGGTACAACTCCTCGGAAACAAGCAAGTTTTTGAGGACTGAAAGGAGACGTTTGATATTCGCAGCTTTTATACATAGGGGTATAGACCCGTCTTTTTCTTCCTCGCTTGCTACTTTGAGTCTCTAGGTTTCACGGATCATCAGCAAGGCAAGTAACACTTTGATCATACCCTTTCATACCCAGTTTTATTGCATTAGATAAATCCTCAAACATTGCATGATTAGGATCTAATTAAACTGTGGGTTTTGGGAAAGTAGTTGAGGTAGTACCTATTACCTTTTTTATTATCAAACCCTTGGGAGTTACTTCTACGTTTGCTTATTATGCCATGCTATGCTAGTAGACGTGGATTGGGTGAGTGTATCCATGACAGATGTGAGATTGTTAATTAATGGATTACTTAAGGTGGCAACTTAAACACACATCTGGGTGGATTGAGGTACCTGGGTATTCCAAGATTGCCTGTTTCTTTTTGGACCGCCACCAAGGCTCAAAGGGATCATGAGATTATTCATGCTAGAAACTTCCGTGTGCAGCCACAAGTGTAACGCCCGGATGGTTTGCAACAGTAAACCCCCCCCCCCGGCTCTGTTAAGTTTCTAATCGTGGTTTCGAAGCTGTCAAAAAAAAATAAAAATAAAAAAAGGAATAAGTCTGGGAGGATAAACCCCACCGCCCAAAGAGCCGCCCCCCTCCCCACTCCCCCTTGGCCCATCTCTTCCCCCCCCCCTTGGGCCAGCCCCACTGGGCCACCAGGCCGGCCCAGCCGGGCCAAACCCCCCTCTCCCTTATCCCCACCCGAGGGGAAACCCTAGCCCCCCTCTCGCTCCCACTCTCTCCCCACGCCGCCCCTCCCTCGTCCCGACCCGATCTGGATCGGGCTTGGGCGCCACCGACCTCCCGTCAGCGCCCCACCGCCCCGCCTCCCAGACGGCCCCTCCCCCCCGCCGCTTCCACACGCTGCCCCGCCTCCTCCCTCCGCCTCCACCGCCCAGGCGCCCTCCCTCTCCTCCTGCCCCCCCGAGGCCGAGGCAGACATGGGCTCGGCGCCGGCGCCTCGCCCCTCCTCACGGGCGTGCCTCCCGCCTCCCTCCCCGCGGACTGCCCAGAGCGCCCTCGGCCAAGGCCGAGACCTGCAAACCCCGTGAGCTCGACCTCCTCTCTCCTCCTCGTCGGCGATTCCCCCCCCCTCCGGCTCCCTCCGGTCCCCTCAGGCCGCCCTCCGACTCCCGACCTCTTCCCTCTTCCCTTTCCCCACAGACTCTGCCTGACCTCATGATTGACCCTTGGACCGGGACCGTCCTTGCTTCGCCCGCCACCGTGCCCCCCCCACGTTCCTTCTCCTCCCCCTCGTCGGCGACCTTCACCAGGTGCAGCCCCGAGCCCCCCAGCTCCCGATCCCCTCCTTCCCCGTTCGGCGCCCTCCTCGCCCGACAGCCGCCCGCCTGAGCCCCGTCAGACTGCCTCCTCGCCGCCTCACCGGCGTGGCTTGCCACGGCTGGGCGCGCCGTGTGCAACGGCCGCCTGCCGCCTCAGCGCCCGACCGGGCCGGGTCGCGCCCGATCGGGCGGCCCAGACCGCACCTCAACGCCTTGCCACCAGAGGCCACGTATGCCATCGACTACGGGCCCCACCCCAAAACGATTAAAAATAAATGTTTTAATTTAAGAATCGAGAAATGATTTAAAAGTAATTAAAATAATTAACTAATTAATTAATTAATTAATTAATTGGATAATTAATTAAACTAATTAATTCGGATTAGTTAAACCTAATCATTAGCTAATTAATTGGGTAATTAATTAAACTAATTAATCTGGATTAATTAATGCTAATCATTAGTTAACTTAATTAACTAAGTTTAATTAATGCTTAGGTTAATTAAGCTATTAGTGTATGACATGTGGGCCCACTGGCGGGGTTGACTTAGTCAACCTGTTGGTGATAACGTCGGCATGACCTCATCTTGATGTCATAAATACTTTTTCAAATTAATTAATTAATTAATTAATTCCAGAAATTAATAAAACCTTTTATAAATCATAACTTTTAATCCGTGTCTGGATTAAAATAATTTCAACATGAAAGTTGCTCGAGCGACGAGGCGATTCCGGATCGCAATCCGTTCGTCCACCGCACGTCTCTAACCTATCGAACCTGCAAACTTTCTCCTCCGGTTCATCACATTCGACAGACGTCCTAACCGGATAAATTCCTGATACTTCCCCTAAACCAGTACCCTTCTTACCACGTTAGGGCACGCCTAGCTTCGCTTCTTGGCATGTCATGCATCGTTTTGCATCTGTTATCGTGTATTCATTGTTTCTTCCCCTCTTCTCTTGGTGACTACGAGACCGACGCTGCACCGGCCCGTTCGACTACAATCTTGACGACCCTCTCTCTTGCCAGAGCAACCAGGCAAGCCCCTTTGATCATCCCGATATCGCCCATTCCATTCCCTTATTGCTTGCACTAGATTTTTACTCTCGTTATTGTTGCTCCTATTACATTGCATAGCCCGCTTATTGTAACTCGCTATTGTTACCTACCGCTTATCCTAAACTGCTTAGCATAGGTTGGTTAGATACCCATCGCTGACCCCCACCTTGTCCTTGTTGCCCCGCTTCATCATTGAAGACCCGATCAGCGGATCGAGACCGAGCCCCGACACGCACATCACTTCCCTTAGTTGCTCGACACTACTAGGTTACTATCAAGTACCGAGGGTGAAACCTCTACCGCACTTGATATTAACCCCAGAGTATAGTTATCCGTTGTGGTCATCGAGGGTGATTCCTCTTTAACCACTTCCGATCGACTACTGTCAGTGCAACCCCTCAAGTGTGGACCTCGGGGTGAATCCTCTTATGTTCACCTTGACGACTACATTGAGTGGAATACACGGGGTGATTCCTCGTGTTTTCCCTTGATGTTTGGACTCACGGTTACTTGGACTGCTACATTGTTACTTGGAAAGACGGGTCGACCACGAGGGTACCAGCGCGTTAATTGCAGTGATGTGGAGACGGGTTGACACGGAGGGTGCCGCGAGATACTTACGGGCGTGGCGGGCATTCCTAGCCCTTGCCACAAGTCCTCGAGGCACGGGCAACGGGTCACATCTTTCGTGAGTTACGCTTGTTACCGCGTTCCTAATCCACTACGATTTGGATATTTGATCCGAGGGCCTCGGCTGATAGCACTAACCATCACGTGGGCTAAGTATGGGCGTTCTGCGTCGTATACATCAGCGAAGCTTATTAGACGTCGGCGTCGGAGGCGCGGCGCGGATTGGGCTGGAACGCTGTTAGGCTAGGTCTGCTTCCGGCCGCCCTGCAACGCGTCTTGGAGTTCCCGGGAGATGGCCCATGACCCCGGGGCATAGGTTTAGTCCGGCGTGCTGGCCTCTCTATTAAGCCTAGGTCGGGTTGCGGCGTATTGTTTGACCGAGGCGGGCATGACCACGGAAAGTGTGTCCGCGGAGTTAAGCGGCGTGGTGGGTAAGTTGGTGCACCCCGCAGGAAGAAAACATCTATCGATAGCCTGTCCCACTGATAACGGACACTTGGAGTTGTATCCCGATCGATACAACTAGAACTGGTTACTTGAGATGAGACATGGATATGAGCAATGGATTGTGATAATAACTGGATAGTATGGCTCTGGGATTTCTTTCTCGCAGGGAGTCGAGAAAGGATCTCTGGCCGAGGTTGATAACACTACTGCTACTTTAAGTTATGTTACTCTACTCCCTCTTGTTTGCTGCAAGATGGTGGCTTCCTAAGATGCTAGTCTTCGTTAGGACTAGGCCTTCTCTCTATTACGGCATTCTGCGCTTCAGTCCATGATATGGCCTTTACACATATATCCTTGCATATGTAGTGTAGCTCCTTGCTTGCAGTACTTTGGATGAGTACTCACGGTTGCCTTGTTCCCCTTTTTCCTATCTCTACTCGATTGCTGCAATCGACGATGGAGACCAGGATCGAGCGCCACCGCCTCGGCGACTACTACTCGGGCGCCTACTACTACGTGCAGCCCGGCGACGGCGACCAGAGTGACCTAGGAGGATCCCGGGCAGAGGCCTGTCCTCTTCGATCTGTATCCCAGTTTGTGCTAGCCATCTTATGGCACCTTGTTTAACTTATGTCCGTACTCGAGATATTGTTGCTTCCGCGACTTCGTCTATGATCGAGCACTTGTATTCGAGCCCTCGAGGCCCCCGGCTTGTATTATGATGCTTGTATGACTTATTTTATTTGTAGAGTTGTGTTGTGATATCTTCCCGTGAGTCCTTGATCTTGATCGTACACATTTGCGTGCATGATTAGTGTACGATTGAATCGAGGGCGTCACAACAAGCTACTATGGGCTCTAGCATAGTTGACTAAGTCGTGCGAACTCTTACAGTGGTAGACTAGCTGATGTAGGGGATGTAGGTTGGTATGGTCTACCCGTTCGTAAGGTGCTAGCGCTTCTGAAAGACTATGTCTCGGTCATCCGTTTCTCAAACATCATGTAGTGCGAGAAACGAAACGAAGGAGATCGAGTCTTGTGGGGAAAAGTGCACAAACCTCTGCAGAGTGTATCAAACTAATCATGGTTAGTCATGTCCCCGGTTATGGACATCTTGAGTATCTAGTACTTGGATGATCATGTGAATCTCATCATATTACTTTAATTAATATTGTTGGGTTTTTAATGTTGATGCTTAATTGGGATTGAGAATGCTGTCAACCATTCTCAATGTTTAACAACCACCAGTTAAACAAAATTTATTCCTTTGTAGTAGGGAAAAATTGGCTTTGCGCAAAACTGTAATCATAGAGCTTTCCACCAGCCATATATGCATATAGTATAGCATTACTCTTTCATATTACTCTCTATGTGTTACATTGCCAGCATATTCCATGTGCTGACCCGTTTTCGGGCTGCAACGTTCATATTGCAGACTTTTCAGACGACGAGTAAGGTGCCTTAGGTCGTGGTTCTATACTCAGTGATGCCGTTGGAGTTGATGGATTCACTTATCTTCCAAGCCTTCCGCTGTTATCGTTATTAGATGGCCTTAAGCCATATTTTTTGTAATCAGTTCTCTTTTGAGACATTCGATGTAATAAGTGTGTGATTCCTACTCTGTTATAAAACCTTCTAGTATTGTGCGTGTCGGCATTAGTGATCCAGGGATGACACTGATGCACAGAGATCAGACTGTTTGAGGTATGGTCTCTACAAGATGGTATCAGAGCACACGCTGACTGTAGGACACGACCACTAAGCTAAAGCCCTAGAACACTACTCTTTCTTCTCATTTCTGACTCCTCATCTTTTCTACTCTTTTAAGATGGCGGATGCAAGGAACAAGTTCACGCAACCGGATGAAGATACACCCTTTGGACGTCACTTGAAGGAAGTCACTGGATACCTGAACATCGGAGTACCAAGCTTCACCGGGACCTACAATGCCACTTTACCCGAAGGGGAGCGCTGGATGATTCAAGTTCAAGTTCCAGGAAGGACTTTTGCACCAGTCACGGAGCCCATAGAGTTTTCCTTTAATGCACCAAACTGGAGTCTAGGAAAGAGCATGGCAGCTCACATCGCCATGGGACGTATTGGAGAAGTTAACCGCAATGATCTCAAGAATACTATGTACCAGATTTGTGGGCGCCGAGATGAGCAATGGTTGATGATCAGCACCAGGAGGGATAGATCAATCGCAGCATATATCCAGGAGTTAAACCAGCACATCCGACGTCAGGAGAACCAGATGTGCACAGGCATGGAGGATCTGCAGAAGGCCTTGACCAAGATCAAGGAGCTAGAGGAAGAACTCAAGGCTACACGTGAAGGTTACATGGAATAAATTGAAGTGCTAGTGGAGAAGAATGACCACTTAACCAGGAAGCTAGAAGTTTTCATGGGAGACCCCGCGCCAGGAGGAAATGACGAGGATTCCACTTGCCCGAATAACTATATTATCACCGACGACACCGACTCGGATCCCGACGACAGTGATGATGACTATGTTGATGAAGCTGGAGCAGATATCATGGAGTCTTCATCGGAGCAGTTTTTCTAGTTGACCACCATAACAGTAGTAGAATTTCCCCCATTGCATTTAGTTTAGACCTAGCACTTTTGTAACAATAGTTAGACCATTGTTTGCCCTTGTTTGAATTGATTGTAGTGATATTGATTGCTTTTGTCTCATGTGCATATGGGTAGTGTTTTCTCACTAGACCTCATTCTATTCTATATCCTCATCTTCTCTAACACCCTCAGATGCCTCCGAGACGCGACACCGGATTTGTTTTCCCACCGGAGATCACTCAGTTGATTCAGTAGCAGAATGCCTTGATTCAAACACGGGTACAAAACCAAGGCAACAACAACAACAACAACCCACCACCACCACCACCTGTTGACCATTTGACTCGTTTCTTGAGGCTAAATCCACCGGTGTTTTCCAGTAGCACTGAGCCGATTGTTGCAGATGATTGGCTCCGCAAGGTTGGAAGGGAGCTGACCACTGCAGGATGCACAGATGCGGAAAGAGTGCGTTTTGCCGCACATCAGCTTGATGGACCCGTAGCATCATGGTGGGAGAATTACACAGCCACACACCCTATTGACACGGTCACATGGGATCAGTTTCAGCAAGCTTTCCGTACTGCACACGTTTCAGCAGGAGCTATGGCCATGAAGAAGCATGAGTTTCGCAACTTACGCCAATGAGGACGCACTGTAAGCTAGTATGTAGAGGACTTTAGTAAGTTAGCACGTTATGCCCCAGATGACGTTGCTACAGATGCTGCTAAGCAGGAGAAGTTTCTGGAAGGACTGAATGATGAGCTGAGCATGCAGTTGATGGTAGCCACTTTCAATAACTACCAGGAGTTGGTAGATCATGCTCTTATGATTGAAGGGAAGCAGCAACAGATTGACAACCGCAAGAGGAAGTATGGACGGGAAATACAATTCGAGCTCGTGAAGCTACGCTTTACCCGAAACCGGAGGGCAATTTCAGCATACCCATGGAGGAGGTAGCTCGCACAATCATAATGGTTCCAAGAATGGAAACGGGAATGGAGGAAGCAATGGACAAAACCGCACCAACCCGTCAACCCCAGCCAAGAGAGACCTGAGCCAAGTCACTTGCTTTAAGTGTCAGAAGACTGGACATTATGCAAATGAATGTCCTGAAGCCCAGAATGGAAATGGCAATGGAATCTCAGGGAAGAAGCCGAACCCTTTCAACAGGGGACAGGTGAACCACATTACCGTGGAGAAGGTTGAAGCTCATCCAGATGCAGTAATAGGTAAGTTTTTGGTTAAGACATTTACTGCAGTTGTTCTTTTGATACTGGTGCATCGCATTCATACATATCTAGGGGATTTGTGGATAAGTATAAATTGTCAACCCAAGCCCTTAGGTCACCCATGTTAGTAACTTCGCCCGGAGCAGAGTATATGGCTAGTCTATGGTGTGATCGATTACCATTAAGGATTGGTAACTATGTGTTTCCCTCGGACCTAATAGTTTTGGAATCACAAGGATTGGATGTGATATTAGGCATGGATAGGTTATCAAAGTATGGAGGGAGCATTGATTGCGCCAGTAAGTCGATTTTGCTTACCACCCCAGAAGGAAGAATAATCAAGTATGTGTCACGGCATGAGCCGAGGAGGACACAAGTAAATTCCTTATCAGGAGTTGTGCAGGAGGAAGTACCAGTGGTGAAGGATTTCCCTGATGTATTTCCAGAAGAGTTGCCAGGAATGCCACCAGATAGAGACATTGAGTTTTTGATTGAGCTGTTGCCAGGCACAGGGCCGATATCTAAGAGACCGTACCGGATGCCCGCACAAGATTTGGAAGAAATTAAGAAGCAGATTAAGGAGTTACTGGATAAAGGTTTTATTCGCCCAAGTTCTTCGCCTTGGGGATCTCCAGTACCTCTAGTGGAGAAGAAGGATGGATCGTTGAGAATGGTTGTTGATTATCGAGGATTGAATGAAGTGACCATTAAGAATAATTACCCGTTGCCGATGATCAACGACTTTTTTGACCAATTGCAAGGAGCTAAGGTATTTTCCAAAATCGATTTGCAATCAGGATACCATCAGTTAAAGATTCGAGAGCAGGATATACCTAAGATGGATTTTACCACCAGGTACGGGCTGTATGAGTATACTGTTATGTCATTTGGTCTGACTAACACACCTGCCTATTTCATGAACATGATGAACACGGTGTTTATGGAGTTTTTGGATAAGTTCTCGTAGTGTTCATTGATGATATTTTGGTTTACTCGAAGAATGAAGAAGAGAATAAGGAACATTTGCGTTTGGTACTTGAGAAGCTCAGAGAACATCAGTTATATGCCAAGGTCAGCAAATGTGAGTTTTGGTTGAAGGAAGTTGGATTTCTCAGACATATTATATCCGGAGAAGGAATAGCAGTAGATCCCACTAAGGTTGTCACTGTGACAAACTGGGAAGCACCAACAACTATTGGAGAGATCCGGAGTTTCCTTGGACTGGCAGGATACTATCAGAGATTCATTGAGAATTTCTCAAAGATTGCGAAGCCTATGACGGAGTTATTAAAGAAGGATACCAAGTTCAATTGGACTGAGGAATGTGAGGCTAGTTTCCAAGAGTTGAAGAAACGTTTGGTTAACTCACCAATGTTGATTCTGCCAGATCAGCGCAAGGATTATGAGGTGTATTGCGACGCTTCACGTCGAGGACTTGGAGCAGTACTTATGCAGGAGGGAAGAGTTGTTTCGTATGCTTCACGACAGCTTAAGCCCCATGAGTTGAATTATGCCACACATGATTTGGAGTTAGCAGCCGTAGTGCATGCGTTGAAGACTTGGAGTCATTTTCTCATTGGAAACCATTGTGAGGTGCACACGGATCACAAGAGTTTGATGTACATCTTCACGCAGAAGGAGTTGAATCTCAGGCAAAGGAGATGGTTGGAGCTCATAAAGGATTATGATATGAGATTGCATTATCACCCCGGAAAGGCTAACGTAGTAGCAGATGCATTGAGCCGCAAGAGCCATGTTAACACACTAATAACCGGAGGTTTACCAAAGGAGTTAGCAGAGGAATTTCGAGAGCTATGTTTGGAGATAGTTCCGAGAGGCTATGTAGCAGCATTGGAGATACAGTCTACGTTGATGGATAAGATCAGAGAAGCTTAGAAGACTGATAAGGAGATTGCCTCTATTAAGGAGAAAATGAACAAGGGAAAAGCTAAGGGACTTCGTGAGGATGAACACGATACCCTATGGTTTGAGGACCGCGTTTACGTGCTGAATGACCTGTAGATCAGGAAGTTAATTTTGCAAGAGGCCCATGATTCGCCGTATTCGATTCACCCAGGAAATACCAAGATGTATTTGGATTTGAAGGATACTTTCTGGTGGACCGGAATGAAAAAGGATATTGCGGAGTTTGTAGCAGTTTGTGATGTATGTCAGAGAGTGAAGGCAGAGCATCAGAAGCCAGCTGGATTTTTACAGCCATTGCCGATACCCGAATGGAAGTGGGAAAAGTTAGGCATGGATTTTATCACGGGATTTCCCAGGACTCGTTCGGGCTATGACTCAATTTGGGTTGTAGTCTATCGTTTGACGAAGGTAGCTCATTTCATCCCAGTGAAGACCACTTACAGTAGTGCTAAGTTGGCTAAGATATATATGACCAGGATCGTATGTCTACATGGAGTTCCGAGGAGTATCGTATCAGATAGAGGAACCCAATTCACCTCAAAGTTTTGGAATCAGTTGCATGAAACTTTGGGAACTAGGCTAGAGTTTAGTACAACTTTTCATCCGCAGACAGATGGACAGACCGAGAGAGTCAATCAGATTTTGGAGGATATGCTGAGAGCATGTGCATTGGATTATGGATCAAGTTGGGATGACAACTTGCCATATGCGGAGTTTTCTTACAACAACAGCTATCAAACCAGTTTGAAGATGGCCCCTTTCGAAGCTTTGTACAGAAGAAGGTGCAGAACCCCGCTGTTATGGGATGAAGTTGGAGACCGCCAGTTGTTTGGACCAGACTTGATTAAGGAGTCTGAACAGAAGGTGAAGTTGATTCGCGATAGGCTCAAGGTAGCCCAATCTAGGCAGAAGAGCTATGTGGATTCAAAATGCAAGGAGACAGTTTACGAAGTCGGAGATAGAGTCTATCTTCGAGTATCTCCACTTCGAGGAGTTAAGCACTTTGGAGTTAAAGGAAAGTTAGTGCCATGTTTTGTGGGACCATACAAAGTCTTGGAGCGCACGGGAGAAGTTGCTTACAAGTTGGAATTGCCCGAAGGATTGTCAGGAGTTCATGACGTGTTCCACGTTTATCAGTTGAAGAAGTGCCACGCAGAGATGGCTGATATACCTCTCAGAGATACCGTGTCGTTGGAAGCTATTCAGTTGGGTAATGATTTGACCTACGAGGAGAAACCAGTCAAAATTCTTGAATATGCCAGCAGAGTCACCCGCAACAAGGTTATCATGTTTTGCAAAGTTCAGTGGAGCCACCACACTGAGGATGAAGCCACCTGGGAGCGAGAGGAAGATCTGCTGAAGGACCACCCTCACCTATTTTCTAGCCAACCCTAATCTCGAGGGCGAGATTCATCTTAAGGGGGGTATGTCACGCCCAATATGCGACCCTATCCAAAAGGAACTCGAAGGTCCCACCAAGGATAGACCCGCATATTGAAAACGCTTTTGCAAGGTGGATATCATTACATCAACATTACATAATAGTGGGGATACAACCAATACATACAATGTCACATGAATACATCAACATCATAAACAAGATATCAACATCCGACTACGGATGAAACATAAACAGAGACTCAAGCGACATCCACCACCTAGCCGGGCTGCCGACCGGAACCTATCCCTGATCGAAGAAGAAGCAGAAGAAGAACTCCAATACAAGCAAACATCGCTCTCGTGTCATGATCATCGCAAACCTGTACCTGCAACTGGTGGTGTAGTAATCTGTGAGCCACGAGGACTCAGCAATCCCATTACCATGCGTATCAAGACTAGCAAAGCTTAATGGGAAAGGAAGGGGTAAAGTGGTGAGGTTTCAGCAACGACTAAGCATATATGGTGGCTAACATACGCAAAAGAGAGCGAGAAGAGATACAAAGGAACGGTCGTCAACTACTAATGATCAAGAAGTGATCCTGAACTCCTACTTACGTCAGACATAACCGAGAAACCGTGTTCTCCTCTCGATCAACCCCGAAAAGAGACACTCACGATTACGCACACGGTTGGTGTATTTTAATTAAGATCAACTTGAGTTTTCTACAACCGACATTAACAAATTCCCATCTGCCACATAACCGCGGGCACGGCTTTCGAAAGTTTATACCCTGCGGGGTGTCCCAACAAGCCCATGATAAGCTCTCGCGATCAACGAAGGATATTCCTTCTCCCGGGAAGACCGATCGGTCTCGGAATCCGGCTACAAGACATTTCGACAGCAATAAAACAAGACCAGCAAGACCGCCCGATCGCCGACAATCCCGATAGGAGCTGCACATATCTCGTTCTTAGGGAAACACCGGATGAGGCAGACTCGAGTAAAACCAATCCTCAAGTTGCCCCAAGGTGGCCCCTGCATGATTTCGGTTCGGGCCAGCACTTAGAGAAGCACTGGTCCGGGGGGGGGGGCTAAATAAAGATGACCCTCGAGAGAGCGACTCCCAAGGGAAAAGTAGGTGGTGGTGAGGCAAAAGATAAAACCAATGTTGGGCCTTGCCGGAAAAGTCTTATTCAAAGCGAACTGTCAAGGGGGTCCCATAAATCACCCGACCGCGTTAGGGACGCAAAATCCGGGAACATAATACCGATATGACGGAAACTAGGGCGGCAAGAGTGGAACAAAACACCAGGCATAAGGCCGAGCCTTCCACCCTTTACCAAGTATATAGATGCATTAATAATATAAGATATATTGTGATATCCCAACAAGTAAACATGTTCCAACAAGGAACAACATCTCCATGTCCCAACAAGGAACAAACTTCATCTTCACCTGCAACTAACAACGCTATAAGAGGGGCTGAGCAAAGCGGTAACATAGCCAAACAACGGTTTGCTAGGAAGGGTGAAAAAGGTTAGAGGCTGACATGGCAATTTGGGATGGCTTGATAAACAGGTAATAGGTAGCGCAGCATAGCGATAGAACGAAGCCACTAGCATAGCAGTGATAGTAGTGAGATCCAGGGTAGCGGTCATCTTGCCTGAAATCCCGCAAGGAAGAAGAACGAGTCCATGAAGAAGACGAGCGGATGAAGCCGAACCAAGCGTGAGACGAACGAATTCTCACGATCGCAACGAAACGGGAACTAACAAGAAGAAGCACACGACATAGTAAACACACCACACATGAACAAGACATGATGCACAACCAAGCATGATGCATGACAAGGCTACATGAAGCTACTCATGGCAAGAGATGATGCAAACAAGAGCAACACATCAAGGCAAGTTTAAATGAGGCCGGAAACAACATATAACAATTCCGGTAAGTCCTCATATGCAAATTTCGAAATTGGTCCAGATCTGAATAAACCTTATGTTCAAGTTGTTAAACAGCAAGTTAAGATGCACCACGATGATCTACATGAAATTCTAGTCAAGTTACATATAAAGTTCATTAGATTGAGACTCTGGCCTAGAAGATACGAGCAAAACAAGATAAGCATGGCATTGATTCAAAATGCATACAAACATCAAGCAAACACCTCAAAACATGGATGCAACATGATAATATGAAACTACATGCAAAATCAAGCAAGTTTCATATAGAGCACACTCAAAACGGAGCAACGGTTCAACACATACACCCTATACAAGTCATGACAACAATCTGTCCAAAACAGCAACTAGGCATATTGCAAGCACCAAAACAACATGCTACAGCACAACAATAAGAAAACAAAAGGCATGGGCATGATGTACAGGTAAAGCATTACAAAACATGAACACTGAGCTATCTCCAGAAATCACTAGAACATGCTCAAAAACACATGGCTAGATTGCAAATAATAACAGTTTCAGGCATTGGCAGAAATAACATCAGGTTGCAATGTTTAGAGCTATGAAACAACATGTTACAGGAACTTAACATGGCAAACAAAGGCATGGCATGATTCTAATAAATGCATAGAACAAAAGTCTCTTACTGACCATGAGCCAAAAAGGATCAGAAAATATGATGGCACCCATGTAAACATGGCAAGTTATATTACAGATTCATACATGGCAGAAACAACGATAAGTAGGCATGTTGGTGAGCTTGAACCACTCACCACAGAGCAATACATGGCATGGCAAGGCAACTCACAGTAAGAAGACATGGCATAGAAGCTATACATGGCAAGAACAACATCATAGCATACACGGATCAACTACAACAACCTTGGCAAAATTGAATAACATGTAAACAATCTGCCAGGAAACATTTTATAGCAAAAGTAGAGCTCGATTGACTCAAGCTAGACTACTCCATAATTGCAAACAAGGGCATGGATGGATATATCAAGACATGTTTAACAAAACATCCTTACTGAAGTATCTCAAAATATGCATGGATCTCTCTGTAGCATCAAGTTAACATGGCATCAAAATATCAGCAAAACAGGGCTGAAAACAACAACATCAGGAAGCCTACTTTGCATGCTTGTGCTAGTCACCACATAGATCACAAAAATACATGGCATACACCCTTTGGAAAGATGGCATGGCATATTACAAAACACATGTAGGACTCAAGTTCATAGGATGCACACATCAATCATGGCAAAAATGACAAAAGTGCATGTTCTGATAAGAATCAGAAACTAACATCACATAGCACTCTTGCAACAGCATTTCGGGCATCAAGATGAACTCAAATGAAAATGATGCAATGAGATGAAATGATCTACTCATCGAGGCGAACAATTTGACATATTATACGCGCAAAACGGAGCAACGATGACAGAGTTATGGCATGATGAAAATGCAACAAAATATGCAACAATTTCGGGGACTTGAGGAATTTATACCTCCGGGAAAAGTCAACCCGGGATGGAGATATCCGGGACGCGGGGACGACGCGTTTGGTTCGCCGGGTGGGTGGATCTCGTCCACCCCGAGTGGATCCGGCCGGCGAGAGCTCCGGCGAGCTCTTCCGGCGAGGCGATGGCGGCGGGGTCGGCCGGGGCGACGGGAGGAGGAGGAGACGAAGAGCTGCAGGCGGCGGGTGCTCGGGGCGAGGCAGTGGAGGATCGCGCCACCGGAGGAAGGCGCGGCCTTGGCGAAGCTCGGTCAGTAGGCGCGAGCAGGCGGCGGCGGGCGATCGCCGGAGGCGGCGGCGCTGAGGAGCACCGAGCCCATGTGGGGCGAGGCGGGTGCGGAGGAGGGCCAATGGCGGGCGGCCTGGCGGGCGCGCAGGCGGGCGGCGGAGGCGAGGCGGCGGGCCGAGGCAGCTGGAGACGGCGGCAACTCTGGCGCTGGGCGAGGCGCCTGTGTGGCACGGCGCGCAGGCGCATGGGCGGCGCGGGCCAGTTCGCAGCCAGTCCGCCCGGGCGGGCGGATCTGGGCCCAGGCGGCGGCAGCGGAGGAAAGCGGCGGCGACACGTGGCACGCGGGCATTGGCTGCGGGCGGCGGCGGTTTCGTCCGTAGGAAAGCGGACATGTCCGTGGCCTTGAGGGTTTTTAGGGTTTGGGAGGAAGAAGACCCGGATTTGGACGGGGGAGGTGTTTATATAGGCATAGGGAGCTAGGAGACTCCAAATGAGGTGTGGTTTTCGGCCACGCGATCATGATCGAACGACCGAGAGCATGGAGGGGAGTTTGGTGGGTTTTGGGCCACTTTGGAGGGGGTGTTGGGCTGCAACAAAAGAGGCTTTTGCGGTTACCGGTTAACCGTTGGAGTACCAAA
This sequence comes from Aegilops longissima, assembly GCA_021605205.1. NCBI lineage: Eukaryota > Viridiplantae > Streptophyta > Magnoliopsida > Poales > Poaceae > Aegilops > Aegilops longissima. The sequence goes on along the minus strand of CM038676.1, from coordinate 193,018,508 downwards.
CGACCTCCAAATGATCCGAAACTTGACAGCGGTCTACGGTGCTATACCAAGGCAGCTTGACAAACCTCGGTCCATTCGAGACCGTTTAACACCCGCACACGAAAAGAGGTAAAAGGCGCCGGGAGACATAGGAGTGCGGATTGCAAAAGCGGACAACGGGAAAATGCTCGGATGCATGAGGCGAACACGTATGCAAAATGAAATGCACATGATGACATGATATAAAATGCAGATGATGACATGGCAAAGTGCAACACGCAAGCACATGACATGGCAAAAGACGGCGAATAATAAGCTGGCGGACACACGCACATCGAATCCGGGGCGTTACAACACTCCTCCACTAACAACAGATCTCGTCCCGAGATCTTAGGACCGAGACGGAAGGGAAAAGGGATGAGGTGAAACAAGAACTCAAGAGAAGAATCAAAGTATCGAGAGTGCTCGAGAAGAAGAGATGAGCGACGAGAATGACGAGAATTGAAAACTCACGGAATCAGATAGACTATGAAAGCACTCGTTCTAACCGGAGTGGTTAGAATGAGAAAAGAAACGAATAAGACTGAAAGGATTTAGGTAGCACTCCGGTTGAACATTGAAATATTAGAACATGAACTTCAGAAGATGGAATGACACTTGACGAGATAGACAACGCAATGCCTCTGGAAGAATTGAAAGAATTTGAATGAAAAGAACTTAGAAGGAAGGATTGAACGGAGTTGTTGAGAAAATCAACAACGAAAGAATAAGCTTGTTGTGGTCTTATAGATAACATCTCAGAAAAAATATGAGGTGATAACCAGCCGCAAACGGAAATGATTGGATAGCTGAGAAGAACGAAGAAATGCAAAACTCCACTTCAAAAGAATATGGAGAATTAATTGCGCTTCGAGATGCAAGAAGAAAAGATATTTGAATTCCACCAAAAATATTGATGAAACTCTTGAAGAAAGAATTAAATCATGAAGAACCACCATGAAGAACTCCGGTAACGAAAGGATGATGAGATAGAATGAAGGACGAAAGAATAAGAAGAGCCTTGCGATGATTTAGATGGAGGTTTCCGACGAAATGTCCGAGGAAAATTTGAACCCCGGAAAAGAAAAGATGAAAACACTTGGAACTAGAATTTATTCATCACGAACAAACTCCGAAGTAAGGGATTAATCACTTCGATGAAATAAGAATAAGATTTATTGTATACTTATCCTCCACCAATTAAATTGATGAGAAGCAACGGATTTGCATACTACTTATTCTTCTTGAAAAAGGATTGATGGGAATATAGCACAAAACTTGAGAAAGTCTTCATGAACCACCGGTAGGATTCGAAAGAACGAATGGATTGATATTATAATCAAGGAAAAAGAACCTTGACCGAACCACCGTAAGAATTCGAAAATGACTGATGATAGAGAATGAATCACCGGGAAGAATTAGAAGAACCAAATGCTAGAGGGGAATTAGATGCAAAAGAACGAAGAGACAATGAGCTGATTAACGAACACTCGAACGAAGCACCGGAAGAAATATAGAAACGAACGGAGCTGAGAACTTGAAACGAAGAAATAATCCAAAAAGATGGCCTCCGGATGATCGAGAGCGAAAGCAACACCTGAAGTACTCCGGATGGATGAAAATAATTTGCACGATTGAAAACAATTCGAGAGGATAACATCGAGCTAGCACCGCGAATCTCCGGTAGAACGGGAAAGATTTAGAGGGAAAAAAACTCTTCTTCAATCTTCAAATGATGACGAGAAACACCACCAAATTGTTAAGGCACTCCGGGGGAACGAAAAGCGAAGAGGATGAGCCAACAATGAAATGATTTGAAATTGATCTTGGAAAAGCATCTGACTGATGGGATCCATTCTTACGTCAAACTCGAAAAGAATTGAGAATAACTCCGGGGAAATTAGAAGAGTCAGGTAAGATCTTGGGAAAAGACCTGTGGGTTAGGGCCCACTAAAGATAAAACACCGTTGGAAAGGGATGTTGAACAGATAGATGATGCACCGGAAGAACTGAAATATTTGAATGAGGTAACAATCTCGAATTAATTGGAACACAGACGAATCTCCTGAGATGACTTGAGCACTCCGGAAGGATAAACTGGCGAGAGGCGAACGAGCAAGGGGAAACCATTTGAGCCGAGGAAAAGAATATTATCAACCCGAAAAAACTTGAATTGAGTGCACCGGAAAAAAGAAAGGGATGAAGAATGACGAACAAGACGAGAATTCACCAGTTGAAATAATTGACGGAAGACTGAAGAGGCTCCGTCTGAATGAGATAGCTGGTCGAGAGAGAGTCGGACTCGGGAAGAAAAAAGGGTGGGAGGCGGAAAACAAAGGCAACTTGGAAGGGGAACGCGAATATCTTGAAGAGAAAACACGGTTGAAATCATTGAGGAAAGAAAGCAAAGACTTCGCATGAGTAGGATGGATACTCGATTCACGGACTCGGTTCGAGAAGAAGAAGGGAGGGAGGTGGGAAAAACAAGGACAACCGGACAAGGAAAAACAACGGCGTCGGAGGAAGAACGAGGATTGAACTTGGCAAAGATGAAGATGGTCGAGTCAACTTGACGAAAATGCACGGATGAAAAGAGATGAGAACCAACGATCGAAAAACCAACTGCGTGACCCTAAAGAAAATTTGAAGGGAAGAAAGTAATTCAAAACACCTACATTAAGATTTCTCACCGAGGCGACGAAGGGCAGAGGAGTAAAAGAATTCCTACTCTCGATATAACTAGACTCCAAAAGTTTTCTTCTAGACTCAACTGCGGCCAAACTACACAATCAATCAAGGGGGCTCCTAGGGTCGGTCGAGGCTCTGATACCAACTTGTCACGCCAAATATGCGACCCTATCCAAAAGGAACTCGAATGTCCCACCAAGGATAGACCCGCATATTGAAAACGCTTTTGCAAGGTGGATATCATTACATCAACATTACAAAATAGTGGGGATACAACCAATACATACAATGTCACATGTATACATCAACATCATAAACAAGAGATCAACATCCGACTACGGATGAAACATAAACAGAAACTCAAGCGACATCCACCACGCTAGCCCAGGCTGCCGACACGGAACCTATCCCCGATCGAAGAAGAAGCGGAAGAAGAACTCCAATACAAGCAAACATCGCTCTCGCGTCATGATCATCGCAAACCTGTACACTGCAATGGTGGTGTAGTAATCTGTGAGCCACGAGGACTCAGCAATCCCATTACCATGGGTATCAAGACTAGCAAAGCTTAATGGGAAAGGAAGGGGTAAAGTGGTGAGGTTGCAGCAGCGACTAAACATATATGGTGGCTAACATACATAAAAGAGAGCGAGAAGAGATACAAAGGCGGTCGTCAACTAGTAATGATCAAGAAGTGATCCTGAACTCCTACTTACGTCGGACATAACCCGAAACCGTGTTCTCCTCTCGATCAACCCGAAAAGAGACACTCACGATACGCATACGGTTGGTGTATTTTAATTAAGATCAACTTGAGTTTTCTACAACTAGACATTAACAAATTCCCATCTGCCACATAACATGAGCACGGCTTTGAAAGTTTATACCTGCGGGGTGTCCCAACAGCCCATGATAAGCTCTCGCGATCAACGAAGGATATTCCTTCTCCCGGGAAGACCCGATCAGTCTCGGAATCCGGCTACAAGACATTCGACAGCAATAAAACAAGACCAGCAAGACCGCCCGATCTTGCCGACAATCCCGATAGGAGCTGCACATATCTCGTTCTCGAGGCAACACGGATGAGACAGGCTACGAGTAAAACCAATCCTCAAGTTGCCCCAAGGTGGCCCCAGTGGTGGCTCGGTTCGGACCAGCACTTAGAAAAGCACCGGTCCGGGGGCTAAATAAAGATGACCCTCGAGAGCGACTCCCAAGGGAAAAGTAGGTGGTGGTGAGGCAAAAGATAAAACCAATGTTGGGCCTTGCGGAAAAGTCTTATTCAAAGCGAACTGTCAAGGGGTCCCATAAATCACCCGACCGCGTTAGGGGCGCAAAATCCGGGAACATAATACCGATATGACGGAAACTAGGGCGGCAAGAGTGGAACAAAACACCAGGCATAAGGCCGAGCCTTCCACCCTTTACCAAGTATATAGATGCATTAATAATATAAGATATATTGTGATATCCCAACAAGTAAACATGTTCCAACAAGGAACAACATCTCCATGTCCCAACAAGGAACAAACTTCATCTTCACCGCAACTAACAACGCTATAAGAGGGCTGAGCAAAGCGGTAACATAGCCAAACAACGGTTTTCTAGGAAGGGTGAAAAGGTTAGAGGCTGACATGGCAATTTGGGATGGCTTGATAAGCAGGTAATAGGTAGCGCAGCATAGCGATAGAACGAAGCCACTAGCATAGCAATGATAGTAGTGAGATCCAGGGTAGCGGTCATCTTGCCTGAAATCCCGCAAGGAAGAAGAACGAGTCCATGAAGAAGACGAGCGGATGAAGCCGAACCAAGCGTGAAGCGAACGAATCCTCACGATCGCAGCAAGCAGGAACTAACAAGAAGAAGCACACGACATAGTAAACACACCACACATGAACAAGACATGATGCACAACCAAGCATGATGCATGACAAGGCTACATGAAGCTACTCATGGCAAGAGATGATGCAAACAAGAGCAACACATCAAGGCAAGTTTAAATGAGGCCGAAACAACATATAACAATTCGGTAAGTCCTCATATGCAAATTTCGAAATTGGTCCAGATCTGAATAAACCTTATGTTCAAGTTGTTAAACAGCAAGTTAAGATGCACCACGATGATCTACACGAAATTCTAGTCAAGTTACATATAAAGTTCATTAGATTGAGACTACGCCTAGAAGATATGAGCAAAACAAGATAAGCATGGCATTGATGCAAAATGCATACAAACATCAAGCAAACACCTCAAAACATGGATGCAACATGATAATATGAAACTACATGCAAAATCAAGAAAGTTTCATATAGAGCACACTCAAAACGGAGCAACGGTTCAACACATACACCCTATACAAGTCATGACAACAATCTGTCCAAAACAGCAACTAGGCATATTGCAAGCACCAAAACAACATGCTACAACACCACAATAAGAAAACAAAAGGCATGGGCATGATATACAGGTAAAGCATTACAAAACATGAACACTGAGCTATCTCCAGAAATCACTAGAACATGCTCAAAAACACATGGCAAGATTGCAAATAATAACAGTTTCAGGCATTGGCAGAAATAACATCAGGTTGCAATGTTTAGAGCTATGAAACAACATGTTACAGGAACTTAACATGGCAAACAAAGGCATGCAATGAATCTACTAAATGCGTAGAACAAAATTCTCTTACTGACCATGAGCCAAAAAGGATCAGAAAATATGATGGCACCCATGTAAACATGGCAAGTTATATTACAGATTCATACATGGCAGAAACAACGATAAGTAGGCATGTTGGTGAGCTTGAACCACTCACCACAGAGCAATACATGGCATGGAAAGGCAACTCATAGTAAGAAGAAATGGCATAGAAGCTATACATGGCAAGAACAACATCATAGCATACACGGATCAACTACAACAACCTTGGCAAAATTGAATAACATGTAAACAATCTGCCAGGAAACATTTTATAGCAAAAGTAGAGCTCGATTGACTCAAGCTAGACTACTCCATAATTGCAAACAAGGGCATGGATGGATAGATCAAGACATGTTTAACAAAACATCCTTACTGAAGTATCTCAAAATATGCATGGATCTCTCTGTAGCATCAAGTTAACATGGCATCAAAATATCAAGAAAAGCAGGGCTGAAAACAACAACATCAGGAAGCCTACTTTGCATGCTTGTGCTAGTCACCACATAGATCACAAAAATACATGGCATACACCCCTGGAAAGATGGCATGGCATATTACAAAACACATGTAGGACTCAAGTTCATAGGATGCACACGTCAATCATGGCAAAAATGACAAAAGTGCATGTTCTGATAAGAATCAGAAACTAACATCACATAGCACTCTTGCAATAGCATTTCGGGCATCAAGATGAACTCAAATGAAAATGATGCAATGAGATGAAATGATCTACTCATCGAGACGAACAATTTGACATGTTATACGCGCAAAACGGAGCAACGATGACAGAGTTATGGCATGATGAAAATGCAACAAAATATGCAACAATTTCGGGGACTTAGAGGAATTTATACCTCCGGGAAAAGTCAACCCGGGATGGAGATATCCGGGACGCGGGGACGACGCGTTTGGTTCGCCGGGTGGGTGGATCTCGTCCACCCCGAGTGGATCCGGCCGGAGAGAGCTCCGGCGAGCTCTTCCGGCGAGGCGATGGCGGCGGGGTCGGCCGGGGCGACGGGAGGAGGAGGAGACGACCGGGAGCTGCGGGCGGCGGGGTGCTCGGGGCCGAGGCCGGTGGAGGATCGCGCCACCGGAGGACGGGCGCGGCCTGGCGAAGCTTCAGTCGAGGCGGCGCGAGCCGCGGCGGCGGCGACCGGCCGGAGGCGGCGTGAGGAGAACCTGTGGCCGGCGCGGGCCATGGGCGAGGAGGGAGGGCTGCAGCCGGGCGGCACCAGCCAGCGGCTTGCGGCCGGCGGCGGCGGCGGAGGCGAGGCGGTGGGCCAGGTCGCCGGAGACGGCGGCTGCCGAGGCGCTGGCCGCGGCTGCGCCGGAGGCGGGCACCTGGCGCGAGGCGCTGGGCGGCGTTGAGCCCAGCAGGCCAGTCCGCCCGGGCGGCCGGATCGCCCCCAGTGGCGCGGGAGGAAGGCGGCAGGGTCGGGGTCGGCCAGGCGACGGAGGAGGAGGAGACGACCGGAGCTGCGGGCGGCGGGTGTTTGGGCCGAGGCAGTGGAGGATCGCGCCACCGGAGGACGCCTGCGGCGGCGAGCTTCAGGCCGAGGCGGGTGAGCCAGCGGCGCGGCGGCAACCGCCAGGCGGCGGCGCGAGGAGCACGACGCGGGGGCGAGCCCCCTGCCATGGGAGGCCAGGGCAGCCAGGCGGCACCGGCGGGCGCTGGCCGTGGAGGCGGCGGAGGCGAGGCGGCGGGCCGAGTCGCCGGAGACGGCGGCAGCGTAGGCGCCGAGGCCGAGGCTGGCGCGAGGGCCTTCGGCGCTGGCGGGCAGCGCTGCCAAAGCGGGCGGATCTGAGCCCCGGCGACGGCGGCATGGAGGGAAGGCGGCAGCGACACGTGGCATCTGACCATTGGCTGCTTGCGGCGACAGTTTCGTCCGGTAGGAAAGCGGACATGTCCGTGAAAGGAGGAGGTTTTAGGGTTTGGGAGGAAGAAGACCCGGATTGGGCGGGGAGGTGTTTATATAGGCATAGGGAGCTAGGAGACTCCAAATGAGGTGCGGTTTTCGGCCACGCGATCGTGATCGAGCGGCCGAGAGCATGGAGGGAGTTTGGTGGGTTTTGGCCACTTTGGAGGGTGTTGGGCTGCAACAAAAGAGGCTTTTGCGGTTACCGGTTAACCGTTGGAGTACCAAACGACCTCAAATGATCCGAAACTTGACAGAGCGGTCTACGGTGCTATACCAAGGCCGCTTGACAAACCTCGGTCCATTCCGAGACCGTTTAACACCCTTTACGAAAAGAGGTAAAAGGGGTCTTAGGGAGACATAGGAGTACCGGATTGCAAAAGCGGACAACGGGAAAATGCTCGGATGCATGAGACGAACACGTATGCAAAATGAAATGCACATGATGACATGATATAAAATGCAGATGATGACATGGCAAAGTGCAACACGCAAGCACATGACATGGCAAAGACGGCGAATAACTGGCAGACACCTGGCACATCGAATCCGGGGCGTTACAGGGTAGGTTTGTAACATCCCAAATTTTCAATTTGGAATGTTATACATAGAGCATCAATTGCATATCATATTTTATTGCATTTTGGCTCGATCCTAGAAATTTCACGCAACTCAAGGACCCACGGAGAGAGTTGGAGATTTCGTTATTTTCATATTTGAGTTTTCTCAAATTTTGAAAATAGGATCATTTGGTTTTATTTATTTTATCTTCAATTATTTCTATTATCAAAGTATGAGAAAGGGAATAAAATGACTTTCCCAAAATAAAGAAATATTGAAGATTTAATAAAAAAATCAAATAAGATTTTATTTTGGAGCTTTTCGCTATTTTATTTGGATCTAGGAAAAATTGCACGTTTTCAAAACTGCATTTTAGAGCCAAGAAAATGTTCACCTCGTTCTAAATATTTTATTTAGACGGCGAAAATTTGTTTTGGCATTTTTCGATTTTTATTTATTTTTCTAGAATTCTTCTAGTGTCGGCGGAATTGTTTAAAAAGCAGCTTGACACCACCGACCGGGCGAAGCCAACCAGCCGGCCCAACCATCGCCGCCTTCCCAGCGCCGCCGCCCGCCTTGATCCGGGCGGACTCCGCCTCCCGCCGTCGCCGCTTGCCCCTCCCCAAGCCGCAACCCTCCTCCCCTTTAAATACCCAGGCCAGGGCCCTTGGGAGCCCCAAGCCCCGCAGCCACCGTCGCCGCACTTCCCTTGCTTGAACGCCCGCCCTCGCCGCCGCCGAGCCGCCCCACCCCGCCATGCGCCCTCGGCGCCCACCCCACCGAGTCCCGACCTCGCGGAGTTCGCGAGGTAGCCGCCCGCCGCCCCGGTTTTTCTAAGAAAAAACCGATCCGTTTTTTTTATAGAAAACCTAGGTTTTTTGTTTTTTAACCGGTTTTATCGATTTATTTATTTAGCGAGCATTCGCTTGTTCGTTCGTTTTAACGAACGTTTTCATCATTTAGATTCAGATAACGAACGTTCGTTCGTTAATCTGTTCGTCGTTTTTCTTTTTCTCGGATTTATTTCGCGATTTTTCTGATCGCGATTTCTGATCCGATTTTCGATCTAGTATAACTTTTCGCTCGTTTATCGGAATCAGGAGATTCAAGCGCCAGAGTTTCGTCTCGAAACCCTCTTTCCTAATAATCAACTCAAACAAGTTTTTGCTACTGTAAAATTTGACTTAGGTCCAGATTAGTAAAAGGAAGCCTGTTTCTTTCGCAGCTTGATTTTCGTTGATTCGTTCGTTTTGATTCTTTTTGCAAACTGGAGTTCTTAAGTTGAACTTTCTGGTTAGATCTTCTATTTGAGTTTTACCTTTGCATTAGTTGAGTACTTTTTGTGTGTTTGTTTGTTTGCGATAGAGTACCCGGAGTGTGCCGCTTGCTACTTTGAGTCTCTAGGTTTCACGGATCATCAGCAAGGCAAGTAACACTTTGATCATACCCTTTCATACCCAGTTTTATTGCATTAGATCAATCCTCAAACATTGCATGATTAGGATCTAATTAAAATGTGGGTTTTGGGAAAGTAGTTGAGGTAGTACCTATTACTGTTTTATTATCAAACCCTTGGGAGTTACTTCTCGTTTGCTTATTATGCCATGCTATGCTAGTAGGCGTGGATTGGGTGAGTGTATCCATGATGGATGTGAGATTGTTAATTAATGGTTTACTTAAGGTGGCAACTTAAACACACATCGGGTGGATTGAGGTACTGGTATTCGAGGATTGCTGTTTCTTTTGGACCGCCACCCAGGCTCAAAGGGATCATGAGATTATTCATGCTAGAAACTTCCGTGTGCAGCCACAAGCTACTATGGGCTCTAGCATAGTTGACTAAGTCGTGCGAACTCTTACAGTGGTAGACTAGCTGATGTAGGGGATGTAGGTTGAGTACGGTCTACCCGTTAAGTAAGGTGCTAAGCTTCGAAGACTATGTCTCGGTCATCCGTTTCTCAAACATCATGTAGTGCGAAACCAAGCGGAGGAGATCGAGTCTTGTGGGGAAAAGTGCACAAACCTCTGCGAGTGTATCAAACTAATCATGGTTAGCCGTGTCCCCGGTTATGGACATCTTGAGTATCTAGTACTTGGATTATCATGTGAATCTCATCATATTACTTTAATTAATATTGTTGGGTTTTTAATGTTGATGCTTAATTGGGATTGAGAATGCTGTCAACCATTCTCAATGTTAAACAACCACCATGATAGTTAAACAATATTTATTCCTTTGTAGTAGGGAAAAATTGGCTTTGCGCAAAACTGTAACCATAGAGCTTTCCACCAGCCATATATGCATATAGTATAGCATTACTCTTTCATATTACTCTCTATGTGTTACATTGCGGCATATTCCATGTCTTGACCCGTTTTCGGGCTGCAACGTTCATGTTGCAGACTTTTCGCATTTACGACAGTAAGGTGCCTTAGGTCGTGGTTCTATACTCGATGATGTCGTTGGAGTTGATGGACTCACTTATCTTCCAAGCCTTCATTGTTATCGTTATTAGATGGCCTTAAGCCATATTTTTGTAATAAGTTCTCTTTTGAGACATTGATTGTAATAAGTGTGTGATTGCTACTCTGTTATAAATCCTTCAAATCATGCGTGTGTCAAGATTCTTGATCCGAGGATGACAACGATGCACGAGATCGGTATTTGAGGTCTGGTCGCTACACCGTGGCAGCCGTATTCTGTGGCGAGACAACACGGATGATTAGTTCGGATATGTTTTACTGGGAACATAGCGGTATGCCAATGATTACTTATGATATATATAAAAGCCATCCTCCCGACTATTTGACATGCTCGGGGTTGGAGGCGGAGGAACAGGCATAGTACATGCTCAAGAAATAGAGAATGCGGTCTACAAAAATTTATTTTGGACCTCCTGTCGCACGTCTGCGCCGCCAGTCCTCGGTGGGGGGAATCCTTGATGGAAATAGCCCCTTAGGTGAGTATACGGATCCGGAGCCAGTTTCAGATATTTATCCTGTTCGTCACCTGTTTTTAAAGGATAGCGAAGGAAGAAAAAATAAAAAGGAAAATAAATAAAAAAATGTTACTGGAGTGCTTGCAGGCTTGTCCGTATTGTGCTTCCGCCAATGCCCATGGTATCTTGAGTGCATAATGATGTATGCACGCTACAAATTTTGTAGGTGTACGAAGTGGGCGGCGGAAGCCTGGTTGCTATTTCCATTCTGGGAGTAGTTGATCCTCGGGTGGAGATTGCTTCTGACCCCCAATGTTTCGTTGGTGAACCTTTCCGTCATCCCTGTCGCCTGGCGGCCTCCTTCCCCTATGTTCGGTGTTGAGTTTGCCGGCCTGTTTAAAGACCCAGCAGTTTCTGTTGGTATGATTAGCTGGTTTATCGGGGTGGCCATGAATCTCACAGGGTTGGTCCAATATCATGTCCAGGTTGGATGGTTCGTCTCGATTCGCCTTGAATGGCTTCTTCCGCTGACCGGGCTTGGGGTTGCTGAATCCAGCGTTGACCGATGTGTCGCATGATCTTTCATTATCATTGCGACTGTTGTTTTTGCTTCGTCGTGGCTTTCCGTTGCCGTCTCGGATTTCGGAGGTGCCCGTGTTGCTGGCGCTATTGCTTCTACGAGCGAGCCAGCTGTCTTCTCCCGTGCAAAAGCGGGTCATTAGAGCAGTGAGGGCTGTCTTTAGGTCCTTCTTGGCCGAGGTGGCGTGCTAGCCATTCGTCCCGGACAATGTGTCTGAAAGCCGCAAGGGCTTCCGCGTCCGGACAGTCGACGATTTGGTTCTTTTGACTAAGAACCGAGTCGAGCTCCTAGCTGATTCTCAGACTCTTTGGACAATGTGACTTAGGTCATCGACATCCGGTGGCCGGACATATGTTCCTCGGAAGTTATCGAGGAAAGCCTCTTCCAAGTCCTCCCAGCTGCCTATGGAATTTTCAGGCAGGCTGTTTAACCAGTACCGAGCTGGCCCTTTTAGTTTTAGTGGGAGGTATTTAATGGCATGGAGGTCGTCCCCATGGGCCATATGAATGTGGAGGATGAAATCTTCTATCCATACCGCGGGGTCGGTTGTCCCGTCGTATGATTCAATATTGACGGGTTTGAATCCTTCGGGAAATTCATGATCCATTACTTCATTAGTGAAGCATAGTGGGTGTGCGGCGCCTCTATGTTGGGCCACACTGCGACGTAACTCCGAAGGAGTCCCTTTGCGGTTTTCGGCTCGGGCGTGGCGAGGTTTGACATGTCCGAATAGGTAGCCATCCTCGCGTGTCGAAGCGTGCTTTCGCGATCCGTAGATCGCTCTTGCGTGTCTTGATCTATTGTTCAAGTCCCACTGTATGTCGTCTGGGTAATCCTGACCTGCATTGTTCTTGCCTTTACAGCGAGGTGGGCGATCTGGTGTTCAGCTTGAGTTGCCTTTTTATCCGGACAGAGTTGTCAGCGACCTGCCGCATTGTGTGACGATGGTATGGGCCCCAACGCCTCGTCATCGGACTGGTATAGCAATCTGTGCTTTGGGTGGCTTTTGGCTAGGCCACTAAGGCCGTATTCTTCGGCGACCAGGACTTTGATCCATCTGTCGTTGAGTAGGTCTTGGTCAGCTTGAAGCTGCTGCTGCTTCTTTTTCAGGCTCTTTGCCGTAGCTATCAGCCTGCACTTGGAGCGCTCCTGCTCGAGGGGCTCTTCGGGTACGATGAAGTCTTCGTCGCCGAGGCTTACGTCATCTTCGGAGAGCGGACGGTAGTTGTCGTCCTCCGAACCGTCGCTGGGCAGGGCCTGTTCGTCGAGGCTGGCTTGCCTATTTTCCGGTTCCTCCTGCTCGGATATTGCTCCCACGGGGTCTTCATTGCTTTCGGTGCCGTCCGGAGTACTATTTTCTCCAGTGCCATTATTGCTGCGGCGTGACTTGGAGCAGCGTTTGGGGTGTCGGAACTTAGCCTGTGTCTCAGGAGTTTTATTCTCAATTGGGTCTCCCTTGTCATTGCCGCGAGACTTTTTAAGTGTATCGATCATGTACACATCGTATGAGGGGGTGGTCGTCCCATGCCTGTTGACTGGCGGGTCTTGGCCTTGCTCCTTGTCGGCATCATCGTCTATACCGTCAATGTCTTCGGAGCTAGAAGCGGGCATGTAGGTTAAGTCCTTGACAGTGGCTATGAAGTGGGTGGCGGGTGGGAAGCGAGATTCTCCATTACCAGCCTCTAGCTCGAACCAGACATTGTTTGGCCGTGAGTCCCCCATCGGGGACAGGTTTTTCAACGAATTCAGCACATCGCCAAAGGGCGAGTGTTGGAAGGCATTTGCGGCGCTGAACTCGATGATTGATAACCGATCCAACTCAGTGTCCACAGGCGTACCGGAACGGGACTTATAGCCGGAAACGAGTCCGGGGTTCCATGGACGCAAATATTGCGGGGTGTCGAGTCCGTGTGCGGCTCCAATGGCGCGGACTCCATGGCCTCGGATGGCACGATCTGCTTCGGTTCTAAGGCCGTTGCAGCAACAGGAACCATCTCCTCGACGTGATCCGATGATATATTTAGGTCATGTTCATCGGGGCGAGGGGGAGCGATCGCTGCGGTCTCAAATCCGTTGAAGATCAAGTCTCCACGGATGTCCGCGACGTAGTTCAAGCTTCCAAATCTGACCTGGTGGCCAGGGGCGTAGCTATCGATCTGCTCCGGATGGCGGCGAATTGGCCCGCATGATGCGAAGCCGCCGAACACAAAAATCTGTCCGGGGAGGAAGATTTCTCCTTGGACAGTGTAACTATCGACGATTGAAGGGGCCATCGAACCTTTCGTCGATGGCACAGTGGAACTCTCAATGAATGCACCAATGTCGGTGTCAAAACCGGCGGATCTCGGGTAGGGGGTCCCGAACTGTGCATCTAGGATTGATGGTAACAGGAGACGGGGGACACGATGTTTACCCAGGTTCGGGCCCTCTCTATGGAGGTAATACCCTACTTCCTGCTTGATTTATCTTGATGAATATGAGTATTACAAGAGTTGATCTACCACGAGATCATAATGACTAAACCCTAGAAGTCTAGCATGTATGACTATGGTAACGAGTGTATCCTTTCCGGACTAACCCCTCTGGTTTATATAGACACCGGGGGGGGGGGGTCTAGGGTTTACATAGAGTCGGTTACATAAGAAGGAATCTTCATAATCGGTCGCCAAGCTTGCCTTCCACGCCAAGTAGAGTCCAATTCGGACACGGGCACAGTCTTCGGCCTTCATGTCTTCACAACCCATCAGTCCGGCCCAATGGATAATAGGTCAGACGCCCGAGCACCCCTTAGTCCAGGACTCCCTCAACAGTTATCATCTTTGTTTATACACATGCAAAACATGTCATCTCTCTGCTTTGTTTCAGGGTGATATGCCTGATGGCATGCACAAATCTGCTGAAGGCTGTGAGACAAACCCAACATATATTGCAGCAAAGAAGGCAAAACATCTTGAAGATAGCGAGACAACCCCAAAGTCTTGTCTTGATGCGATGTTCAAGTTACTTGAGACTAGCGATCGAGACAAGCTCACGAAATTCATTATGCGAATCAGTTCGACTTCTTGGTCCCAAGTTCTAGCGAAAGGCATTACGCAACTCAACTTCGACTTGAAGTCCTATCTCTAAGAAAGATTGCGAGAGAACACCAATGAGAACCTCATCGCTAAACAGCTACACACAGAAGCTATGACCGACATGCTAGGCGGTCTCACAGCCTTGCTCGGCAGCTTGCATAGCAGTTCCAGCATAAGGCTAACCTTTCTTGAAATGTCTTGAAGTGGTCTCGATTCGGTATTATTTTGTTATCTGCAATGGAGCCCGATTTTTATAATCTGCTTGTTAGTTGCGGCGTTATGATCCTTTGGTGGCGAACTTGATGCCAGTGGATGTAATATACCATAAATCCTTTATTGTATAGTGTAGGTTTATTCTTAGTTACTATGCCATAATTTCTTTATTGTATAGAGTAGGGTTGTTCTTAATTCTTACTAATTCTTGCCATCGTTCACTATCTGAAAAAAATCAGATGTAGTCGTAGGGCGAAACATTACGCCTCTAACGGGCCTGGTGTTTAGCGGGCAACAATTGGGCGGCCTGCATCTTTCTTGGGCCGAATCATTGGGGCCTTCACACTTCTTGAGGCCCACAACTTACACGGCCTATATTTTAGTTGGGCCTTTTGTGGACCAGTAACTTAGTTTGGCCCGTAGCGTTGGGCCATTAATAGGCTGAATATTGTACTGGCCTATTACAGTCCAGATGAAACCATGGGCCTTTAGAAGGCCGAAATGCATATTGGGCCTCAATTTTCACTAGTCGTCGACGGGCCTTCAGTAGGCTGAAATGTAGATGGGGCCTTTTTGGGCCTAGTTATATCACGGGCAGTTACCAGGCCGAAACATATCTCGGGCCTTAGTTGGCCCACTGATACCATGGGCCTTTAAAAGGCCGAAAGCTTAGTACACACATCAACGGGCCGAATTATGTGACAGGCCTTTAACATGCCCAAAGTCACGTTAGTGGGCCCGATGTACTGTGGGACCATATATGGCCCATGGGCAGCACGGGCCATTCCCTGGCCAAAAGTCACATCGGGCTGAAATGGGCCCATGTCTACATCGGGCCTCTAACAGGCCGAAAGTCACTGGGCTGTAATTGGGCCCAAATATTCGGCGAACAATTAACGGGCCAGATTTGGCTTCGGGCCGTAAATGGGCCCAAATATTCGGCGAACAATTAACGGGCCAGATCGGCTTGGGTCGTAAATGGGCCTTTATTAAGCGGTCGTTATTGGGTTGGCCCACTAGTACTGAGTAAGTACTACGGGCCTTTAGTTGGGTCGGCCTTTTAACCTATATGAGCCTTTGTTGGGCGTGCCACTGTCGGCGTATCACATCGCTTTGGGTCCAATGAGTGGATGACATCTGTCCCAGCGGTGATCGACACGTGTTTCCTCCACCAATGATGATTTTACATGGAAAATCCCCATTGGTCGGGGCTGATAACGGTTATCGGATCCAAAATCGGACCCGATAGCTTAACGGCGTTCGTTACGGTGGATGCCGCGTGTCGGTCACCCTTGACGAAAGCACTTACGTGATCGCGATTTATCGTCATGGAAGTGGACACTTCGTGATGATAATTTTGGTAATGTCATGGAACACTTCTCTGACGGCCGGTATGACTATCTTGATTACATCATAAATTTGTCATGGATGTACATGCATGACAGAAAACGTGACCTACTGTGACAAACATGTATCATCATGGAAGTGTATTTTTTTGTAGTGAGGTCATATGCGTTCTCAGAAGTTTTTGCAAATAGGACAAGTTTCAGGAATTTGACCAGATGAGTCTTTAGGAATTTCACTAAGCGTTCTTTGACTTAGGTTCCAGAATTGTACAGGTTGAAAATCCACACAATTGAGGAATCTTGAAGAAAAATGTTGCTTAGAGAAACAGATCAAGAACAGATGTTACATGAGGTGTTTAGTGTGTGAAGATTTGAAGAATAAACACCTTTTGGAGATTTTGTAGAAAAAAACAGAATCAATAAGGGCAGTAAAAGTAACTTTTAATTACCCTTAACGAAGAACACGACGAACTGTGAAGTGTAGATTTAGAAGCTCGTCAGTTCGGATCTTCCACGCCCTAACTTGGCAGAGGAAGACAACTACGGCGGCGGCGGAGTGAAGAAGTCCGCGGTCGGCACGAGTACGACAGCGACGAGGTCGAGGCAGCGAAGCTCTTCCTCACCGGCAAGGATGGAAGTAGTGGCGGCGCTAGGTTTTGAGAGAGCTCGAGCGAAGGAGTGAGGTCGAGCGGAGTAAAAACGAAGTGAGGAGGGGAGGGGTATTTATAGCCGAGGTGAAAAATCGCTCGCCCGAGGAAATAGGACGAACGTGCCCCTGACCCTTCTCATTCGCATGACATGTATCACCCACGTACTGAGAGGTGGCGATCGTGCGAGATCGTGGGTGAATAAGATAATATATCGTGGAATGTGGAACGGTTTGAGCGGCAAAAACTGAAAATTCAGATAAGATAATTTTAATGCTTCGTTCGCAAATTCTTCAGCTGATAATGACAAAGTGAAGATTTTGAACGAGTTACAAATAGAACGCACATGAAGAATTTGTGAACAGACTGGGTTGAGTTTAGCATAGAGGGGGAAGGGTCCGATCACATTCACTTAGCAGAAAAGGCAACATGAAGAATTAGCAATAAGTGAATGTTGTAGAGGACATAAATATATAGCCAATAAGTGAATGAAGACTAACATGAAGAATTAGCAATATATATATATATATATATATATATATATATATATATATATATATATATATATATATATATATATATATATATATATATATATATAATGAAATGAAGAACAACAACGGAAAGGGCGAAGACATACAAAAGTTGAAGAAATTGAACAACTGAGGAATTTCAAAAATAAAGAAAAACTCAAATTGAAGATTTTCAACTTTTGGTGGTGGCGTGACCCACCGTATAAAAATGATGATTTCAAACACCATGTACAATTTTCATGCTCTAAGAATCAAACTCTTCGTTAATTTATTCACACTTAGAATGTTAGTCTTCATTGATTGAAGAAAAACGTTTCTTCATGTGTTGCACATCTAAGTCATCAATTTTGCATAAGTGTTAGGATGTGTGTCCTTTTCAAAGGACATTCAAAGATTCTAGGATATTTAGCTCACACTGCAACTTGCTAAATCTCTCCTCATCCAAGGGCTTTGTGAAGATATCGCCTAGCTGTTCTTCAGTCTTCACATGCTCAATAGAGATGTCGCCCTTCAACACATGATCACAAAGAAAATGATGACGAATTTGAATGTGCTTTTTCTTCGAGTGATGAACTGGTTTATGAGAAATCTTGATAGCACTCTCATTGTCACAGTAGAGAGGCACATTCTTCATGTTGACGTCGTAGTCCTTGAGGGTTTGCTTCATCCATAGAAATTGAGCACAGCAAGAACCAGCAGCAACGTACTCAGTTCAACAGTAGACCGTGATATGCAGTTCTGTTTCTTTAAGGACCAACATAACAAGGATCGTCCAAGGAAATGGCATGTGCCTGAGGTTGAATTGCGGTCCACACGATCACGAGCATAGTCAGATTCTGAATATCCAATGAGATCAAAAGCTAAGCCCTTGGGATACCATAATCCAAGTGTTAGTGTGTGAGCTAGATATCGAAGAATATGCTTCACAGCCTTATGGTGTGATTCCTTCGGTGTAGCTTGAAAGCGGGCACACATGCAAACACTAAGCATAATATCTGGCCTAGATGCACATAAATACAATAAAGAGCCAATCATGCAGCGGTATACCTTTTGATCGAAGTCAATACCATTTTGATCAGTGCATAGATGGCCATTTGTGAGCATAGGGATTTTGACGCCTTTACAGTCTTGCATGCTGAATTTCCTCAGTACATCCTTGAGGTATTTCTCCTGAGATATGAATATGCCATTGCGCTGTTGACAAATTTGAAGACCTAAGAAGAATTTCAATTCTCCCATCATAGACATTTGATATTCTTCACTCATCAAATAGGCAAATTCATCACTGTAACGTTGGTCAGTACAGCCAAAGATGACATCATCAACATATATTTGGCACACAAACAATTCACCATCATAATATTTAGTGAAAAGAGTTGGGTCAAGTGAACCGGGTTTGAAGCCTTTCTTCATGAGGAATTCCTTCAAAGTATCATACCACGCCCAAGGGGCCTGCTTGAGGCCATAGAGGGCCTTATTGAGTCTGTAGCTTGATTAGGATGCTTTGGATCTTTAAAACCTGGGGGTTGAGCAACATATACTTATTCCTCAAGCTTACCATTGAGGAATGCACTTTTCACATCCATTTGATATAAGATGATATTATGATGGTTAGCATAAGCAAGTAATATGCGAATAGCCTCAAGTCTAGCAACATGTGCAAAAGTTTCATCGAAATCAATTCCTTCAACCTGTGTGTAGCCTTGAGCTACAAGTCGTGCCTTATTCCTCACCACAAGGCCATTTTCATCTTGCTTGTTGCGGTAGATCCACTTTGTGCCAATGCTATTGTGCTTGCGAGGGTCTGGATGTTTGACCAGTTCCTAGACGTTGTTGAGCTCGAATTGATGTAATTCCTCTTGCATGGCTTGAATCCATTCAGGCTCCAGAAATGCTTCATCTACCTTAGTGGGCTCTGTGATAGAGACGAAAGCAAAGTGCCCACAAAAGTTAGACAAATGTGAAGCTTTTGAGCGTGTGAGAGGACCTGGTGCGTTGATGTCGCTGATGATTTTCTCAATCTGCACTTCATTTGCAACATGAGGATGAGCGGGTTGACGTCGAGGGATTGGATCAGCATTTTCTTCAGCGCCATTTTCCTCAGGTACATCAGCATGATGTTCTTCACGTTCTGGAGTGACTTCTTCAACAGATTCTTCGGTAGGAATGACATCCTCAGTGGCCTTGAACTTGATGGTTTCCTCAGGTGACTGTTCATCTAGCACAGGAGGTAGGTGCAATCTTTGCGAGCCATTAGTTTCATCGAACCACACATCTACAGTTTCAACAACCTTGTGGTGAACGGTGTTGAAGACTCTGTAGGTGTGCGAGTCCTTTCCTTAACCAAACATAAAACCTTCATGTGCTTTCGGTGCAAAGTTAGAATTGTGATGAGGATCTCTAATCCAACATTTAGCACCAAAGACTTTGAAATAACTCACATTGGCTTTCTTGTCAGTGAGGAGTTCATATGCAGTCTTTTTGCAGAATTTATGAAAATATACCCTGTTGATGATGTGGCATGCAGTATCAATTGCCTCAATCTAGAAGTGACGAGGCGTCTTCTATTCATCAAGCATAGTACAAGCCATCTCAACAAGAGTCATGTTTTTGCGCTCCACGACGCCATTTTGCTGAGGACTGAGGAGTATAAGGAGCAGATAACTCATGAGTAATACCAAGTTCATGAAGATAGTCACCAGGACCAGTATTCCTGAACTCTGTTCCATTGTCACTTCTGATGTGCTTGATCTTCACACCAAAGTTGGTTGAAGCCCTCGAGGAAAATCGTTTGAAGACTTCCTGCACTTCACGTTTGTAAGTGACAATATGCACCCATGTGTAATGAGAGTAATCATTAACAATAACAAAGCCATATAGAGATGCTTTATTAGTGAATGCAAAGTAATGGTTAGGACCAAAGAGATCCATGTGCAGCAATTCAAATGGTCGAGTGGTAGTCATGATAGTCTTTGCTGGATGCTTGGCCTTGGTCATCTTTCTAGCTTCACAGGCTCCACACAAGTAATCCTTGAGGAATTTGACATTCTCAATGCCAATGACATGCTTCTTCTTCGTGAGCGTGTGCAAGTTCCTCATGCCAGCATGACCTAGTCGTCGATGCCATAGCCAGCCTTCTGAAGCTTTTGCAAGTAGACATATAGCTGGTTGTGGTCCTATAGAGAAATCAACAATATACAGATCTCCTCTCCTAAAGCCTTTGAAGACTTTGGAGTTGTTAGCTTCCATGATCACAACACAATGATACTTGCCAAAGATAACAACCATATCAAGATCACAAAGCATTGAGACTAACATGAGGTTGAATCCTAAGGACTCGACAAGCATGACTTTGTCCATGTGTCGATCCTTTGAGATCGCAACCTTTCCTAAACCCAATACCTTGCTTTTTCCTTTGTCAGCGTAGGTGATGTGCTTCAGATGCAATGGAGATAAGGGAGCATCCATCAATAGATTCTTGTCACCAATCATGTGATTCATACATCTACTATCGAGGACCCACTCAGTGGCTTTGGGTAGATCATCCTGCAGATGAATTAGTGCAACTTACGAACTCATATACTTCATCAGTGAAGAATATGAAATCAATTTCATCAGATCAATTTCATCAAATCAATAGAATAGATAAAGCAGTATGAGGATGTGAGAAATGAGGATTCATTTCTTCATGATTAGTCTGCGTCCTTTCACGCATATTCAGGTCTCCAGTAAATTCTTCAGACTTTTAAGTTTGTCTGGAGACCTGAGATTAGTTCTTTTTCTTCACCACCCACATATGAAGGGGTGGCAAAGAGTTCATCATTCTGCGAGCTCCATAAGAGAATGGTCGCACAGAAGCCAGTCCACTTCATTTCACATAAGAGGAGTTAGGATAAGCATATGAATAAGCAAAGAAATTCTTTGAGGACTTATGAACATTATGGTTAGGAGAATAATGCACATATTCATAGCCCTTAGATCTTCCCTGCGAAACAGAAGTGTTAGCACGATGATGATCATATGAGGATTTTGATCCTTTTGAGGAATTTGATCCACGTGAGGTATTCGGTCCGTATGAGGACTTGGATCCATATGAAGAATTTGGTCCATATGAAGAATTTGATCTGGGGTTGCTATTCTTCACAGGTGGTGTCATGATGACATTCACCTGAAGACTTTCAAGGCACCTATTGGGAACCCAGATTTTCTTCATAGGAGAACCGTTCCTACAGTTAGTGCCAACATATCTAGCAAAGACTTCACCATTCTGAGTTTTGAACAGTTTATAGTTGGAGTCAAATGACTCATCAGAAGAATGAGGAGATTCACATGTAAAGCCAGATAAGGTAGATGGATCTACTGGAGGTCCCTTTGCAGCAACCCATGAGGTTTTGGGCTACTGCTTAGGCTTCCAGTAAGTCCCATCAGCATTGAGTTTCCTCTCAAAGGTGGGATCTTGATTTAGAGGAGGGATATTTGAGTACCTTGGCACCCTTTGCCATGAAGCAATAGGTGGGAGCATAGTCATCATCGTCGTCACCAGCCTTGTTGTGGTAGCCATTTTCTTCAGTGTTGAAGATGGACTTGCTGAAGAACGCAGTAGCGCGGGCTAGGCTCGCCACACCAGATTCTGACTCCTCAGATGCCTCCTCTTCCTCATGTTCCTCAGATTCAGCTTCAGAGTCCATTTCCTTGCCAATGAATGCCCGAGCCTTCTTGGAGCTGCTCTTCTTGTGAGATGAAGACTTCGATGATTTTGATGATGAAGACTTTGAACATTTCTTCTTCTTCTTTGAGTCATCTAAACTGTAATCCTTGTATTTCTTCTTCTTTGATTCCTTTTCCCACTGAGGATAGTCTTGAATGTAGTGACCAAGTTTCTTGCATTTGTGGCACAGTCTCTTCTTGTAGTCTCGGGATGAGGAATCATCACTTCTTGAGGATTTTCCAAAGCGACCACGTCTTGAGAACTTCTGGAATTTCCTCACGAGCATTGCTAGCTCCTGGCTCAGTTCTTCAGGATCACCAAGGCTGCTACCAGAATCCTCACCTTCAGATTCAGATACTGCCATGGAGATCAGCGGGATCAAGTTACTTGTAGTCTCCACGTTCTTGTATCATCAGTGCAAGGGTATCAAATGAGGAATCAAGCGATCTCAGCAATTTCTTCACCACCTCATGGTCGGTGACGTCAGTGGCATAAAGTGCTTGAAGCTCATTTGAGATGTCAGTGAGGCGATCGAAGGTTTGCTGAACATTTTCATTGTCGAGTCTTTTGAAGCGGTTGAAGAGATTGCGAAGAACGTCAACTCGAGAGTCACGCTGTGTCGAGACTCCTTCATTGACCTTGGACAGCCTATCCTAGATGAGCTTAGCTGTCTCCAAGGCACTCACTCTGTGTAGGTGTACAAAAGTAGGGGCTCTCCTTTTGACCCCTTTACTTGTGCACGGGCAGTCAGAGCCACGCGCCGCGACCACGCCTAACAGGGCAGAAGGAGGAAGCCGGAGAGAAGCCGAGGCGCAAGACAACTGAGGCTACGATAAGACCAGAAACATCAAAGAGCAAGAGGGCGAGGTGGACTCCCCGGCAAGGCTCTTGCCGAGGCGGCCTTGCCGGGGTAACTTGCCCAACGCCAGCAGAGCGAGCCACCCTTGAGCCCAAGGGTTCCAAACACCGTCAACAACTACATTGGAACCAAGGCTCGGGAGGCACCTCCGTGGTGGCATCAGATCTTTGTCAAGATCATAAACACACAATCAGATGAGGACCAGAAGACGACGACCCTCGGCAGGATCCTAGCTGAAGGGATCCACAAGGCCCCCAGCAAGCGCCTTGCCGGGGACGACTGCGACGCCACGGCAAGACCCTTGTCGGGCCCCCGGCAAGACCCTTGCCGAGGGCATCAGCGGGGCCACTGCCAGGCCCGCACCAGCCAAGACTCCACCGCTGTCCCCAAGCAGCTGCTAGCTCAACCAGCTGGGCAGGCACCTGCGTGGCGACGGGCGGCCTCTACGCAAACTCAGCAAGCACCTGCGTGGTGGCATGCAGATCTTCGTGAAGGCTCCACCACCGCTCCACCTCAGCAGCTTGCCTGCCTACATGGCACCGCACACATCGCTGGCCTGGGCGCGTGTCGAAGCAAGGTGGAGCGGCGACGGACGGGACGGGCCTCGTTCCCATCCCCAATATAGCTAATGGACACCTAAGTAGCGCATTGAATGCGCTTTGTCCCGTAACACCGGGCGATAAGCTCGCGCGCTGTACACCTTTCCACCTCCTGTGTGCAACGGTGGCAACCCCTTTTGCCTATAAAAGGAGGCCCGTGGCGACTAGGAGAGGGATTCGGCTCTTTTGGGAAAGTTACACCCCGTAGCTAGCTCAAGAACACAAGAACACCCAATACATCCACCAAAGCAGGACTAGGGTTTTACGGATCCTCCCGGCCGGAACTTGGGTAAACGACACGTATGCTTCTTGTTAGACCTACTCTTCTCACGACCCCGCGCCCGGCAACCGTAGAAGGGATTCCAGTGATCCCATAGGTGTCCTTTCCCCGACATCTTTGACGTGCCAGGTAGGGGGCGCAGTCATGGGAATTTGATCTAGCAGTTAGCCTAGCGGTTCTTCATCGCCATGGCTCCCAAGAAGAAGACGATCACGGCGATCGGCTCGTCGGGAGCCGAACGGCCCGTGCCAGTGCGGACGAGCAGCGGGCCGGTCACGGACAGAACCCGAGCCGCGGCCCGCGAGCACTAGCATCGCTCTGGCAGTCGAGCTGGCGGCGGCCGTTCGTCGCGCTGAACGGCGGGCGCGCATCGCCAAATCCAAAGACGGGGCTCGGCCCCCCGTAGGCGGCGCGGAGCCCTCCAGGGGCGTTGTTGTGCCCCCTACAGGCGGTGCAACGACCTCCAAGATGCCCACCCAGACGCCCATACCGCGCTCATCCCATGGTGTGCGCGATGAGCAGCGTCACCACGCCGGTGACCTTAGACACCGCCGTGGGAAGAGCCCTGTGCATCGTCCGCGGGATGAAGGAGTCCAGCATGCCCGCCGAAGTGCTGGCAAAAATGGCACGCAGACACTGGGCCGTGATAGAGCTCCTTCTAACGTGGTTAGAAGTCGAAGCACGCCGTGGTCCACGCAGCTGTCGCCACCACCCACACCAGCAGAGGCTTTGGCGCACGCACAGCTGCTCCTCCACTTCCCTCCTGCTATAGAGAAGCTCGACGAGTGGAGAGCCACCATCCGGAGCCTCGTCGCCGTCGCCAATAAAGATGATCCGTGACCAGTGGGGCCCTCGGGCCAGCGCTCCGTCGAGCCACCACATGTCAACGGTGGGAACCGGGGGAGCTGCAGCCACAGTACACTCTCCTCCCCCACGCCAGTTGCCGCCGGTGCTGGTCCGTCGTGATGACACATGTGATAACATTTCCATAGCGTCGTCCGACCCACGGACCCACCGTGACTGGTGCCAAATCGAGCCACCTGCCAGACACCCTTTGCCCTGGTCTACGGGGCAGAAGCAGTTCTCCCCACGGAACTCATATACGGGTCACCTCGAGTGCTCGCTTACGACGAGCTTGAGCAAGAGCAATTGCGGCAAGATGACGCAATGCTCCTTGAGGAAGATCGTCTTTGGGCGGTGCTACGTCTTGAGCTTGCGTTGGTTTTCCCCGAAGAGGAGAGGATGATGCAGCCTGATGGCGTAAGTATTTCCCTCGGTTTTGAGAACCAAGGTATCAATCCGAAGAGGAGGCCATGCTCAAGTCCCTCATACCTGCACAAAGCGATAGCTACTCGCAACAAACGCGATTAGGGGTTGTCAATCCCTTCACCGTCACTTACGAGTGAGATCGATAGAGATAATATTTTTGGTATTTTGATATAAAGATGCAAAGTGAAAAGTAAAAGGAAAAGTAAAAAAGCAAGTATAAAAGTGATGGAGATTGATATGATGAGAATAGACCGGGGCCATAGGTTTCACTAGTGGCTTCTCTCAAGAGCATAAGTATTCTACGGTGGGTGAACAAATTACTGTTGAGCAATTGATGAATTGAGCATAGTTATGAGTATATCTAGGTATGATCATGTATATAGGCATCACGTCCAAGACAAGTAGATTGAAGCGATTCGCATCTACTACTATTACTCCACTCATCGACCGCTATCCAGCATGCATCTAGAGTATTAAGTTAAAAAGAGTAACGCATGTAAGCAAGATGACATGATGTAGAGGAATAAATTCATGCAATATGATAAATACCCCATCTTGTTATCCTCGATGGCAAAAATACAATCGTGCCTTGCAACCCTTTCTATCCTTTGGTAAGGACACATAAGATTGAACCCAAAGCCATGCACTTCTCCCATTGCAAGAACTACCAATCTAGTTGGCCAAACCAAGCGGATAATTGAAGAGACTTGCAAAGATAACTCAATCATACATAAAATAATTCAGAGAAGATTCAAATATTATTCATAGATCAGCTGGATCATAAACCCACAATTCATCGGTCTCAACAAACACACAAAAAGAAGATTACATTGAATAGATCTCCACGAGAGGGGGAGAACATTGTATTGAGATCCAAAAGAGAGAAGAAGCCATCTAGCTACTAGCTATGGACCCGAAGGTCTGAAGTAAACTACTCACACTTCATCGGAGGGCTATGGTGTTGATGTAGAAGCCCTCGTGGTGGATGCCCCCTCGTGGAGCTCGGAACAGGCCCCAAGATGGGTTCTCGTGGATCTGAGGAAGTTGCGGCGGTGGAATTAGGTTTTGGCTCCTGTTACGATCATTTGAAATACGTATGTATATATAGGAGGAAGGAGTACGTCGGTGGAGCATCAGGGGGCTCACGAGGCAGGGGCGCGCCCCCACCCTCGTGACCGCCTCCGATGTTCCTTGGCATAGGGTCCAAGTCTCCTGGATCACGTTCGGTGAGAAAATCACGTTTCTGAAGGTTTCATTCCGTTTGGACTCCGTTTGATATTCTGTTTCTTCGAAACACTGAAAAAAGGCAAAAAAACAGCAATTCTGGGATGGGCCTCCGGTTAATAGGTTAGTCCCCAAAGTAATATAAAAGTGGAAAATAAAGCCCATTATAGTCCAAAACAATAGATAAAGTAGTATGGAGCAATCAAAAATTATAGATACGTTGGAGACGTATCAGGCATCCCCAAGGTTAATTCCTGCTCGTCCTCGAGTAGGTAAATGATAAAAAGAGAATTTTTGATGCGGAGTGATACTTTGGCATAATTTCAATGTAAATCTTCTTAATCATGGTATGAATATTCAGATCCGAAAGATTCAAGACAAAAGTTCATATTGACATAAAAATAATAATACTTCAAGCATACTAACTAAGCAATTATGTCTTCTCAAAATAACATGGCCAAAGAAAGTTATCCCTACAAAATCATATATTCTGGCTATGCTCCATCTTCCCCACACAAAGTATTTAAATCATGCACAACCCCGATGACAAGCCAAGCAATTGTTTCATACTTTAACATTTTCAAAACTTTTTCAATCTTCACGCAATACATGAGCCTGAGCCATGGATATAGCACTACGAGTGGAATAGAATGGTGGTTGTGGAGAAGACAAAAAAAGGGAAGATAGTCTCACATCAACTAGGCGTATCAACGGGCTATGGAGATGCCCATCAATAGATATCAATATGAGTGAGTATGGATTGCCATGCAACGGATGCACTTAGAGCTATAAGTATATGAAAGCTCAACAAAAGAAACTAAGTGGGTGTGCATCCAACTCGCTTGCTCACGAAGACCTAGGGCATTTGAGGAAGCCCATCATTGGAATATACAAGACAAGTTCTATAATGAAAAATTCCCACTAGTATATGAAAGTGACAAAATGAGAGACTCTCTATCATGAAGATCATGGTGCTACTTTGAAGCACAAGTGTGGTAAAAGGATAGTAACATTGTCCCTTCTCTCTTTTTCTCTCATTGTTTTTATTTGGGCCTTTTCTCTTTTTTTATGGCCTCTTTTTTTTGTCCGGAGTCTCATCCCGACTTGTGGGGGAATCATAGTCTCCATCATCCTTTCCTCACTTGGTACAATGCTCTAATAATGATGATCATCACACTTTTATTTTTCTTACAACTCAACAATTAGAACTCGATACTTAGAACAAAATATGACTCTATATGAATGCCTCCGTGATGTACGGGATATGCAATGAAACATGAGTGACATGTATGAAAGAATTATGAATGGTGGCTTTGCCACAAATACGATGTCAACTACATGATCATGCTAGCAATATGACAATGATGGAGCGTGTCATAATAAACGGAACGGTGGAAAGTTGCATGGCAATATATCTCGGAATGGCTATGGAAATGCCATGATAGGTAGGTATGGTGGCTGTTTTGAGGAAGGTATATGGTGGGTGTATGATACCGGCGAAAGGTGCGCGGTATTAGAGAGGCTAGCAACGGTGGAAGGATGGGAAAAAGTGCGTATAATCAATGGACTCAACATTAGTCATAAAGAACTCATATACTTATTGCAAAAATCTAGAAGTTATCAAAGCAAAGTATTACGCGCATGCTCCTAGGGGGATAGATTGGTAGGAAAAGACCATCGCTCGTCCCCGACCGCCACTCATAAGGAAGACAATCAATAAATAAATCATGCTCCGAGTTCATCACATAACGGTTCACCATACGTGCATGCTACGGGAATCACAAACTTTAACACAAGTATTTCTCAAATTCACAACTACTCAACTAGCATGACTCTAATATCACCATCTTCATGTCTCAAAACAATTATCAAGCATCAAACTTATCTTAGTATTCAACGCACTCAAAAGAAAGTTTCACATATCTTGAATACCAAGTATATTAACATTAAGAAAATTACCATGCTATTAATGACTCTCAAAATAATCTAAGTGAAGCATGAGAGATCAAGTTTCTTTAAAACAAATCCACCACCGTGCTCTAAAAGATCTAAGTGAAGCACTAGAGCAAAAATTATCACGCTCAAAAGATATAAGTGAAGCACTAGAGTATTCTATCAAATTCCAATTTATGTATGGCTCTCTCGAAAGGTGTGTACATCAAGGATGATTGTGGTAAACTAACAAGCAAAGACGCAAATAATACAATACGCTCCAAGAAAAACACATATCATGTGGTGAATAAAAATATAGCTC
The DNA here is from genome assembly GCA_021605205.1 of Aegilops longissima. Taxonomy (NCBI): domain Eukaryota; kingdom Viridiplantae; phylum Streptophyta; class Magnoliopsida; order Poales; family Poaceae; genus Aegilops; species Aegilops longissima. The sequence goes on along the minus strand of CM038676.1, from coordinate 192,990,100 downwards.
CAAGTAAATTACCGATGGAATTGGACGATAGAGGGGATGCCTTCCGGGGCATCCCCAAGCTTTGACTTTTTGGTGTACTTGGATTATCTTTGGGGTGCCATGGGCATCCCCAATCTTAGGCTCTTGCCACTCCTTGTTCCATAATCCATCAAAAGAATTCACCCAAAACTTGAAAACTTCACAACACAAAACTCAATAGAAATCTCATGAGCTCCGTTAGAGAAAGAAAACAAAAGACTACTTTAAGGTACTGTAATGAACTCATTCTTTATTTATATTTGTGTTAAACCTACTGTATTCCAACTTCTCTATGGATTATAAACTATTTTACTAGCCATAGATTCATCAAAATTAGCAAACAACACGCGGAAAACAGAATCTGTCAAAAACAGAACAGTCTGTAGTAATCTGTAACTAACGCAAACTTCTGGAACTCAAAAATTTCTGCCAAAATTAGAAGACCTGGAAAATTTGTTTATTGATAAGAAGAAATTGGAATCAATATTTTATCACGTTCTGGTGATTTTTAACAATTCGGGCACTGAGCACAATGTTTCTGGAAATTACAGCAAGATCAAATAACTATTATCCAAGAAGATCCAATAGGTTTAACTTTGCACAAACACTAATTAAAAGATAAAACCACATCTAAACAGAGTCTAGATGGATTATTTATTCCTAAACAGAAGCAAAAACAAAAAACTAAAAATAAAATTGGGTTGCCTCCCAACAAGCGCTATCGTTTAACGCCCCTAGCTAGGCATAAAAGCAAGGATAGATCTAGGTATTGCCATCTTTGGTAGGCAATTCTTCAATGAGGCATCTATATTTCTTAAAGATTTCTTTCTTTCTAGTAATTATAAAACTTTTAGGCATAATATCAAAAAATTCATTTGTAGCAAATGGTTCCTTAATGATAGTAAAAACATCGGGATGAATACTTATAGATTTAAGATCCGCAGTTTCCTTACTAGATGATTCACCCTTATTTTTAGGAACATACATAAGCTTGGCAATTTTAGTGGGAGGACTAGGAGTATTTTTTACGGAAGAAAAATCGGTTCCCAAGTTGGTAATGATACCCTCAAGTTTATCGATTCGAGTGGAATCTAGATTTATTTTCTCATTAACCATAGGTTCCTTCTCCTTAATATTTTTCAAAGTCATTCCTACCTTAGATCCATATTGAGTAATTTGATTATGGATATTTTTATCTAGATTTTCAATGGATTCAATGGATTCAATGGTAGCAACTTTGTTTTCAATAATTTCAAGCCTTTGCATAACATGCTCCAAAGTTAACATAGTTCCATTAACCAAAAGAGGAGGTGAGCCAAATAAATCTATTAAAGCATTATAAGAATCAAAATTTTGGCTACCCAAGAAATTCCCTCCGGTAATGGTATCAAGGATATATCTATACCAAGGATTAGCACCTACGTAAAAATTACGAAGAAGAACTGAAGTGGATTGCTTCCTGGTAGATCTATTTTGAGCATTGCAAATTCTATACCGAGCATCTTTTAGATTTTCTCCCTCCCTTTGCTTAAAATTTAGAACTTCATTCTCGGGAGATAACGGAGAAGATATGAGACTAGTCATGACGGCAAGCAAACAAACTAACACACGAGCAAACAAACGGACGAGTTAAAGGCAAAGGGAAAAAGAGGAGGAGATTGGGAAAGAGAGGGCGAATAAAACGGCAAGGGTGAAGTGGGGGAGAGGAAAACGAGAGGCAAATGGCAAATAATGTAATGCGAGAGATAGGGATTGTGATGGGTACTTGGTATGTTGAATTTTATGTAGACTCCCGACAGCGGCGCGAAATCCTTCTTGCTACGTCTTGAGCTTGCGTTGGTTTTCCCGAAGAGGAGAGGATGATGCAGCACAATGGCGTAAGTATTTCCCTCAGTTTTGAGAACCAAGGTATCAATCCAGAGGAGGCCACGCACAAGTCCCTCGTACCTGCACAAAGCGATAGCTACTCGCAACCAACACGATTAGGGGTTGTCAATCCCTTCACGGTCACTTACGAGAGTGAGATCTGATAGAGATAATATTTTTGGTATTTTGATATAAAGATGCAAAGTGAAAAGTAAAAGGCAAAGTAAAACAAAGCAAGTATAAAAGTGATGGAGATTGATATGATGAGAATAGACCCGGGGGCCATAGGTTTCGCTAGTGGCTTCTCTCAAGAGCATAAGTATTCTACGGTGGGTGAACAAATTACTGTTGAGCAATTGACAGAATTGAGCATAGTTATGAATATATCTAGGTATGTTCATGTATATAGGCATCACGTCCGAGACAAGTAGATCGACACGATTCTGCATCTACTACTATTACTCCACTCATCGACCGCTATCCAGCATGCATCTAGAGTATTAAGTTAAAAACAGAGTAACGCCTTAAGAAAGATGACATGATGTAGAGGAATAAATTCATACTATATGATAAATATCCCATCTTGTTATCCTCGATGGCAACAATACAATACGTGCCTTGCAACCCTTTTTGTCACTGGGTATGGACACTGCAAGATTGAACCCAAAGCCATGCACTTCTCCCATTGTAAGAACTACCAATCTAGTTGGCCAAACCAAACGGATAATTCGAAGAGACTTGCAAAGATAACTCAATCATACATAAAATAATTCAGAGAAGATTCAAATATTATTCATAGATAAGCTGGATCATAAACCCACAATTCATCGGTCTCAACAAACACACACAAAAGAAGATTACATCAAATAGATCTCCACGAGAGAGGGAGAACATTGTATTGAGATCCAAAAAGAGAGAAGAAGCCATCTAGCTACTAGCTATGGACCCGAAGGTCTGAAGTAAACTACTAACACTTCATCGGAGAGGCTATTGTGTTGATGTAGAAGCCCTCCGTGGTGGATGCCCCCTCCGGCCGAGCTCCGGATACAGGAAGTTGCAGCGGTGGAATTAGGTTTTGGCTCTGTTTGGATAGTTTGAAGTGCGTGGGTATATATAGGAGGAAGAATGCGTCGGTGGAGCATCGGGGGCCCACGAGGCGGGCGCGCCCTGAGGCGCCTCCCACCTCGTGACCGCCTCCGATGTTCCTCGGCGTAGGGTCCAAGTCTCCTGGATCACGTTCGGTGAGAAAATCACGTTTCCGAAGGTTTCATTCCGTTTGGACTCCGTTTGATATTTTGTTTCTTCGAAACACTGAGAAACACTGAGAAAGGCAAAAAACAGCAATTCTGGGCTGGGCCTCCGGTTAATAGGTTAGTCCCGAAAGTAATATAAAAGTGGAAAATAAAGCCCATTATAGTCCAAAACAATAGATAAAGTAGCATGGAGCAATAAAAAATTATAGACACGTTGGAGACATATCAGGCGGCTGTGAGAGCAGCATGCTACCAGCAAGCCTTGCGCCGCTACCATAACCGCAAGGTTCATGCCCGAAGCTTTGAGGAAGGCGACCTTGTTCTTCGGCGCGTTCAGTCGGCCAAGAATTCCAACAAGTTGACGCCGAAGTGGGAAGGCCCTTATCGGGTAACACGAGTCACCAGGCCCGGCGCGGTCCTCCTGGAGACCGAAGATGCTGTCCCAGTGAGCAACTCCTGGAACATCGAGCATCTTCGCAAATTTCACCCATAAGGCGCGGCTTGCCAAGCCTCCCGGCAAGCCACCTTTTGTACAAGCTTTGCCGACAAGGCATGTAACCCTCTGTACAAAGCCAGGCGTAGACCCTGAGCATAAATAAACGAAGCGCTGGCGCCCTAAGTTATAGCATGCATGCTAGGTTTAAGTCTCTCCCTCGGTTAGGGTTGATAGTGCTTAGCGGCGACTAACCCCTAGCCTAGAGGTCGAGTGTGCATCTTTCTGTCCTCTTTGGTTTGCAGGGCACGTGGACTCTTCTGATGAGCCGCTTGGGAGAATAGAACGGACCGGCGCTCCGGCCCCGGCAAGCCAAGACTGCCGGGGGCTGAAGATACAAGGATCCAACCACGGCAAGCCAAGGTTGCCGGGGGCTGCGGATTCAGATAAGTCTTTCATCCCCTGTTATGCATTTCCGTATGGAACTGGGACAAATGAGGCCTCGTGCCGCTCTAAAACCACCGTGCTCCCCCTTCTTCTTGTGCCCAAGTCACTGGGACAGAACCGGGTCGCAGACGCGGTGGCCAGGAGATACACGAGGGGCCTAACTCTACTTCGCCCTTGCCTCCGCCAAGAGTGCGAGAATGATCGGCTGAAGTGGGGGAACGGCAAGGCCTGTTGCCGGGCGACAATGTTTATCTTAGAAATAACAAGGACTCGTTCCTTGGCATGGGCCTCGCAAGCACCGTTTTTCATTAAAAATGTCCCATACAGGTACAGTTCGTACGGAATAAAAAACATGAGCAAGGGGATTATAAGTTTTAAATCTAACAAACGCCCGCAGGCTTACAAACTAAAAAGAGATAAGGTGTCCGTAATCCCTTTCTTGTCCCTCTCCTCAGAAGGTGGAACAAGACAGCAGGAAGGCAAAAGGAGCGGCTAGGCAAGGTGCGAGGAGCAGAAGGCACCAAGAGAACATCTTGGTGCCGGGAAAGGAGCCGGAAGACGAGGAAGCGGACCGGCAATACGCGACGAAGGCGTCGGTGCCCGTGTACTCCAACTTGACGGCCACCACCCGCCTTCTTCGCCTTCTCCGGCCCTCCTACGCCAGCCGCCTAAGGAGACGAGGGGAGCATCTCGATGGAGAGCTTGGCGAGGAAGGCCCTCGGCTGGGCGCATGGCCGAGGGAGGGGCGGCGCGGTCAGTCGAAGTCGGAGTCGGCATCCTGCCGCTCGACTCCCTCGTTGTTGCTGTTGCTGTCCTCCTCGAACTCCCGCTTGAGGAGGAATCTTCATCATCAGAGGAGCTCTCCACACTGCACTTCAGGCGAGTTCCAAGATCTCCGAATACCTTGACGGAGAGCAAGCCGCCCTCCATTAACTTGAAGTAGAGGACGAGCCCCACCGTCAGGCTATGGATGTGAGCAAATGTCTTGCATCCGCGACGGAGGTACATAACATGAGGAGCGGGGAAGTCGACGTCGATCCACGTGCCGCCAGCCCCGCATCCCCTAATGTGCAATCTGAGGATCTGGGGCGGATCGAACTCCATTTCTCGAGCGAAGGGGGTGGGGAGACGGAGATGACGGCGCGGTGGCCGGCGCAGCCTGATGAAGAACTCGCGGGGCTGGTCCCCGACGTGACCCTCCGTCGCAGGAGGCACCGCTGGCGGAGGCACGGCCGTCATGCCGCCTCGTCTCCCTCTTCCCCGACCGCCGCGGCGACCTCGGCCACGCCCCCTCCCCCTTCCTCTCGTGGCTGGCTCCGCTGCCGCAGGCTCTTGGGAAGGAGGGACGCGCTAACGAGCAGCAACCCTCGCCGCCACCGTCGAAGGCCCAGCACCTCCTCTCGCCATGGCAGGTGGAAGAAAGGAGCGAAGGTGGAGGAGGATGGATACTGAAGGAATGTGGGATGACGCCCCCCTCCCCCTCCTTATAAAGGGGCAGGTCGAGGCTCAGCCGCCCCATTCAACCAATCCAGTCGTCGGAGGCGCATGGAATCAGGAACGACCCATTGCCCCAATCAGCAACGGCCCGGTTTCCCGCCTCCACCGCCTGCCACTTTCATGGAGGATGCGTGGCGAGCGAGCAGGATCGAGGGGACGGGTGACGCGACCGTTCCCCGCCCCATGATCATGGAGCATGGGCGCCTTGAAGACTGCGACGCGAGTCCACTTAGTAAATGAGTCACGCCTCCATGCCTCCCTCTTTTTATGGGGAAGGCGCGAGCCGCCTCTTTACTGCGGGATGACGCATGCGTGCGGGAACCGCCCCACGCATGACCCCTACGTCACGCATGACCCTCCACGTGGCGCGCAGGTCATGGGGAAGCGCAGCAGACGAAACAGTTACTGCGGTAAAATCCGCCCCACCTGCCCGCGCACCGTTCTGGGCCTTGCCCAACAACGTGTCGCGCTTATGTGTGGCCCAGGCCCGGGGGCTCCTGTCGGTGTACAAAATTAGGGGCTCTCCTTTTGACCCCTTTACTTGTGCACGGGCAGTCAAAGCCACGCGTCGCGGCCACACCTAACAGGGCAGGAGGGGGAAGCCGGAGAGAAGCCGAGGCGCAAGACAACCGAGGCAACGCTAAGACCAGAAATGCCAAAGACAAGAGGGCGAGGTGGACTCCCCCGGCAAGGCTCTTGCCGGGGCGGCCTCCGTGGCCCGGCAAGGGCCTTGCCGGGGCAACTTACCCAACGCCAGCAGAGCAAGCCACCCTTGAGCCCAAGGGTTCCAAACACCGTCAACAACTACATTGGAACCAAGGCTCGGGAGGCACCTCCGTGGTGGCATGCAGATCTTTGTCAAGATCATAAACACACGATCAGATGAGGACCAGAAGACGACGACCCTCGGCAGGATCCTAGCCGAGGGGATCCATAAGGCCCCCGACAAGCGCCTTGCCGGGGACGACTGCGACGCCACGGCAAGACCCTGGCCGGGCCCCCAGCAAGACCCTTGCCGAGGGCATCAGCGGGGCCACTGTCAGGCCCGCACCAGCCAAGACTCCACCACCGTCCCCAAGCAGCTGCTAGCTTAACCAGCCGGAGAGGCACCTGCATGGCAACGAGCGGCCTCTACGCCAACTCAGCAAGCACATACGTGGTGGCATGCAGATCTTCGTGAAGGCTCCACCACCATGCCACCTCAGCAGACTGCCTGCCTACATGGCACCGCACCCATCGCTGGCCTGGGCGCGTGTCGATGCGAGGCGGAGCGGCGACGGACGGGACGGGCCTCGTTCCCGTCCCCAATAAAGCTAATGGACACCTAAGTAGCGCATTGAATGCGCTTTGTCCCGTAAAGCCGGGCGATAAGGTCGCGCACTATACACCTTTCCACCTCCTGTGTGCCACTGTGGCAACCCATTTTGCCTATAAAAGGAGGCTCGAGACGACCAGGAGAGGGATTCAGATCTTTTGGGCACGTTACACCCCATAGCTAGCTCAAGAACAAAAGAACACCCAATACATCCACCAAAGCAAGACTAGGGTTTTACGCATCCTCGCGGCCCTAACCTGGGTAAACGATCCGTGTGCTTCTTGTTAGACCTGCTCTTCTCACGACCCCGCGCCCGCCAACCGTAGAAGGGATTCCAGTGATCCCATAGGTGTCGTTTCCCCGACACTCTGCCATACTACCCTTTGCTCAGATTGTGTCACATCCCTAGCTTTGGTGCTGCCTAGTGTTTGTATCCTGCTAGCATCATGTTTAACTTTCATGGAAATTTGAAATGGGGATGTTCAAACCCTAGCACCAAATGGAATTCAAATAGGTTCAACCTAAAAATATTTTTAGTGAATCCAAATGGCTTTCAAAAATGTTCATCATTTCTGGAAAATGCTAGAACCATAACCAGAGGTGTTGCACATTTTTCCATGACATATTTGGTCACTGAATTAAATCTTTTAGTATTTGCAATTGGGCATTTAAATGCTATATAATATTTTAAGTGCTCAATTAATTCTGAATTTAAGTGTGGGCTATTAGGAATAATCCCCACAGAGCCCACATTTATTTGTAGGACTTTTGGAAACGTTTTAGTATTTTTTAATAAAGCCCAACATTATAACAAAATAGAAAAACAGAAACTAAATAGAAAAGAGAGAGAAAGAGCTCACTGAACCTACACAGCGGCCAGTGCAAGGCCCGAACTGTTGGCCCAACCCAGCAGGCGCCCCCACCGTCTTCAACCTCCTGCCAGTAGGCAGGAGGGCGTGTGGTCGCCGCGCGTGGGCACGTGCCCTGGCCACCTCCTCCCTCCCAGCCTGCCTGGCTCCTCCTCGACGCCCCGGAGACGCCACGCACCCCCCGGATCCCTCGTTCACTCTCCCACTCGCCTCCCTCTCTCGTTCCTCCCCATGGCCGAGCCGCCACGAGCAGGCCACCGCCGCCGCCTCGCTGAACCACCATACCCAGGAGGTTCCCCGCGTCCCCCTCGACCTCTCTGCTGAAGCACGCGACCGCGGGCGCCCCGAAACGTCGCCCTCGAGCTCTTCACCGCCGCATCTGCTCACCGGACTTCATCGACGATTCACCACCTACCGGTCCTCCCCGAGCCCGCTGAGCCTCCCGTCGAACCACCGTGAGCCGTGCTACCTTTCCCTCTGTTTTCCTCGTCGGATCGTCTGTAGCTACCGCTCCCGTTAGCTCCAGAGCTCGCCGCCGCCGCCATGACGCCGCCCGCGACCACAATCGCTGTCGCCCGCGTCCGAGCTCATTAACATGCTCGAAGCTCCCTAAGTGGTCGCCGCCGTCGACCCGGCCTCCCTATGCCCAGCTGCGTGCGCCCCTAGATCTTGGCGGGAGCACGGGCTCCCTCTGGTGCCCTCAGCGCGACCACCGCGGGGGCTGTAGCGCGCCGTCGAGCAACTCCGGCAAGGTCTCGCCGTCGCCGTGGTCGCCGGCGTCACTTGCGGCGTGGCTGGCTTAGTTAGTCACTAATCACCGCCTGTCACGCGACATCGGGCCCCACACTTAACTAACCACCGCTTAATTCCCGTTTAGTTTAAATTAATCACAGTGGCCCCACGCGTCGGCGTTGACCTCGCTGACGTGGCCGTTGACCGGGCCCACCTGCCAGTGTCACAAACAGACACTGGGTCACTGACCAGTGGGTTCCACCGGTCAGGTTTGACCTGGTCAGCCCCGGTTGACCTGCTGATGTCATGCTGCTGTCATGCTGATGCAATAAATCTTTTCTGGCGTTTTTATTAATTAAGGAAATTCCAGAAAATACACTAAACTTCTAAAATTCATAGAAATTCAACCGTAGTTCAGATTGAAACAATTTATATATGAAAAATGATCAGAAAAATACAATCTATCCATCTGTACCATTTTCATGCATGTTAGAACAACTTATGGCTACTGTATAGGACAAATGAATGAATGTCATTTAAATAACTACATGTGGAGTTTGAATTTGAATCTTTGATTCAAACCAACTTCATTTAACCTGGTTTTAGTTGCATCAGCTCAAATCACAAGCATATTGCCATGTCATGAGCATGCATCATATTGTGCATTGCATTGATTGTGTTTCCTTCGTGTTGCGGTATTTGTCCCTCTCAAGAGCGGCGTCATCGACGATGAGTTCGATGACACCGATGAAGAACTATATTATCTTCGAAGTGCCGAGGCAAGCAAAACCCCTTGTTCATTCGATATAATCCCACTCTCTCGCTCCTGCTCTATTTTACTGCATTAGGACAACAATGACTCATGTGTTACTTGCTGCGGTAGCTGAACCCTTTATCCTCTGCATGACCTGTCATTCCACAAGAATTAGATGAAACCCACTAGCATGAGTAGGAGTTGTTTGAGCCTGATGTGCCTACTCATTCATGCTTGTTTGTCATGCCTGCTATTGCTTAGAGTTGTGTCGGTCCGATTCATCGGGAATGAATTGGAAAGTGGTGAACATGTCCTCTTGTGTGTGAGCTAAGTGTGTGAACACGATTTGGTAAAGGTAGCGGTGAGAGGCCATGTAGGAGTACATGGTGGGTTGTCTCATTGCAGCCGTCCTCGAGAACTGAGTTACGTGTTTGTGATCCATGAACAGTTACTACCACACATTGGGTTCCGTAACTCGGCCCCTCTTGGCTTATTAATCAACTCGATCTCTGTCCGGAATTGCAACTAGTTTCGGTGTTTGTAGGTAGTGTTAGTAGTCTACCAAGTGGCACCCGATGCAGGTGGGCTTGGGACAGACTAGGCACATGTACGGTGTACCAAGTGGCACCGGTTGGTGGCTTGGGAACCCTGCTCACATCGTTTGGGGCCGTGGCGACACCCGGCCGGATCTCCTTGCGGATGGAACCCGAATAGGCGATAAACCCGACGAGAGACTTTTGTGGTTAGTCGGTCGTGGCCGACTCCTCGCCCGACTTCCGCTTGAAGGTTGCCGAGGTACATGACGATGTCTGAGGCGATAAGTGGCGAGAGCGTGTGTGAACAAGTACACCCTGCAGGTTATCATTATCTATTCAATAGCCGGATTCCTCGGATATGGAAACTTGGACCCTTGCATAGTTCATAGACAAGTGAAAGTGGATACTCTAAAACTCGCAAGATAGCGTGAGTGCTATGGATGGCGTTCTCGTGGGTAGACGGGAGCGGATCCATAGTGGTGTATTGATATGGTGAATATGTGGACTCGTGTGCGCCACCTCAAAAGAGTTACTTGCGATCGTAGTTCAGGATAGCCACCGAGTCAAAGCTGGCTTGCTGCAGTCAAACTCCACCACCCCTTTTGATAATGATGCATATGTAGTTAGTTACGATGTAAGTCTTGCTGAGTACGTTTGTACTCACGTTTTCTTATTTTATGTTTTGCGAGAGACGTCGGTTTAGCTAGTAGTTCCGCTTGGACTTGACGTTTAGCTTGTTACCTCAGCTACGATCTTGTGCCCTCGGCAGATCTGGTAGATAGTCGCTTCTCACCTCTTTTCATTTATAGATGTCTCGTACTCGGACATGTTAAGCTTCGCTTGTGCTTTGACTTGTATGCTTCGAGTGTTGGGTCATGAGACCCATGTTTGTAATATCTCGCTCCTCGGAGCCTAATGAATAAATATTTGAGTCGTAGAGTTATGTTGTGATGCCATGTTGTATTTACACATATTGAGCATATTGTGTGTATGTTTGAAATGCTTGGTATGTGTGGGATCCGACAATCTAGTTGTTTATCCTTGGCAGCCTCTCATATGGGGAAATGTAGTCTAGTGCTTCTGGCGATAGTAGTCCTCTGACCCGGTTCACCGAGTCCTGCTAGCCCAAAGACTACTGCTCTGGACACTTGACTGGCGGCATGTGTTTCACTTCGTTCACGTGGTCATCCCTTCGGGAAATGTCACGCGGTGACATCCGAGTCCTGCCTAGCTGCTACAGCCGGGTTACGGAGTCCTGTTAGCCCAGTGCTACAGCCCGTTCATACGTTGATGACCGACATGCTCGAAGTTGATTCATGTATGCCTGTCCCCATGGGTTAGCGCCGCTTTTGGTTCACGACTAGCCATGTCGGCCCGGTTCTCTGTCAAATGGATGCTAGCGACACTATCATATACGTGAGCCAAAAGACGCAAACGGTCCCGGGCCATGGTAAGGCAACACCCGTGGGGATATCGTGCGTGAGGCCGCAAAGTGATATGAGGTGTTACCGGCTAGATCGATGTGACTTGGAATCGGGGTCCTGACAGCTTTGGTATCGAGCTTTGACTGCTGTGGATTACCAAGCCAAACTGGTCGAAGTTGTGTCTAGAAATGCTTTAGTTATGTAAGGGAATTGATTGTGGAAGGGAACGTAAGGCTCTTTTTACTCCTTATACCTCATGGCCTTCTGATCTGAGTCATCCTCTTCTCTTCTACGGGGATTAAGAATTAGGACTTCTCATCTATCCATCAGGATGACGTGTTACTAATCCATAGACCTTTAAGATTGTTGGATTTAAGACCCAGTTCAGTCCCTTCTATTTCTGTAAGTTAACTGTTGATCTCGGAATCTTGATATTGTGATGTTGAGTGGTTATGCCACCATTTTTGCAGGATGTCTCAAACCATTTTGAGCATTTACAGCCGTTATGTTGTCCGAGTCATCCCAGGCCTCTAAATAGTCTGATGCATTTGCAAATCCCTTCTCTCCATTTCTAATGTTCATCTGGGCCAGATTAATCACACAAATTAGTATGTTGAGGTACTCCGCTGCCTCAACATATTTGTTGGAACTATTATTATGACCCCAGGTGTTTTAGGGAGTTACCTAGTAATTTAGCAATGCTTTTGTATCCCCAGTGTGATGATTCTGGCCATTATTCTTGAAAGCACCCCGTGATGCCATTTAGTAGTAGGTATTCTATTCCTGGGTTCTTGAACCCGAGATTCACCCTACTTACCTCCTGTTGTTAGCATTTTCTAGTTCCTTTAGGATATTAGTAACCTTTGCATTAGTCCTCGAGGTCCGTGGTATTTCCTTCTTCCAAATGCTATGAACCGCTTATGGCAGAAGTTCCTCGCTGAACTAAAGGATCACAACCAGAGTGCTCTTGACGAGTTCTCGATTCTATGTTGTTATTCTGCCACTTCTACCTTTCTGCATGGGTTATCTGGAAGAAACCTGTTGAACTTGGTTCGACATACTAATCTATGCATCCATAACTCAGGAAGTTACATGTTCCTCGAGTTGTTCCTCCTTAGTTGTATTCTGACCCCTGCCTGTCAATTGATAGTCAAGGGTATGTGTGCATTCGTGTTATCGATGCCTACTACTCTTGTGGTTCGTCAAACCATTCTAGTTCAGAATGACTAGGAGAAACAAACTCCAGTACCTCATCCATATCTAGGATTGGGTCAAAGCAGTTGTATTCCGCAGATCAAATGCCAATCCAGCTTTTGATTCTATTCTACCCTGAAGTATTGCCATCTTATGTCAAGAATGTCATGGGAATTGCACAACCTCTTAGGAATTCTTGACGTAGTGATACTTCTCGCTATCACTATTCATTCCTCGGTCCCGTGTTGATGTAACCAGAATGCCGACAAGTGAATTGTGATGTGTGAAATCGATACTCCTAGCAACCTCGTTGCTTGGTAGTAAATGGATAAATATTATCATTCTTAGCGTGTTGGTTATTAAATCATCATCCTAAGATTGATCGTACTGCCTAGTCCTTATTTCGGGTGCACACTTCGATCAATGAGTTAGGATTGTGTCAATCCCTCACTCTATTGTTCATATCATCTTGCCCTGAAAAGCAAGGTTGTTCTCGAGCTTAACAACGTATCGGTGGTTCGTGACTTTCCAACTATCTTCTTGGAAGTGTTACCAGATTGTCACCTGACCGCTATGTTAAGTTCGTGATCATATTGCTTTTCCTCTAAGCCACCCATTCTCCAAGAATCTGTGTTGGATATCCCTGAACTAGTTGGTTGAGCTAGACAACAACTTGGAGAGTTGGAAGATAAAGCTTTGCTTAACTTAGTTCGTTCTATGGGATATCCTTGTGTGTGTGTGTTGAAGAGAGATGATATCTACATCGAATGGTCCTCGTGATCAGTTGTTCGACCTATTGTCTTATCAATTCTTTGACTTGATTATGGGCCATTGTCAAGTCAAATCAGAACCAACGATATTCGTGATGTTTTCTTACTCGTGGTTGACCCCTCGAGCATACACCATTACATATTTTGGTCTGATCAATACTATCACCGTGTTCACGTGATGGGGGAAGTCCAGTGATATGGAAATTCCGATGAGTTGTTGTTGAGCCCATCAGTAGCATTTTGTCTCCCCCATGATTCATGTTGAGCATCAACCTAGTGTTGGAAACTTTGTAAGCATTGCCTTCATGTTCCGTTCATGAAGTGCATGTTTGGATGAAAGAAGTGACTTCCTTTGATTCACGTGCATTTGATGTAAGTTGCCGCCGTGAATTCGAGAAAGTTAGTTTTGCTTCCTCCGGAATCATCCCAAGTCAGTCATGTACGTGCGAAGAATTCTGTGCTCTGTTAGACTGATCATCTTCATTCCATATGTATATCCTAGCACACCAAGCCACTGATTGAGTTGTTCAAAGATAAAGGAGTCTGTCCAAGGTGAACTCTTTGGACTTCCACGCGTGGAGACTTCGATGTCATTAATGATGGTTCCCCACCTGAACTCGGTAGTGTTGTATTATAAGACTACTACGTGGTCATGCTTGTCTGGGACAGCGTGTTCACTTGTATGTAGCAGAACCAGCTCATGTTTTGGAGCTTGCTATCGTGGTTCATTTCCCGAGAATCTCGCAACGTCATCTCGTCGGTTTGTGTTGCAAACTTCCATTTCTCTTTCTAGACTTGATGAGTCTGGAATATCATGTTACCAACCAGATCTGAATCTCAGGCAGATATGATGGTTGGAACCTCTCCCAAGAACTATGATATATGTTCCAGTGAAGTGGACGCACCTAGCTGGAAGCACTATTATTGTAATATCTTGTTTAAGTCGTTTGGTCACCTCTCATGAGGATCTTGCATGACTTATTTTAGAAGTTGATCCTTATGGATTCTTGTGCTCCCGAAGTCCGATCTTTTACTTGATGTTCTAGATATCAAACCATATCTATGAATGGGTTGCGCTAGCACATCAAGGAGAACATTAGAAGCGGAGTGCTAAATGTCTCTCGGTCGATCATCCAGGTTTTATTCCCTTGGCCCGCTAAGGTGAAATCTGAGAAGTTGTTATCTTCCTATGCATCTGCATCGTCCATCACTATCCATCATGGTAGTATGTTGTGTTGCCAGGATCCTTGACACGGATTTTGGTAATACCTTGATGAATATGGAAGTGCTCAAGTTCTTGAGAGCACGTGCAAGCCCTAGGTGTTATCATCGGCACTAACTGGGATTGCTCTCAGTTTCTTCGGTTATGCTATAACTTTTCAAACAGTGGACTCACTCTCTTCTGTTGAGCTTCTCCCCAGTTACTAAAATCATTCATCGCGTTGTCTTCAACAAGGTAGTCCACATCATCCATTCTAGTCCGAGTATGCCATTCTACCGAACTCCTCCAAACGATCTCTCGAGATTTGCCTTAGGATGGTATAGAGAATTTTATTGATCTCTGAATCAAAAGTAATTCTTTTTGCCACTTAAGGAATAATTCTTCGAGTCACCCTACTCTAAGGTATCTCGTTATGGTATCTTGGCAACTCAAATCCTTGCTACGTTGACAACTATTCACCACCCTTAGGTGTGGAATTATTGTCTACCTAGTGAACCCTCGTCATCTGTTCCACTCCATCCCCCTAGATGTGTGCTTCGTGTCTCAGTTCGAGAGATGTTGCTATGTCTCATTCCGTGAGTTAATCCTGAGCTGTCCGATCCTCGAGAAGATCGATCCTTCTAGAGTTCTCCCTCTCCTCTCGTTGTCATGATAGCTGGAGTTCTCAGAGCAAGTCGTCGAGACAAAGATGATGAAGGAATCAATGTTCCTATGAAGTGCAAGTTGGATCTTAAAGATCATGATAGCTTTGTGTCCCCTCTGTCTCCTTACCTCACGTCTTGAATCTCGGGACGAGATTCTTGTTTAGTGGGGGCGAGTTGTCACATCCCTAGCTTTGGTGCTGCCTAGTGTTTGTATCCTGCTAGCATCATGTTTAACTTTCATGGAAATTTGAAATGGGGATGTTCAAACCCTAGCACCAAATGGAATTCAAATAGGTTCAACCTAAAAATATTTTTAGTGAATCCAAATGGCTTTCAAAAATGTTCATCATTTCTGGAAAATGCTAGAACCATAACCAGAGGTGTTGCACATTTTTCCATGACATATTTGGTCACTGAATTAAATCTTTTAGTATTTGCAATTGGGCATTTAAATGCTATATAATATTTTAAGTGCTCAATTAATTCTGAATTTAAGTGTGGGCTATTAGGAATAATCCCCACAGAGCCCACATTTATTTTCAGGATTTTTGGAAACGTTTTAGTATTTTTAATAAAGCCCAACATTATAACAAAATAGAAAAACAGAAACTAAATAGAAAAGAGAGAGAAAGAGCTCACCTGGAACCTACCTGGCGGCCCAGCTGCGGCCCAGCACTGTTGGCCCAACCCAGCAGGCGCCCCCACCGTCTTCAACCTCCTGCCAGTAGGCAGGAGGGCGTGTGGTCGCCGCGCGTGGGCACGTGCCCTGGCCACCTCCTCCCTCCCAGCCTGCCTGGCTCCTCCTCGACGCCCCGGAGACGCCACGCACCCCCCGGATCCCTCGTTCACTCTCCCCCTCGCCTCCCTCTCTCGTTCCTCCCCATGGCCGAGCCGCCACGAGCAGGCCACCGCAGTTCTCGCAGCCACCGCCACCGCCTCGCTGAACCACCATACCCAGGAGGCTCCCCGCGTCCCCCTCGACCTCTCTGCTGAAGCACGCGACCGCGGGCGCCGTGAAACGTCGCCCTCGAGCTCGTCACCGCCGCATCTGCTCACCAGACTTCATCGATGATTCACCACCTACCGGTCCTCCCCGAGCCCGCTGAGCCTCCCCGTCGAACCACCATGAGCCGTGCTACCTTTCCCCTCTGTTTTCCTCATCGGATACGTGCCGTAGCTACCGCTCCCGTTAGCTCCCGAGCTCGCCGCCGCCGCCATGACGCCGCCGCGACCACAACTGTTGTCGCCCGCGTCCGAGCCTGTTAACATGCTCAGAAGCTCCCCAGCAAGCCAAATCCATCACCTGCACCTCCTACCGTGCACCCTAGCGCCGAGCCGGACCTCCCCGAGCTCCGGCCGCCGCCTAAGTGGTCGTCGCCGTCGACCCCGGCCTCCCTGTGCCCAGCTGCGTGCGCTCCTAGATGCGCGGGAGCACGGGCTCCCTCGTGGTGCCCTCAGCGCGACCAGCTGCGGGCTGTAGCACCGTCCCGAGCAACTCCGGCAAGGTCTCGCCGTCGCCGTGGTCGCCGGCGTCACTTGCTGACGTGGCTGGCTTAGTTAGTCACTAATCACCGCACCGTGTCACTGAAACCGGGCCCCACACACTTAACTAACCACTGCTTAATTCATGTTTAGTTTAAATTAATCACAGTGGCCCCAAGCGTCGGCGTTGACCTCGCTGACGTGGCCGTTGACCGGGCCCGCCTGCCAGTGTCACAAACAGACACTGGGTCACTGACCAGTGGGTTCCACCGGTTAGGTTTGACCTGGTCAGCCCCGGTTGACCTGCTGATGTCATGCTGCTGTCATGCTTATGCAATAAATCTTTTCTGGCGTTTTTATTAATTAAGGAAATTCCAGAAAAAACACTAAACTTCTAAAATTCATAGAAATTCAACCGTAGCTCAGATTGAAACAATTTATATATGAAAAATGATCAGAAAAATCCAATCTATCCATCTGTACCATTTTCATGCATGTTAGAACAACTTATGGCTACTGTATAGGACAAATGAATGAATGTCATTTAAATAACTACATGTGGAGTTTGAATTTGAATCTTTGATTCAAACCAACTTCATTTAACCTGGTTTTAGTTGCATCAGCTCAAATCACAAGCATATTGCCATGTCATGAGCATGCATCATATTGTGCATTGCATTGATTGTGTTTCATACGTATTTTGCGGTATTTGTCCCTCTCGATGAGCGGCGTCATCGAGCGATGAGTTCGATGACACCGATGATGAACTATATTATCTTGAAGTGCCGGCAAGCAAAACCCCTTGTTCATTCCGATATAATCCCACTCTCTCGCTCCTGCTCTATTTTACTGCATTAGGACAACAACGACTCATGTGTTACTTGCTGCGGTAGCTGAACCCCTTTATCCTCTCGCATGACCTGTCATTCCACAAGAATTAGATGAAACCCACTAGCATGAGTAGGAGTTGTTTGAGCCCTGATGTGCCTACTCATTCATGCTTGTTTGTCATGCCTGCTATTGCTTAGAGTTGTGTCAGTCTGATTCATCGGGAATGAATTGGAAAGTGGTGAACATGTCCTCACTGTGTGTGAGCTAAGTGTGTGAACACGATTTGGTAAAGGTAGCGGTGAGAGGCCATGTAGGAGTACATGGTGGGTTGTCTCATTGCAGCCGTCCTCAGGAACTGAGTTCTGTGTTTGTGATCCATGAACAGTTACTAACACACATTGGGTTCCGGTAACTCGGCCCCTCTTGGCTTATTAATCAACTCGATCTCTATCCAGGAATTGCAACTAGTTTACGGTGTTTGTAGGTAGTGTTAGTAGTCTACCAAGTGGCACCATGCAGGTGGGCTTGGGACAGACTAGGCACAGATGTACGGTGTACCAAGTGGCACCGGTTGGTGGGCTTGGGAACCCTGCTCACATCGTTTGGGGCCGTGGCGACACCCGGCGGATCTCCTTGCGGATGGAACCCGAATAGGCGATAAACCTGGGCGAGAGACTTGTGTGGTTAGTCGGTCGTGGCCGACTCCTCGCCCGGCTTCGCTTGAAGGTTGCCGAGGTACATGACGCGTGTCTGGCGATAAGTGGCGAGGCGTGTGTGAGAAGTACACCCTGCAGGTTATCATTATCTATTGAATAGCGGATTCCTCGGATATGGAAACTTGGACCCCTTGCATAGTTCATAGACAAGTGAAAGTGGATACTCTAAAACTCGCAAGATAAGCGTGAGTGCTATGGATGGCGTTCTCGTAGGTAGACGGGAGCGGATCCATAGTGGTGTATTGATATGGTGAATATGTGGAATCGTGTGCGCCACCTCAAAAGAGTTACTTGCAGTCGTAGTTCAGGATAGCCACCGAGTCAAAGTTGGCTTGCTGCAGTCAAACTCCACCACCCCCTTTTGATAATGATGCATATGTAGTTAGTTCTGATGTAAGTCTTGCTGAGTACGTTTGTACTCACGTTTGCTTATTTTATGTTTTGCAGAGAGACGTCAGTCTCGCTAGTAGTTCCGCTTGGACTTCGACGTTTAGCTTGTTACCTCAGCTACGATCTTGTGCCCTCGGCAGGATCTGGTAGATAGTCAGGCTTCTCAGCCTCTTTTCATTTATAGATGTCTGTACTCAGACATGTTAAGCCTTCGCTTGTGCTTTGACTTGTATGCTCTGAGTGTTGGGTCATGAGACCCATGTTTGTAATATCTCGCTCCTCGGAGCCTAATGAATAAATATTTGAGTCGTAGAGTTATGTTGTGATGCCATGTTGTATTTACAGTGTATGTTTGAAATGCTTGGTATGTGTGGGATCCGACAATCTAGTTGTTTATCCTTGGCAGCCTCTCATATGGGGAAATGTAGTCTAGTGCTTCCTGAGCGATAGTAGTCCTCTGCAGCCCGGTTCACGGAGTCCGCTAGCCCAAACTACTGCTCTGGACACTTGATTGGCGGCATGTGTTTCACCGTTCTGTGTCATCCTTCGAAAATGTCACGCGGTGACATCCGGAGTCCTGCCTAGCCTGCTACAGCCCGGGTTACCGGAGTCCTATTAGCCCAGTGCTACAGCCCGGATTCATACGTTGATGACCGACATGCTCGAAGTTGATTCATGTATGCCTGTCCCCATGGGTTAGCGCCGCTTTGGGTTCACGACTAGCCATGTCGGCCCGGGTTCTCTGTCAAATGGATGCTAGCGACACTATCATATACGTGAGGCAAAAGACGCAAACGGTCCCGGGCCATGGTAAGACGACACCCGTGGTGATACCGTGCGTGAGGCCGCAAAGTGATACGAGGTGTTACCGGCTAGATCGATGTGACTTGGAATCGGGGTCCTGACAGATTGCCACATATGATGTTCTTCGCTTGAGAATCGACTTGCTTGAATCTCTTCACATCAGCAGTGTTCAGTGAAGGTGAGACAGTGGGAACGCCATTCTCCACAATGTACCAGAGATCGTTGTCAATTGCCTCAAGATGCATACGCATCTTACTCTTCCAGTAGGGGTAGTCCGTCCCATTGAAGGTAGGACACCTAGTAGAGACCTTGATCATACCTGCAGTTGACATAACTAAAACTCCAGGCGGTTAAACCAAAATCACATGGAACAAGGGAGTACCTTGCTCTGATATCAATTGAAAGTGCGTTAAGTCGACTAGAGGGGGTGAATAGACGATTTTTATGAATTCTTCACTGAGGAATTTCAGAATGAAGAAATTCCTAAGAGAAGAACTACTTGCAGCAGAATAAGTACTCAGATGCAAACATAACAGAACATAAGCATGGTCATCATGATGAAATGAAAACACGCATAGAGTACAGAAAGCGTAAACACGGGATAAATAGGATGAAGAAAAATAGACTGAAGAAATTGAACTGAGGAAATAGAAAAAGTCTTCAGCCAAAGTCTTCAAACGGATATGAACAAGCACACAACATAGTAATGAGGAAATGAAATAGTTGAGGAAATAGAACCAGTAGGCTTGGTGAAGACAATGATTTGGTAGACCAGTTCCAACTGTTGTGACAGTTGTACGTCTGGTTGGAGCTGCTACCGTATTCTCCTTGAGCTAAGGTCACACAGACCTCGCCCAATCACTCGAGGTCCAAATTAATGTTCAAACTTGAGTTCTAAATTAGTTATGGGGCACATATCTAGGAAGCAATGAATAGTATCTCTGTCTAATATCTGGTTCACCTAGGTTATGCCTATGTTGTTCATCTTGGGTGGGAAACAAATAGTAAAGCAATCATCATCTGTCTTTTTATTAAATTAAAGCAATCATCAGCCTGCTATCATTATTTTTGGATCCATCCACTGGTTGTTACCATCACTCTAAATTTCTGCATGCTCTCCTTACATAATCTCACCATATTTTTTCCGTATGCATGTCAGATATTGTACACAGTCATGCTGAACATGTCGAGAAAAAGAGAAGAGTTTTGTGCGGCAATACAATGTCATGAAGACATCGCTCCATGGTGGGTTCAATGGAAAACGCTCCCCACCCCTCTCCATCTTGTAATCTAGAGGAAGCCATCTCTTCTGAGGTGGATTCAGACGCCACTGACCACTCCTATTTACCCCCCCCCACCCCAAGGTGTTTGATCTACCTTGGCATGATCATGTTAGTCATATCATGCATATGTTGTCTTGCAGTGCCTACTTTTGAAATCATATATGTCATCTGCTTAGTTTAGACATGTTCTGTAATGTCACCTGTTTAGTTTCTATATCATATATGGGAATTCTGCAGTCTCATGTCTTTTAGCCAGCCATAATATACGTGAAATGTGCAATGCCATCCAATTTAACCAGGCATCATATATTTGAATGATATCTTGCCCATCCTTTTCTTCATTAAATTTCCATTTGTTGACAATGTATGTACATTAAACTACTCTTCCTGTGAATCAGCCATTTGGGTGGGAGATTGAAAAATCTGGAGTGAAAACAAGGCCTTCTGAGCAGACAGTGCTACCTGTCGAAGCAAATCTCTTGTTGGGTCCCGATAGCTCCTCATAGATGGATTCAGAGACAGATGACCAATCCTATTCCCCCACCGAGGTGTATGCTCTAACTTGGCACGGTTCTACTACTCATATCATGTCGTCCCTTTTTTGTATTTCTCATTGCTTTTGTCGGCAATGTTTGTATATTCAACTGCTCTTCCTATGCATCAGCCATTTGAATTGGTGATGGAGAAATCTGGAGTGAAAACAAGGTCTTCAGAGCAGACAATGCTACCTGGTGAAGCGGATATCTTGTTGGTTACAGATAGCTCTTCAGAGGAGAATTCAGAGGCAGATGACCAGTCCTATTATCCCCCTGAGGTGTATGCTCAACTTGGCAAGGTTATATTACTCATATCTTGCATATGTTGTATTGCAATGCTTAGTTTTTACATCATATACACGATATTGAATGCCATCTCCTTAGTTGACACATCATATATGCGATTGCCCTCTGCTCACTTCCTTAGTATATAAATCATATATTTGAATTATATCATGCCATGATGTTTACATAGACAGCATGTATCTGAATTATGGCATGCCAACCCATTTTCTAAAGACATAATATAGTTATATCATCTCATCCTGTTCACATAGTCATCATATTTTGAATTATGTCATTCTATCCGTCAATTATATCATGCCATCATGTTTCCATCGACGGCATGTTTGTGATTTATGGCATGCCAACCACTTTAATAGACACATCGTATAGTTATATCATGTCATCCTGTTTACATAGTCATCATATTTTGAAGTATGTCATTCTATCCTGTTTAGTTAGCCATCATACATGTGAAATTGTGTCATGCTATCCTGTTTAATTAGCCATCATAGATGTGAAATTATGTCCTGCTATTCTGTTTGGTTAGACAACATAAATGTGACTTATTTCATGCCCTATTTTCTTCCCTACTATCCATTGCACCTGTCTATCTTACAATGTCGGTACATTCAATTACTTTTCTTGTTTATCAGCCATTTCAATTGGAGGGGGTGATGGCAGTATCTGTGGGAGTAAATACACGGTCTTCAGAAAAGATCATGCCACCTGTCGATGGAGATAGAACCACAGTTGTACTTGCCCAAGAACCAGCCCCACCACACATAACCCAGACTCACGCAGATTGTACCCCTACCCAGTTGGACAGAGAACTAGCTACACCCCTTCTAACCCCAACCCCAGCAGATAGTAACCCAGTTCCCGTTGACACAACACCATCTCCACCACAGAGCACCCAAACACGAGCAGTTAGTAAGGCAACTGTAGTGCCCAAAGCACGAGGACCACCACTCCGAACCCCAAGTCAACGCTTAAAGCAGAAGAAGAATTGTTCTCAGGTCAGGTTCCGTAGCTATGGTTCATACTACTTTGCTCTTGCATCACCGTATTTACTCATACCAACTAATTTCAAATTTGAAGGATGCAATTGAAACTCCAATGGCGCAACAGGTATGTTTTAAACCTGTTTCTTTAACGTGTTTGTTGTTGTAACTTGATCTATGTTGATTTCAGTTTCAATTGAATAAACAGTTATATTCTCATGCCATGCACCTTACAAGTGTTGTTATTGCTATGTAGTTTTCCACACTTATATTCTGTCTAAGCTGCTTTGTCTTAAATAGATATGATTCGAACTGTATCTATCTTGATTTGGCAACATAAACTCGAATGATATAGACCATACAGTGACCATACTACATAGATATATGTTTGTTTCATGTTGTTATCCTGCCCACCTTACTACTGAACTGGTTTACCAAAATGAGTTTCATATACTACATTGTAAACCTGTGATGTGTTTGTTTGTTTCTCTTTTAGAATGCGGATAAAATATTGGAGAAGAGTACCCCGTTATGCAATGGTACAGGAAGTAATGCAGATAAGGTTCAAGATAGTGAGACATCCCTGTTGGTCTCCAAGAAAGCTGATAAAAACTATATTAAAGACACTGAGACAACCCCAAAGTCTTGTCTTGATGTAGTGTTCGAGTTACTAGCTACTACTGCTGGCACCAGCTCTTCGAACTCGCTGCCTGAATCAGTTCGGCTTCTTGAGTCTCAACTTCAAGTTGAAAGACATCGATCGATGTTATGCGACGAGAAGTCAAGGACCGAGAAGTCCCTGCAAAATTCAGATGCATAATTTCTGGTGCAACAACAAGTGCTGGAGGATTTAAGTGCCAAACAAGAGAAAGTTAATATGCTTGCTAAGAATCTTGCCAGCATTATGGGTACCTAGGATATTGCTTCTTGAGCTCTTCTGAAGTGATTTCAGTTCTGGACTTGTTTTGCTGCAGCGTTTATATGCTGCTTTGTTCCCTATATTTGCACTGGTGGCAAACTTTGATGCCCAGTGGATGTAATATGTGTAATAGCCATGATAGCCTAGCGTAAGTTTCTTGCCTATTTATTTCCTTATTGTCTTGTTTATTTGTTTTCTTGTAGTCAGTGCAGTTCTTTTTCCGCGGTTTTCTAGTGGCCGCAATAACCTATTTTTTAAAACTAGGCCACATAAACCATGGGCTACATATTTACTGTAGTTAACATGGGCCTCCTACGGGCCATAGAAACAATGGGCCTTCTAAGGGCCAAAGAAACAATGGGCCTTCTACGGGGCATAGAAACCATGGGCCTTATACGGGCCGTTGACACAATGGGCCTTCTACGGGCCATATCATCAATGGGCCTTCTACGGGCCGTATGATCGGTTGGCCAAACATGGGCCAATAACAGACCACATTATGGCCGTAAATGGGCTAGAGTTGAAATCGTCCGTTCATGGGCCGACCATAACGGGCCGTTGTTAATCGACCGTACTTGATGACACTATGAAAACGGCCCAACGTATTAACGGGCCACAAACGGGCGACTGTAACCACGGGCTCAATTTGGCCCAGAAGTAGAAAATGACAGTAACGGGCGGAAAGTAAACGAATGCTGGAAATTAGCCCAAGAATAAATGGGCCCTGAGAAGGCTGAAAGATAACATGGGCTGGAAATGGCCCAACGGAATAATGGGCCGTTAATGGGTATAAAGTGATACATTGTTCATTACGAGCTAGTTTTACCATGGGTCGTTAATGGGCCGAGGGTTACTAAGGGCCTCATATGGGCCGAAAGACTTCATGGGACATACATGGGCCGGAAGTTAAAACGGGCTGGAATTATATTGGACGGCCCAGTGACGCTACTGGGCCTAATTCGGATAGGCCGTAAACGGGCCCTGGGTTAGCGGGCTGTAAATGGGCTATAAGCGAACAGGCTGTTAACAGGCTTGCCGTGGGCCAGCCTGCCACCTTTTTACCAAGTCAAACGGGCCGACCTTTTCACAGGAATGGGCCTTTGTTGGGCCGTGCCACGTGTCGACGTATCATAGGCGCGTTGGGTCCAATGAGTGGATGACATCCGTCCCAACGGCGAGCCGACACGTGCTCCCTCCAGCCAATGATGATTTTACACGTGGAAAATCCCCATTGGTCTGGGCTGTTAAAGGGTTATCAGATCCAAAACCGGACCCGATAGCTTAAAGGTGTTCCGTTATGGTGGATGCCACGTGTTGGTCACCCTTGACGAAAGCACTTCTATGACGCACGATTTATCGTCATGGAAGTGGACACTTCCGTGATGATAATTTTGGTAATGGCATGGAACACTTCTACGATAGCACAGGTATGACTATCTTGATTCTATCATAAAATTGTCATGGATGTACATGCATGACAGAAAACATGACCTACTGTGACAAACATGTATCATCATGGAAGTGTATTTTTTTGTAGTGACAGTTACACACCTCGGTCATATCGTCGTAGTGCTTAGGCAAAGCCCTGCGCCGGTAACTTCATCATCACCGTCACCACGCCGTCGTGCTGACGAAACTCACCCTCAGCCTCAACTGGATCAAGAGTTTGAGGGACGTCACCGAGCTGAACGTGTGCAGATCGCGGAGGTGTCGTGCGTTCGGTACTTGGATCGGTTGGATCGCGAAGATGTTCGACTACATCAACCGCGTTACTAAACGCTTCCGCTTTCAGTCTATGAGGGTATGTGGACACACTCTCCCCGCTCGTTGCTATGCTTCTCCTAGATAGATCTTGCGTGACCGTAGGCAAATTTTTTGAAATACTACGTTCCCCAACACGTAGAGCCAGAGAAGGGCATGGCAATCCCAAGAGATATTCACCAAGGCGAATGCGGCCACCATGCCGCCTCCAAATCCCTTGTCGTCAAAGCTTTCCTCCATGGTTTCTTCTGGCCGACTGCTTTAGATGACACCAAGGAGTTGGTCCGCAAGTGTAAGGGGTGCCAACGCTTCAGCTCCAAGCAACACCTGTCGTCTTCTCCACACAAGACCATCCCCCTCACTTGGTCGTTTGCCATTTGGGGATTGGACGTGGTGGGCCCGTTCAAAACAGCACGCGGCTGCATGACCCATATGCTGGTCGCCGTGGACAAGTTCCTGAAGTGGATCGAAGCAAAGCCAATCAAGAAGCTGAATGGTCCGACTGTTGTGACCTTCATCGCGGATATCACCGTACGGTACGACGTCCTGCACAGCATCATCACCGACAATGGCACAAACTTCACCAAAGGCGCCTTGGCCCGTTTCTGTGTGACGCAGGGCATCCGACTGGACTTAGCGTCTGTTGCCCATCCGCAGCCAAACGGCCAGGTAGAGCGAGCAAACGGCTTCATCCTGTCCGGCATCAAGCCCCGACTGGCGAGCCGTGGAGCGCTCGGCCGGCTACTGGATCGAGGGGCTGTCGGCCCTTTGGAGTCTTTGGACTACGCCAAACAAAGCAACCGGCTTCACTTCCTTCTTCCTCATGTACGGGGCCGAAGCTGTCATCCCAACTAACATCGAGTTCGACTCGCCTCACGTCACCATGTACATGGAGGCGGAAGAAAAGGAGCAATGAGAACGCGGTGTCGATCTGCTGGAAGAGGCCCGGCTGCTAGCACTCAGCCGGTCCGCCATCTACCAACAGAGCCTGCGCCACTACCACAGCTGGAAGGTAAGGCCACGATCCTTCCACGAAGGGGACCTTGGGCTCCGACTGATCCAACGAACAGCCGGCCAGCACAAGCTCTCGGTGATACGTCTCCAATGTATCTATAATTTTTTATTGTTCCATGCTGTTTTATTATCAATCTTGGATGTTTTATAATCATTTTATAGTCATTCTATATCATTTTTTGGTACTAACCTATTGACATACTGCCAAGTGCCAGTATTTTTTCCATGTTTTTTACATCGCATGAAATCAATATCAGACGGACTCCAAATGCAATGAAACTTCACGATGATTTTTTATGGACCAAAAGGAAGAAGTTGGGCCCATGTTGCACCTGGGAGGAGTCACGAAGAGGGGACAACGCACCAGGGCGCGCCAGGAGGCCCAGGCGCACCCTGGTGGATTGTTCCCACCTCGGGTGCCCCCCGGACCGCCTCTTTGCTCTATAAATACCCCAATATTCCAGAAACCCTAGGGGAGTCGACGAAATATTCATCCAGCCACCGCAGAGTCCAGAACCACCAGATCCAATCTAGACACCATCTTGGATGGGGTTCACCACCTCCATTGGTGCCTCTCTGATGATGCGTGAGTAGTTCTTTGTAGACCTTCGGGTCCGTAGTTAGTAGCTAGATGGCTTTCTCTCTCTCGCTGAATTCTCAATAAAATGGTCTCTTGGAGATCCATATGATGTAACTCTTTTTGCGGTGTGTTTGTTGGGATCTGACGAACTTTGAGTTTATGATTAGTCATATCTTTTTATATCCATGAAAGTTATTTGAGTTTCTTTGATCTCTTATATGCATGATCTCTTATAGGCTCGCATTTATTCTCCAATATTTGGGTTTGTTTGGCCAACTTGATCTATTTATCTTGCAATGGGAAGAGGTGCCCGGTAGTGGGTTCGATCTTACGGTGCTCGATCCCAGTGATAGAAAGGGAAATGACACGTATGTATCGTTGCTACTAAGGATAAAAAGATGGGATCTATATCTAATGCCATAGATAAACGGATCTTGTGTACATCATGTCATCGTTCTTATTGCATTACTCCGTTTTTCCATGAACTTAATACACTAGATGCATGCTGGATAGCGGTCGATGTGTGGAGTAATAGTAGTAGATGCAGGCAGGAGTCGGTCTACTAATCTTGGACATGATGGCTATGTAATGATCATTGCCTGGATATCGTCATAATTATTTGAGGTTCTATCAAAATCCCAATAGTAATTTGTTTACCCACCATTTGCTATCTTTCTCGAGAGAAGCCACTAGTGAAACCTACGGCCCCCGAGTCTTCTTTCTCATATATTTGCTTGCGATCGACTTTTCCTTTGCATTTTTATTCAGATCTATTAAACCAAAAATACAAAAATATTTTGCTGCACTTTATTTATTTGCGATCTATTATTTCAATCTACTACAATTTTCTCGCATCATTACCCGAAAGGGATTGACAACCCCTTTAACACGTCGGGTTGCGAGGTGTTGTTATTTGTGTGCGGGTGTTGTTTACGTTGTGTTGCTTGGTTCTCCTACTAGTTTGATAACCTTGGTTTCTTCACTGAGGGAAATACCTACTGTCACTGTGTTGCATCATCCCTTCCTCTTTGGGGAAATACCGACGTAGCTCAGAGAGCAATCAAAAGGAATTTCTGGCACCGTTGCCGGGGAGGATCAAGTCAAGGTAGTCTCTCGACCACGTGCCAATTTCTGGCGCCGTTGCCGGGGAGGATCTTCAACATAACCAGGTTCCTAATCACAAATCTCATCTCCTTGCAATTTACATTATTTGCCATTTGCCTCTCATTTTCCTCTCCCCCACTTCACAAAATTTTGCCGTTTTATTCGCCTTTCTTTTTCCGTTCGTCGTTTTCTTGCCGAATCTGTTTTTGAGTGCAATCTTGTTGTATAGTCATCATGACTCAAGAGAACGCCAGGTTATGTGATTTCTCAAATACCAACAACAATGATTTTATTGGCACTCCGCTTGCTCCTCCCGCCACTAGTGCGGAGATTTGTGATATTAATACTGCTTTGCTGAATCTTGTTATGAAAGACCAATTTTCCGATACTCCTAATGAGGATGTCACGTCCCATCTTAATACCTTCATGGAATTATGCGATATGCAAGAGAAAAATATGTGGACAATGATTTGGTCAAGATGAAATTATTTCTATTTTCTTTGCGTGATTCTGCAAAAATTTGATTCTCTTCTTTGCCTCATAATAGTATCGATTCTTGGAATAGGTGCAACGATGCTTCAATCACTAAGTATTTTCCTCCCGCAAAAATTATTTCCCTTAGAACCTAGATCATGAATTTCAAGCAACTTGAACATGATCATGTTGAACAATCTTGGGAAATGATGAAAATGATGCTAAGGAATTGCCCAACTCATGGGTTAAATCTTTGGATGATCATACAAAATTTTTATGCGGGATTGAATTTTGTCTCTCATAATCTTTTAGATTCCGCCGCGGGTGGTACTTTATGGAAATTACTTTGGGTGAAGCCACCAAATTGCTTGATAATATTATGGCAAATTATTCACAATGGCATACCAAAAGAGCTCCTACTAGTAAAAAAGTTAATTCGGTTGAAGAAATTTCTTCTTTGAGTGATAAAGTTGATGCTCTTATGAAATTGGTTACTAGTAAAAGTGCTCCTATTGATTTTAATGCTACGCCTTTGTCTACTTTGATTGAACAAAATAGTGATGCCATTGATGTGAATTTTATCTCTAGAAATAATTTCAACAACAATGCTTATAGAGGTAATTTTAATCCTAGGCCTTTTCCTAGTAATTCCTCTAATAATTATGGTAATTCCTATGGAAATCAATCTTATAATAATAATAGCAACACCTCTGGTCTTGAGAATAATATTAAAGAATTTATCAAGACACAAAAAGTTTTCAACACTTCCATAGAAGAAAAGTTGAATAAGATTGATGATTTGTCTAGAAGTGTTGATAGAATTGCTCATGATGTGGAAAATCTCAAGATGAAAATTCGTGTGCCTAAGGTAGAAGAATAAATTAAAGCTCTTTATGTTTCTATGATGAAAGTAAGAAAAGAACTGCTATGCTTAGAGCTAAAAGAGAATTCTTAGAAAAAGCGTTTTCTAGTGATTATTATTGCAAAAATGATGAAGATCTTAAAATGATTGGTGTTTCTTCTATTGATTCCTTGTTTAGTAGAGATAAGATTGATGAAAAAGGGACTAGAGAAGAGTCAACTTTAGATAGAAGGCGTCCCAATATTTCGGAGGGTGAAAATCTTGTTGAGAAATTGATGAAAGTGGGATTGGAGAGGTCAAAACTTTAACTAGTTATGCACTCACTATTTTGGATTACAAAGTCTATAATTATGATAGTTGCTCTTTGATTGATTGTATTTCTTTGTTGCAATCCATGCTAAATTCACCCCATGCTTATGAACAAAACAAAGCTTTTACTAAACATATTGTTGATGCGATGATGAAAGCTTTGGAAGAAAAATTGGAATTAGAAGTTTCAATTCCTAGAAAATTGCATGATGAATGGGAACCTACTATCAAAGTCAATATTAAAAATTATGAGTGTTTTTCTTTGTGTGACTTGGTGCTAGTGTTTCCACAATTCCGAAATCTTTATGTGATGTGCCTGGTCTTACTAATCTTGAAGAATGTTCTTTGAATTTGCACTTGGCGGATTCTACTATTAAAAAGCCTATGGGAAGAATTAATGATGTTCTTATTCTTGCAAATAGGAATTATGTGCCCATATATTTTATTGTTCTTGATATTGATTGCAATCCGTCTTGTCCAATTATTCTTGGTAGACCGTTTTTACGCACTATCGGTGCCGTGATTGACATGAAAGAAGGCAATATTAAGTTCCAATTTCCCTTGAGAAAAGGTATGGAACACTTCCCTAGAACAAGAATTAGGCCACCATATGAATCAATCATGAGGGCATCTTATGGATCTTGAACCAAAGATGACAAAACTTAGATCCTTGCTTTATGCCTAGCTAAGGGCGTAAAACTATAGCGTTTGTTGGGAGGCAACCCAATGAATAAATTTTATTTTTGCTTTTTGCTTTCTGTTCTTTTGTGTTTACACAATTACGCTACTGTTATGATTGTGTTTTTTGTGTTTTAGTTAGTGTTTGTGCCAAGTAGAACCAATAGGATCTTCTTGGGTGACAGCTGTTTGATCTTGCTGAAAAAGACAGAAACTTTGTGCTCACTAAAATAATTGTTAAAATTCACTAGAACGTGATAAAATGCCAATTCTTTTTGCATAAGATCAATATACAAATTATCCAGGTTTTCCTAGTTTTTCAGAATTGTTGGAGTTCCAGAACTATTCGAACAAATCAGATTGCTACAGACTGTTCTGTTTTGACAGATTCTGTTTTCTTTGCGTTGTGTGCTTATTTTGATGGCTCTATGGTTTTCTTTGATGAGTTTTTGCCATAGAAAAGTAGGAATACAGTAGATATAATAAAAAAAAGTATGAATTGGTTTAACACAACACTTATAGAAGTAGTTTATTTTTCTTATACTAACGGATCTCACGAAGGTTTTGTTGAGTTTTGTGTGATTGAAGTTTTCAAGTTTGGGGTTATTTTACGATCAATGAAAGAAGGATAGACGAGCCTAATTTTGGGTATGACCCGGCATACCAAGCTATTATCCAAGAATGAGCAACCAACTAAGCTTGGGGATGCCCCCGACTGGCATCCCCTCTTTCTTCTAACGACCATCGATATTTTACTCGAGGCTATATTTTTATTCGTCACATGATATGTGTTTTGCTTGGAGTGTCTTGTATGATATGTGTTTTTTTTAAGTCATCAATCCTTGCTGGACACACCTATTTGAGAGAGCCAAAATTATATCATGACTTGTTAGAATTGCTCTCTATGCTTCACTAAAATCTTTTATGAGCTAAGACTTGCTCTAGTGCTTCACTTATATCTTTTTGAGCACGGTGTGCTTTGTTATTTTGAAGAAATGATATCTTGCTTCACTTAGATTTATTTGAGAGTTAGTATTTTTTTTAAGAAATTATCTCTTGCTTCACTTAGATTATTTTGAGAGAAAGAAAATTTGTTATGCTCATGATCTTCACTTATATTTGTTTGAGCTTATAAAAGCAACACATGAAAATTAGTCCAAAAGTGATAGATATACAAGAAGCATAAAGAAAAAGAAAAGAAAATGTCATAAAGATCATTGGACAAAATAAAATTTATTCTTAGTAATAGTTTTGAGATATGATGATGTGATATGTGAGTTATGTTGATGAGTAATTGTGCTCTAGTAAGAATATTGGTGTTAAGGTTTGTGATTCCCTATGCATGCACGAAAGTCAATAATCATGCAGTGAAAATTATATCCTACTTGTGGTGCATTATTCGGTGTTAATTATGCTTAATGCTTGCTTATGAGATTTTTTGTTTCTTGGTTGGCCGCTTCCCAATCTTTTGCTAGCCTTCACTTTGCACCAAGTATGATCTCTACTTGTGCATCCAAAATCCTTTAAACCAGTTTTGCCACATGAGTCCACTATATCTACCTATATGTGGTATTCTTTTGCCGTTCTAAGCAAATTTGCATGTGCCATCTCTAATTTTCAAAATAAACTTCTCTTTTGTGTGTTTGTTTCACTCGCGGAACGGTAACGGGTGGCTAATATTTTCCATGCAGGATGTGTTATTCTCAAGATGAGTGTTTATTCACTTGTCATTGCATGAGAGTAAGGCAAAGGTCTTAGGGATGCCCAGTCCCGAAATGCAAAAATGAATTTACTTTGTGTTGTCAAATAATAAATTCCTTGGAAAGTGTTGGTATGGAGGGCACCCGTGGATACGGTTAGCCATGGAAAGTGAAAGTATGGTGGAAAAAGGAATAAACTTTATTTTCTGTTTGGGAACTGCCTATGGCATATCTAGCAGGGAAAGTGTTGGGAACTCTAAGTCGTTTTCGTTGGTGGGATGGATACACCTCCCAAAATGTTTTTATCTCTAATTTATTCGCTTTGAGCTCTGGCACCTCTACAAATCCCTACTTCCCTCTGCGAAGGGCCTTTCTTTTACTTTATGCAATTTTTATTTTGAAATTTGAGTCTCCATCTTCTCTCATAAAAAGCACCAACTAGGAAGCAATATGATCGTGCTTAAGTATTGGGTGTAGTTAATATTCGAGTTTGTTTCATGAATGGATCAATATTTGAGCATGATGGGCTAGGGATAACTTATTTTAGCGTTGATATTTTGAAAGACATGGTTGCTTGTTGATATGCTTGAGTATCTAAATTATTATGTCAAAACTAGACTACTGCTTTGAATCACATAAAAGTCCAAATGTCCATGCTATAAAGAAAAGAATATGATATGACATGATAAACAGCACTCCACATCAAATATTCTATTTTTATCACTTACCTACTCGAGGACGAGCATGAGTTAAGCTTGGGGATGCTGATACGTCTCCAACGTATCTATAATTTTCTATTGTTCCATGTTGTCTTATTATCAATCTTGGATGTTTTATAATCATTTTATAGTCATTTTATATCACTTTTTGGTACTAACCTATTGACATAGTGCCAAGTGCTAGTTGCTGTTTTTTCCATGCTTTTTACATCGTAGGAAATCAATATCAGATGGAGTCCAAATGCAACGAAACTTCACGATGAGTTTTTATGGACCAAAAGGAAGAAGTTGGTGTCGGTGTCAAAATCGGCGGATCTTGGGTAGGGGGTCCCGAACTGTGCGCCTAAGGTCGATGGTAAACGGAGACAGGGGACACGATGTTTACCCAGGTTCGGGCCCTCTCTATGGAGGCAATACCCTACTTCCTGCTTGATTGATCTTGATGAATATGAGTATTACAAGAGTTGATCTACCACGAGATCATAATGGCTAAAACCCTAGAGGCCTAGCCTGTATGACTATGGTAATGAATATCTCTCTCCTCCGGAATAAGTCCTCCGGTTTATATAGACACCGGGAGGATCTAGGGTTACACAAGGTCGGTTACAAAGAAGGGAATCTACATGTTTGATCGCCAAGCTTGCCTTCCACGCCAAGGTGAGTCCTATCCGGACACGGGTGCAGTCCTTGGTCATCGTATCTTCACAGCTCATCAGTCCGGCCCATGGCTAACAGGCCAGACGCCCGAGGACCCCTTAGTCCAGGACTCCCTCAGTAGCCCCTGAACTTGACTTCAATGACAAGGTATCCGGCGCGTAGATCTGTCTTTGGCATTGCAAGGCGGGTTCCTCCTTCCGAACTCCAAGATAGTCTTCAGACGTATTGAACGTGTCCGGACCTGTAACATAAGTTTTGTATACTTTCGCAGAGGGCATAATAATTTATAAATCCAATCCACTGACAACTGTTCATAGCATGACACTACGTCACTGTTGGGATATTATTTTAAACCCGTTTGTTAGCCCTGGGTTTCGAGGCGCGGCTTTATTGGCACGTCTTATCCAAGCTGAGATCGTGTCCCCTTATTAAGGGATTCATATCAACACGGACGTGGGTAACCCAACCGTCTCTTGGGTACAACTCCTTGGGGATAGGCAAGTTTTAAGGCCCAGGAGGAGGCGTTCGATACAGCTTTTATAAAGGGGTGCGGACCCGTCTCTCTCTTCCACGCTTGCTTCTTCCTCAGCCTTCGCTACCTCGAGTTATAACTCCCAAGTTTCGATCGCCACAATCCTCAGTCATGTCCGGATCCAGCCTCCAATGCCAGTGGGTGGCTTCTTCTGTTACAGAAGAGGATATTGCGAAGCTTAGGGCAGCAAGATATCTGACTGCGGAAATCCTCCATCGGCTCCCTGCTGAAGGGCAGGTTATCCCTACCCCCAGATCCGACGAGAGGGTCGTGTTTGTATCCCACTTCCTCTGAGGGTTAGGATTCGCCCTTAATCCCTTTGTCTGTGGGCTCATGTTCTATTATGGGCTGGATTTTCACGATCTGCCCCTGAACTCTGTCCTTCTCATCTCGGCGTTCATCGTCACGTGTGAGGCCTTCCTTCGGATTCCCCGACACTTTGTCTTGTGGCTCAAGACCTTCAGTGTGAAGCCGCAGGTGATAGAGGGGAAGCAGTCAGAGTGCGGTGGTGCCACAGCGAACAAGCTTAATAACTCTCTTTGGCTAAAAGGATCCTTCACAGAATCCTTCGACTTATGGCAGCGGGAGTGGTTCTATATCACCGAGCCTCGTGGTACCAAGTGCGCGGCTGCGCCTGCGTTTCGACCCAGCCCTCCGATCCAGCTCGCGTTGTGGATTAATAAGGGGTTGGACTGGGGATCAATTGATGAGGTACAGACTCTTCAAAGCCGCATCAAGAGCCTCCTCGAGAGGGACATTGATCTTTTCAACGTTATTCAAGTAATGCTGGTTCGTCAAACCTTGCCGTGCCAGATGCGACCCCTCCGCATGTGGGAGTTTAATCCCGAAGGGCCGCGGACAATTCAACACTTCTTCGGCACTACGCACAAAGGGATGTGGAAATTATTCTTCGGAAAGGAATCCTTGGGTTACACAAGGTCGGTTACAAAGAAGGGAATCTACATGTTTGATCGCCAAGCTTGCCTTCCACGCCAAGGTGAGTCCTATCCGGACACGGGTGCAGTCCTTGGTCATCGTATCTTCACAGCTCATCAGTCCGGCCCATGGCTAACAGGCCAGACGCCCGAGGACCCCTTAGTCCAGGACTCCCTCAGTAGCCCCTGAACCTGACTTCAATGACAAGGTATCCGGCGCGTAGATCTGCCTTTGGCATTGCAAGGCGGTTCCTCCTTCCAAACTCCAAGATAGTCTTCAGACGTATTGAACGTGTCCGGACCTGTAACATAAGTTTTGTATTCTTTCGCAGAGGGCATAATAATTTATAAATCCAATCCACTGACAACTGTTCATAGCATGACACTACGTCACTGTCGGGATATTATTTTAAACCCGTTTGTTAGCCCTGGGTTTCGAGGCGCGGCTTTATTGGCACGTCTTATCCAAGCTGAGATCGTGTCCCCTTATTAAGGGATTCATATCAACACGGACGTGGGTAACCCAACCGTCTCTTGGGTACAACTCCTTGGGGATAGGCAAGTTTTAAGGCCCAGGAGGAGGCGTTCGATACAACTTTTATAAAGGGGTGCGGACCCGTCTCTCTCTTCCACGCTTGCTTCTTCCTCAGCCTTCGCTACCTCAAGTTCTAACTCCCAAGTTTCGATCGCCACAATCCTCAGTCATGTCCGGATCCAGCCTCCAATGCCGGTGGGTGGCTTCTTCTGTTACAGAAGAGGATATTGCGAAGCTTAGGGCGGCAAGATATCTGACTGCGGAAATCCTCCATCGGCTCCCTGCTGAAGGGCAGGTTATCCCTACCCCCAGATCCGACGAGAGGGTCGTGTTTGTATCCCACTTCCTCCGAGGATTAGGATTCGCCCTTAATCCCTTTGTCTGTGGGCTCATGTTCTATTATGGGTTGGATTTTCACGATCTGCCCCTGAACTCTGTCCTTCTCATCTCGGCGTTCATCGTCACGTGTGAGGCCTTCCTTCGGATTCCCCGACACTTTGTCTTGTGGCTCAAGACCTTCAGTGTGAAGCCGCAGGTGATAGAGGGGAAGCAGGCAGAGTGCGGTGGTGCCACAGCGAACAAGCTTAATAACTCTCTTTGGCTAAAAGGATCCTTCACAGAATCCTTCGACTTATGGCAGCGGGAGTGGTTCTATATCACCGAGCCTCGTGGTACCAAGTGCGCGGCTGCGCCTGCGTTTCGACCCAGCCCTCCGATCCATCTCGCGTTGTGGATTAATAAGGGGTTGGACTGGGGATCAATTGATGAGGTACAGACTCTTCAAAGCCGCATCAAGAGCCTCCTCGAGAGGGACATTGATCTTTTCAATGTTATTCAAGTAATGCTGGTTCGTCGAACCTTGCCGTGCCAGATGCGACCCCTCCGCATGTGGGAGTTTAATCCCGAAGGGCCGCGGACACTTCAACACTTCTTCGGCACTACGCACAAAGGGATGTGGAAATTATTCTTCGGAAAACGAAAGCAGTGGCCTTGACTGCGACCATCTGGACACCCCAGTAAGTACCCATCCGCCGAACACCTCGTAATCAGGTATCCTGTGGTAAGACACTGAGTAGACCATCTCTTTCCAGGGCTGGATAAAGAAAGCGAAACGGATTAGGTGTCTGGCCCCTCTTCCCGAAGACTCAGCGGACCCCGTGCTAACAAGGATGCTGGCACCGGCATTGTACTAGGCGCCGGTGGAGGAGGGCAAGGTGGGGAGTGGGAAGACCCGGAATGGCCTTCGTTCCGGAGGTAAATTAGACACCGAGTCCGGGGAAATCGACATTTCTTTGCCCGAAGACAAAGGCGAAGGAGAAGCAAGCATCCCTTCTCCATACAGGAAGAAAAGGGCCGCCTCCGAAGGCTGGGAGGAACCAACTCTCAAGAAGGGCAAGATGCCATCGTCGAGCGACTCGGGATTGGAAGGCGACGCTGTTGAACAGCTCCGTCGTGAGGACAGGCCTTCAACCAAATTGTAAGTAAATCTGGGGTGCTTTAGTCCATCTCGTTCCTTTCCTGTTATCGGAGTGACACGTAATATTCACGTGTGTCTTAACAGTTCGGTGCAGAGTGTCCCTGAGCGATCCTCTTCTTCGGGAGATCTTCTCCCAGAGATGATGGAAAGCGAGACGCCTCCCCCGGCCTCCTCGCCCGATAAGGCGGACAACTCCAAAGTGTCGTCTCGGAGGGTTTTTCTTGATCAACAAGCGGCCCGAGGATGAAGGAGGCAGTACCCAAAGGTGAGCCTCCGATCATCCGGGATTCGGGGGCCAACAATGAAGGCCCCGGACTATCTGATTTTCAACCAGTGGTGCTTCCGGAGACGAGTGAACAAGTTCCTTGAAAGGATGGCCGTGCTCCTACAGCGGCTTCCGGAGACCCAGCGGCGCCGGATATGTTGAGGGATATGCTGCGAAAAGCATCTGTCTCGGAGGAACAGCGTGCCTTGATGGGTACGGTGGTTGAGAGGATTCTGTCCGCGAAGAGCAGATTGAATGAAGCCTTCATGAGCCAACTAAGAGGCTTCGAGGTTTGCGATGTAATAATTTTTACTTGCAACTTGCACCTGTGTATAGGTAGTAGTCCCTCAGACTCGGGTTGGCTTCCCATGGGAGGCGATCAGAGGATCAAAAAGATATGCTCAGGGAATAATTTGGTTAATTGGAACACAGGCTATGTCGCCCCTGACGACTGCCCGGACTACAGAAGTTGCCGAGCTGCAGCGGAAGCTTGATGTGGCAAGGGATGATATTGCGTTAATCAATAGGCGTCTTGACGAGTCGCAAGGTATGTATTCGGAGCAGCCATTACACATATGTGTTTATAATATAAGCGTGACGCTGAAAACTGCATACTGGTATATGCATGGCTGCAGATGGTGCCGCCGCCGTTGAGATTCTTCGTGCGGAGCTGGCCCAGGCCAAGGAGCAGGCCCGATTTAGTAATGTGGCTGCCGAAAAGGCGTCGGCCGAGTTAAAGGCCGAACAGGCTGCTCGGCGCCAAGACAAGGAGAAAATATCCACGATGGCGCTCGAACTAAAAAATGCCGCTGGCTGCTGTGAGTTCCTCGAGAAGGAGAATAAAACCAAGACAGCTAATCTTGATAAGGCCTTGCGAGAGGCGAAAGAAGCGCGGCCCGAATCTAGAGCGGCCCGTGAGGAGATCCGACAATCTAGGGAGATTGCGGCTGGTAAGCCCTTTTTATTACAGACTAAGTTCGGCGACCCGAATTATGCTCAGCTTAACCAAGTGTGGAGCTCTCCAGACGTGTTTTTGGACTTGCCGAAGAGCTCTTCCGATGCGGTGCAGTTTTACCAAGCGCAAGAGGGATATGCAACGGAGAAGCAGTTCTGGTCACAGTTTGGTGCATCAAAACGCCCTCTGCTACAGACTGAACAGATGTCCCAATGGGCCGAGCTTCATAGGACATCCAGCGCTGCCATGAAGAACGTCATAATCCAGGCTGGCCGGTCGAGCCTATTCGAAGAGCTACTTGCTTGGTGCAGCGGCTTGTCGATGCGATGCCTAATGTCGGCGCTGTTAGCGGTCGGCGTGCATTGAAGGTGCACGGATGGCCTTTGCCCATGTCAAGACATACTGGGGGAAGATGAAGGCCATCGATGTTGTAGCGAAGGGTCCACCCAAGGGCAAGGACCGTCACGCACCAGAGCATTGTTTTGAGGACGTCTTAGAGGCTGCCCGCTTAATAGAGGGTCAATGTTCGAAAGGCATAATATTCGAGTGAAGTGTATCCGAATTGTAAAGACAATTTTAGTTTTGCCTAAGAGGCTTTTGTTCCTCCTGTGCGGCCGTTTGTATATGATCTGAAAGTTTTCCAGTCGTCGGCTTCAGCGCACTCGTAGGAAATACGGGGGTGTTCGGATAAGAATCTGAGCACTCTTGACCCAACGTCTTGGTCCGTGAAGGAGGTGTCAATGCGGTGAACGAGGCAATCAGACTATAGGGCGTTAACACTTTCACTTAGCCATAGGAGTTTTAGACTACAATATACCCCTTGGTACGTGTATGGCTTATTCCAATATGGTGTGTTACATATATGACCTGAAGAAAAAGGTCCTTCGTATAATGCGGAGGGAATCGCGAAAGATTCTGTTAAGTCATCGAGTGGTTGACCAGCTCTCGCAGCATCATGATAGTCGGTTTTCGGCTTTCTCTACTGAGGTGCTTGACCAGATGAACTATAAGCACAATCACAGTAGTTCTCCCTTTACTACCCTAGCCGATAGAGCGGAACCTAAGGTAGCAAGCATAGGAGCCGGGCAACCCAACCATTGACCCAAGACATGATTCAGAGCTGATGCATATAAGGCCAAACTCGCGACGCCGAAGTACGCTATAAAGTTGTTCGGACTTTGTCGGCAACTCATTTGTTCCCATACCGAACCCCTGGCAGGTTATGCCGAGGTATGTCTGTGAAACAACCATAGGCGCCAGATTCATTTGTGAAAAAGAAACAAATGATGAATGCGGATTATGTTTATTGGGACCCGAGTGATATGCCAATGGTTACTTTATAGATAAAAAGACCACAACCCCGGCTATTTAACATGCCCGGGGTCGAAGGCGGAGGAAATAGACATATTACAGGCTCAATATAAAGAGTGCAGTCTATAAAAAGTTATTTTGGACCTCCTGTCGCATGTCGGCGCCGCCTGTCCTCGGCGAGGGGAGTCCTTGACGGAAGTAGCCCCTTAGGTGAGTGTGCGGATCCGAACTCCGATAGAGTCAGTTAGATGTGTGTCCTTTGCGTCACCTGTTTTTAAGAGATAATGAAGAAAGAAAGAGTAATTTAGAGCTAAAAATGTTATAGGAATGCTTGCAGGCTTGTCCGTATTGTGCTTCTGCCGATGCCCATGGTATCTTAAGTGTGTAGTGATGTATGTGCGATCCAAATTTCGCGGGTATATGAGGTGGGTGGCGGAAGCCGAACTGCTATTTCCACTCCGGAATTGGTCGATCCTGTTGAATGAAGACCGGTAGCTTAATGGCCAACAAGGTATGCAGTTTAATAAGACTGTTTTGTGCTGAAGTTGCCGCAGTATAATCTTTAGTCCGGAGGGGGTGCTTCTCCTGCTCCCTTATAGAGTTGTGTGTCGCGTATACCATGTTCACTGTTTTTACTTCGGGGTGAAATTGCTTCTGACCCCCGGTATTTGGTTGGTGAGTCTCTTCGTTGTCCCTATCGCCGGGCGGCCTCCTCCCCTTGTGTTCGGCGTTGAGCTTGTCGGCCTGCTTGAAGACCCAACAGCTTCTGTTGGTATGATTAGCTGGTTTATCGGGGTGGCCATGAATCTGGCAGGGTTGATCCAATATCCTGTACAGATTGGATGGTCCGTCTCTGTTCGCCTTGAATGGCTTTTTCCATTGACCGGGTTTGAGACTGCTGAATCTGGCGTTGACCGCTGTGTCGCGTGTTCTTTCATTATCATTGCGACGTTTGTGTTTGTTGTGTCGTGGCTTGCCATTGCCGTCTCGGATTTTGGAAGTGCCCGGGTCGCTGGCGCTGTTGCTTCTACGAGCGAGCCAGCTGTCTTCTCCCGCGCAAAAGCGGGTCATTAGAGCGGTAAGGGCTGTCATGGATTTAGGTCTTTCTTGACCGAGGTGGCGGGAAAGCCATTCATCCCGGACGCTGTGTTTGAAGGCCGCAAGGGCTTCCGCGTCCGGACAGTCGATGATTTTTGGTTCTTTTTAACTAAGAACCTAGTCCAGAGCTTCCTGGCCGACTCTCCGGGCTGCTGGACAATGTGACCTAAGTCATCGGCATCCGGTGGCCGGACATATGTTCCTTGGAAGTTGTCGCGAAAGGCGTCTTCCAAATCTTCCTAGCTGCCAATAGAATTTTCCGGCAGACTGTTTAACCAGTACCGAGCTGGTCCTTTGAGTTTTAGTGGTAGGTATTTGATGGCATGAAGGTGATCTCCGCAGGCCATGTGGATATGGAGGAGGAAGTCCTCGATCCATACCGCGGGATCTGTTGTTCCGTCGTTTGATTCGATATTCATGGGTTTGAACCCGTCTGGGAATGCATACTCCATTACTTCATCTGTGAAGCAAAGAGGGTGTGCGGCGCCTCTATATTGGGCCACACTGCGACGTACCTCCGATGGAGTCCGTTTGCGGTTTTTGGCCCGGGTGTGGCTAGGTTTGTCACGTCCGAATAGGTAGCTGTCGTCGTGTGTCGAGGCACGTCCTTGCGATCCGTAGATCGATCTTGTGTGCCCTGCTCTACTGCCCAAGTCCTGCCGAAGGTCTTATGTACAACCCCGAGCTGTTTTATTCTTGCCTTTACGGCGAGGTGGGGCGGTCTGGTGTTCGGCTTGAGTTGCCACTTTATCCTGACCGCGTGGCGGTCGGTCGACCGCGTTGTGCGATGATGGTACGGGCTCCATCGCCTCGTCATCCAACTGAGGTAGCAATTTGCGCTTCGGGTAATTTTTGGCTGGGCCACTAAGGCCGTATTCTTCGGCGGCCAGGACTTCGGTCCATCTATCATTGAGCAGATCTTGGTCCGCTTGAAGCTGCAGCTGCTTCTTTTTCAGACTCCTTGCAGTGGCTATTAGCCGGCGTTTAAAGCGCTCCTGCTCGAGAGGTTCCTCACGCACGATGAAATCCTCATTGCCAAGGCTCTCCTCTTCCTCGGAGAGCAGAAGATAATTA
This sequence comes from Aegilops longissima, assembly GCA_021605205.1. Lineage (NCBI taxonomy): Eukaryota > Viridiplantae > Streptophyta > Magnoliopsida > Poales > Poaceae > Aegilops > Aegilops longissima. Next base: position 192,948,839 of record CM038676.1, on the reverse strand, counting down.
CTGTCCTCCGAGTCTTCGTGTATGGCCTGTTCATCAGGGCTAACTTGCCCGTCTTCCCGTTCATCCTGTTTGGAGATTGCCCCAACAGGGTCTTCATTGTCTTCGGCATCGTCCGAAGTATTGTTTTCTCCGGTGCCGGTGTTGTTGTCTTTTGTACGACGTGACTTAGAGCGACGCTACTGATGCCGGCTTCTGGGCTGTGTCTCAGGATGTTTGTCCTTAACTGGATCCTCTTTGTCATCGTTGTTAGTTTTTTTAGGTGTATTCACCATGTATACGTTGTAGGAAGAAGTGGTCGTTCGTCTTCCAGTGAATGGCGGGTTTTGTCCCTGCTCCTCGTCGGCATCGTCGTACGTACTGACGATGTCTTCGGAGCCGTAATCAAGCATGTCAGTTAAGTCCTTGACAGTGGCTATGCAGTGGGTGGCAGGTGGGAAGCAAAATTCCCCATCATCAGCCCCTAGTTCGAACCGGACATTATTCGGTTGTGAGTCCCCCGCCAAGGACAGATTCTTTAATGAGTTTAGCACATCGCCGAAGGGCGAGTGTTTGAAGATGTCTGCGACGCTGAACTCAAAGATCGATAAGCGGTCAAGTTCAGCGTCCGCGGATGCACATGGCTCGGAATTTATAACCAGAGACGAGTCTGGAGTTCCGGTGACAAAGGCGTTATGTGACTTTAGGTCTATGTTCGGCTCCAACACCGTGGAATCTGTGGCCACCATGGTGGGGTTGAGCCTCCCGTCCTTGGATGGCGCAATATGCTCCAGATCTAAGGCCAAGGCAGTTACAGGAGCAATCTCCTGGATGCGGTCCGATGACAGATTTGGGTCGTGTTCATCGAGGTGACCAGGAGCGGTCGCCGCGGTCCCGGATCTGGCAAAGATCAAATCCCACGGATGTCTGCAACGTAGTTCAAGCTCCCAAATCTGACCTGATGGACAGGGGCGTAGCTATCGATCTAGTCCAGAGGGCCAAGCGAGTTGGCCCGCAGTGCGAAGCCGCCAACACAAAGATCTGTCCAGGGAGGAAGGTTTCGCCTTGGACAACATCATCGCTGATGATTGAAGGGGCCATCAAACCTTTAAGGGACGACACAATGGAACTCTCAATGAAAGCACCAATGTCGGTGTCAAAACCGGTGGATCTCGGATAGGGGGTCCCGAGCTGTGCGTCTAAGGTCGATGGTAACAGGAGACAGGGGACTTGATGTTTACCCAGGTTCGGGCCCTCTCTATGGAGGTAATACCCTACTTCCTGCTTGATTGATCTTGATGAATATGAGTATTACAAGAGTTGATCTACCACGAGATTGTAATGGCTAAAACCCTAGAGGCCTAGCCTGTATGACTATGGTAATGAATATCTCTCTCCTCCGGAATAAGTCCTCCGGTTTATATAGACATCGGGAGGATCTAGGGCTTCACAAGGTCGGTTACAAAGAAGGGAATCTATATGTTTGATCGCCAAGCTTGCCTTCCACGCCAAAGTGAGTCCTATCCGGACACGGGTGCAGTCCTTGGTATTCGTATCTTCACAGCCCATCAGTCCGGCCCATGGCTAATAGGCCGGACGCCTGAGGACTCCTTAGTCCAGGACTCCCTCAGTTGGGCCCTGGTTGCACCTAAGGGGAGTCTCGAGGAGGGGACAACCCACCCGGGCGCGCCAGGAGCCCAGTCGCGCCCTGGTGGGTTGTGCCCACCTCGGGTGCCCCCCAGACCGCCTCTTTGCTCTATAAATACCCCAATATTCCAGAAACCCTAGGGGAGTCGACGAAATATTCATCCAGCCGCTGTAGAGTCCAGAACCACCAGATCCAATCTAGACACCATCTCGGATGGGGTTCACCACCTCCATTGGTGCCTCTCGGATGATGCGTGAGTAGTTCTTTGTAGACCTTCGGGTCCGTAGTTAGTAGCTAGATGGCTTTGTCTCTCTCGCTGAATTCTCAATATAATGGTCTCTTGGAGATCCATATGATGTAACTCTTTTTGCGGTGTGTTTGTTGGTATCTGATGAACTTTGAGTTTATGATCAGTCATATCTTTTTATATCCATGAAAGTTATTTGAGTTTCTTTGATCTCTTATATGCATGATCTCTAATAGGCTCGTATTTCTTCTTCGATATTTGGGTTTTGTTTGGCCAACTTGATCTATTTATCTTGCAATGGGAAGAGGTGCCCGGTAGTGGGTTCGATCTTACGGTGCTCGATCCCAGTGACAGAAAGGGAAACGACACGTATGTATCGTTGCTACTAAGGATAAAAAGATGGGATCTATATCTAACGCCATAGATAAACGGATCTTGTCTACATCATGTCATCGTTCCTATTGCATTACTTCATTTTTCCATGAACTTAATACACTAGATGCATGCTGGATAGCGGTCGATGTGTGGAGTAATAGTAGTAGATGCAGGTAGGAGTCGGTCTACTAATCTTGGATGTGATGCCTATGTAATGATCATTTCCTGGATATCATCATAATTTTTTGAGGTTCTATCAATTGCCCAACATTAATTTGTTTACCCACTGTTTGCTATCTTTCTCGAGAGAAGCCACTAATGAAACCTACGGCCCCCGGGTCTTCTTTCTCATATATTTGCTTGTGATCTACTTTTCCTTTGCATTTTTATTCAGATCTATTAAACCAAAAATACAAAAATACTTTGCTGCACTTTATTTATTTGCGATCTATTATTTCAATCTACTACAATTTTCTGGCATCATTACCCGAAAGGGATTGACAACCCCTTTTAACACGTCGGGTTGCAAGGTGTTGTTATTTGTGTGCAGGTGCTGTTTACGTTGTGTTGCTCGGTTCGATAACCTTGGTTTCTTCACTGAGGGAAATACCTACCGTCGCTATGCTGCATCATGCCTTCCTGATACGTCTCCAACGTATCTATAATTTTTGATTGCTCCATGATATATTATCTACTGTTTTAGGCAATATTGGGCTTTATTATCCACTTTTATATTATTTTTGGGACTAACCTATTAACCGGAGGCCCAGCCCAGATTTGTTGTTTTATGCCTATTTCAGTGTTTCGAAGAAAAGGAATATCAGACGGAGTCGAAACGGAACGAAATCAACTGGAGAAGTTATTTTTGGAAGGAAAGCCACCGGATAGACTTGGACTCTATGTCAGAAGATACGGGAGCTGGCCACGAGGGTGGGGGGGCGCCCACCCCCTTAGGGCGCGCCCCCTGCCTCGTGGGGCCCCGCCAGCTCCACCGACGTACCCCCTGCACCCATATATACCTACGTATCAAAAAACTTCCAGAACAAAAGATAGATCGGGAGTTCCGCCGCCGCAAAACCTCCAGAGCCACCAAAAACCAATCGGGACCCTGTTCCGGCACCCTACCGGAGGGGGAAACCCTCACTGGTGGCCATCTTCATCATCCCGGCGCTCTCCATGACGAGGAGGGAGTAGTTCACCCTCGGGGCTGAGGGTATGTACCAGTAGCTATGTGTTTGATCTCTCTCTCTCTCTCTCTCTCTCTCTCTCTCTCATATTCTTGATTTGGCACGATCTTGATGTATCGCGAGCTTTGCTATTATAGTTGGATCTTATGTTGCGTCTCCCCATCTACTCTCTTGTAATGAATTGAGTTTTCCCCTTGAAGTAATCTTATCGGATTGAGTCTTTAAAGATTTGAGAACACTTGATGTATGTACCATGCGTATCTGTGGTGACAATGGGATATCACGTGATTCACTTGATGTATGTTTTGGTGATCAACTTGCGGGTTCCACCCATGAACCTATGCATAGGGGTTGGCACATGTTTTCGTCGTGATTCTCCAGTAGAAACTTTGGGCACTCTTTGAGGTTCTATGTGTTGGTTTGAGTAGATGAATTGAGATTGTGTGATGCATATCGTATAATCATACCCACGGATACTTGAGGTGACATTGGAGTATCTAGGTGACATTAGGGTTTTGGTTGATTTGTATCTTAAGGTGTTATTCTAGTACGAACTCTAGGGCTGTTTGTGACACTTATAGGAATAGCCCAATGGATTGATTGGAAAGAATAACTTTGAGGTGGTTTCGTACCCTACCATAATCTCTTCGTTTGTTCTCCGCTATTAGTGACTTTGGAGTGAGTCTTTGTTGCATGTTGAGGGATAGTTATATGATCCAGTTATGTTATTATTGTTGAGAGAACTTGCACTAGTGAAAGTATGAACCCTAGGCCTTGTTTCCTATCATTGCAATACCGTTTACGCTCACTTTTACCACTTGTTACCTTGCTGTTTTTATATTTTCAGATTACAAATACCTATATCTACCATCCATATTGCACTTGTATCACCATCTCTTCGCCGAACTAGTGCACCTATACAATTTACCATTGTATTGGGTGTGTTGGGGACACAAGAGACTCTTTGTTATTTGGTTGCAGGGTTGCTTGAGAGAGACCATCTTCATCCTACGCCTCCCACGGATTTATAAACCTTAGGTCATCCACTTGAGGGAAATTTGCTACTATCCTACAAACCTGTGCACTTGCAGGCCCAACAACGTCTACAAGAAGAAGGTTGCGTAGTAGACATCAAGCTCTTTTCTGGCGCCGTTGCCGGGAAGGTGAGTTCTTGAAGGTATATCTTTAGATCTTGCAATCGAATCTTTTAGTTTCTTGTTTTATCACTAGTTTAGTTTATAACAGAAAACTACCAAAAAAATATGGAATTGAGTTTGCCTTATACGCTTCACCTTTTTAATATCTTTCGTGAGTATGATGGAAAACAAAATTGTGCCAAAGTGTTAGAAGAAGAGTGCATTAAAATGTTTGGCACTAAATCTTTGAATGATGAGCATGATTGCAATGTTGTTAGTATGAATTCCTTGAATATCCATTATGCTAATGATACGCAAAGCCACAAGCTTGGGGAAGCTATGTTTGATGAATATGATATGTTTAGTCCCCCAAGCTTTGATGAGCAAATTTATTTTGATGAAAGCATGGCTCCTATCTATGATGATTATTGTGATGACATGTATGCTTTAAAGAATAATGATAACCATGAAACTTGTCATCTTGATCTTAATTTTCAATCACATGATAGTCGTTTTGTTGAGTTTACTCCCACTATCCCGAATGAGAAGAATTTTGCTTATGTGGAGAGTAGTAAATTTTCTATGCAAGAAGATCATGAAAAGAATGCTTTAGGTGCTGGTTATATTGTTGAATTCATTCATGATGCTACTGAAAATTATTATGAGGGAGGAATATATGCTTGTAGGAATTGCAATAATATCAAGTTTCCTCTCTATGTGCTTAAAGTTTTGAAGTTATGCTTGTTTCACCTTCCTATGCAAGTTGGTTATTGTTCCCATAAGTTGTTTGCTCACAAAATCCCTATGCATATGAAGTGGGTTAGACTTAAATGTGCTAGTCATATTCTTTATGATGCTCTCTTTATGTTTCAATTCTTATCTTTTATGTGAGCATCATTGAAATCATAATGCCTAGCTAGGGGCGTTAAACGATAGCGCTTGTTGGGAGGCAACCCAATTTTATTTTAGTTTCTTGCTTTTTGGTTCTGTTTAGGAATAAATAATCCATCTAGCTTCTGTTTAGATGTGGTTTTGTGTTTTAATTAGTGTTTGTGCCAAGTAGAACCTTTGGGAAGACTTGGGTGAAGTCTTTATGATCATGCTGTAAAAAACAGAAACTTTAGCGCTCACGATATTAGCTTCAACTTTTTACTGGAGAGTGCTATTTAGTTTATTCTTTTTGAATATGATTACTAGACAAATTCCTCAGGTCCACCAATTTATTTTAGAATTTTTGGAGTTCCATAAGTTTGCGTTAGTTACAGATTACTACAGACTGTTCTGTTTTTGACAGATTCTGTTTTCATTGTGTTGTTTGCTTATTTTGATGACTCTATGGCTAGTAAAATAGTTTATAAACCATAGAGAAGTTGGAATACAGTAGGTTTAACACCAATATAAATAAATAATGAGTTCATTACAGTACCTTGAAGTGGTGTTTTTTTTTCTTTCGCTAACGGACCTCACGAGTTCTCTGTTAAGTTTTGTGTTGTGAAGTTTTCAAGTTTTGGGTAAAGATTCGATGGAGTATGGAATAAGGAGTGGCAAGAGCCTAAGCTTGGGGATGCCCAAGGCACCCCAAGGCAATATTCAAGGACAACCAAGAGCCTAAGCTTGGGGATGCCCCGGATGGCATCCCCTCTTTCGTCTTCGTTCATCGGTAACTTTACTTTGAGCTATATTTTTATTCACCACATGATATGTGTTTTGCTTGGAGCGTCATTTTCTCTTGTTATTTTTTGCTTACTGTTAGTTATAATAATGTTTTGCATCTTTAGTTTCAATAAAAGAAGTCAAGGATAGCCTTTTGCCATGCTTATTTTGCTAGTATACATATTGCTGTTTGAAAACAGAAAGTTCACCGATGTTGCAAAAATTCCCTAGAAAAGTCAGAGAGTGTAATAATGTTGAATATTTTTGCATATTGAGCTCTGATAAATTTATTACAGTGGGAATTTTAGTTCATAATTTTTGGAGTTATGGAAGTACTGATACTCTTGCATTCTTCACAGGCTATACTGTTTTGGAAGATTGCTGTTATGTTTGCATTGTTTGCATATGTTTGCTTGTTTAATGATTCTATTTGAGGATATGAGTATTAAATATGTAGAGGCATTTAGTATGCAATGTTGAATAATAATTTTAGTGATTTTTTACAGTAGGAAATGATAAGGTTTTGCATTGGTTTATACTAACCTATCTCACGAGTTCTTGTTGAGTTTGTTGTGAATGAAGCTTTTGATAAAAAGAGAAACCATGATATGAGAGGAATTAAGGAGACACAAAAGTTCAAGCTTGGGGATGCCCAAGGCACCCCAAGATAATATTTCAATAATTCTCAAGCATCTAAGCTTGGTGATGCCCCGGTAGGCATCCCACCTTTCTTCTTCAACAACTATCGGTTAGTATCGGTTGAGCCTAAGTTTTTGCTTCTTCACATGAGTTGTGCTATCCTTGCAATGTCATTTTATTTAGCTTTGCTTGCTGTTTGAATAAAGTATCAAGATCTGAAACTCCTTAATGTTAAAGAGTCTTCACATAGTTACACAATTATTCGACTACTCATTGATCTTCACTTATATCTTTCGGAGTAGTTTGTCATTTGCTCTAGTGCTTCACTTATATCTTTTAGAGCATGGTGGTAGTTTTATTTTGGAGAAATATATGAACTCTCATGCTTCACTTAGATTATTTTGAGAGTCTTAAATAGCATGGTAATTTGCTTAAATAATCCTAATATGCTAAGCATACAAGATTTGTAAGAATTCTTATGAGTGTGTTGAATACTAACAGAAGTATGATGCTTGATGATTGTTTTGAGATATGAAGATGGTGATATTAGAGTCATGCTAGTTGAGTAGTTGTGAATTTGGGAAATACTTGTGTTAATGTTTGTGATTCCCGTAGCATGCATGTATGGTGAACCGTTATGTGATGAAGTCGGAGCATGATTTATTTATTTATTGTCTTCCTTATGAGTGGCGGTCGGGGACGAGCGATGGTCTTTTCCTACCAATCTATCCCCCTAGGAGCATGCGCGTAATACTTTGCTTTTTTGCAATAAGTATATGAGTTCTTTATGACTAATGTTGAGTCCATGGATAATACGCACTTTTTCCCATCCTTCCACCATTGCTAGCCTCTCTAATACCGCACACTTTTCGCCGGTATCATACACCCACCATATATCTTCCTCAAAACAGCCACCATACCTACCTATCATGGCATTTCCATAGCCATTCCGAGATATATTGCCATGCAACTTTCCACCGTTCCGTTTATTATGACACGCTCCATTATTGTCATATTGCTAGCATCATCATGTAGTTGACATTGTATTTATGGCAAAGCCACCTTTCATAATTCTTTCATACATGTCACTCTTGTTTCATTGCATATCCCGGTACACCGCCGGAGGCATTCATATAGAGTCATACTTTGTTCTAAGAATCGAGTTGTAATTGTTGAGTTGTAAGAAAATAAAAGTGTGATGATCATCATTTTTAGAGCATTGTCCCAGTGAGGAAAGGATGATGGAGACTATGATTCCCCCACAAGTCGGGATGAGACTCCGGACAAAAAATAAAAAAAAGGAAAAAAAGAGGCCATAAAAAAGGGAGAAAAGGCCTAAACAAAAAAATGAGAGAAAAAGAGAGAAGGGACAATGCTACTATCCTTTTACCACACTTGTGCTTCAAAGTAGCACCATGATCTTCATGATAGAGAGTCTCCTATGTTGTCGCTTTCATATACTAGTGGGAATTTTTCATTATAGAACTTGGCTTGCATATTCCAATGATGGGCTTCCTCAAAATGCCCTAGGTCTTCGTGAGCAAGCGAGTTGGATGCACACCCACTTAGTTTCTTTTGTTGAGCTTTCAAATGCTTATAGCTCTAGTGCATCCAAAGCGTGGCAATCCCTACTCACTCACAATTGATATCTATTGATGGGCATCCCCATAGCCCGTTGATACGCCTAGTTGATGTGAGACTATCTTCTCCCTTTTTGTCTTCTCCACAACCACCATTCTATTCCATATATAGTGCTATATCCATGGCTCACGCTCATGTATTGCGTGAAGATTGAAAAAGTTTGAGAATGTAAAAAGTATGAAACAATTGCTTGGCTTGTCATCGGGGTTGTGCATGATTTAAATATTTTGTGTGGTGAAGATAGAGCATAGAAAGACTATATGATTTTGTAGGGATAACTTGCTTTGGCCATGTTATTTTGAGAAGACATGATTGCTTTGCTAGTATGCTTGAAGTATTATTATTTTTATGTCAATATGAACTTTTTTCTTGAATCTTTCGGATCTGAATATTCATATCACAAGTAAGAAGAATTACATTGAAATTATGCCAAGTAGCACTCCGCATCAAAAATTATCTTTTTATCATTTACCTACTCGAGGACGAGCAGGAATTAAGCTTGGGGATGCTTGATACGTCTCCAACGTATCTATAATTTTTGATTGCTCCATGCTATATTATCTACTGTTTTAGGCAATATTGGGCTTTATTATCCACTTCTATATTATTTTTGGGACTAACCTATTAACCGGAGGCCCGGCCTAGATTTGCTGTTTTATGTCTATTTCAGTGTTTCGGGGAAAAGGAATATCAGACGGAGTCGAAACGGAACGAAATCAACTGGAGAAGTTATTTTTGGAAGGAAAGCCACCAGATAGACTTGGACTCTACGTCATAAGATACGGGAGCTGGCCACGAGGGTGGGGGGCGCGCCCACCCTCTTAGAGCATGCCCCCTGCCTCGTGGGGCCCCCACAGCTCCACCGACGTACCCCCTGCACCCATATATACCTACGTATCGAAAAACTTCCAGAACAGAAGATAGATCGGGAGTTCCGCCGCGCAAAACCTCCAGAGCCACCAAAACCAATCGGGACCTGTTCCGCACCTCACGGGGGGGAACCCTCACCGATGGCCATCTTCATCATCCCGACGCTCTCCATGACGAGGAGGGAGTAGTTCACCCTCGGGGCTGAGGGTATGTACCAGTAGCTATGTGTTTGATCTCTCTCTCTCGTGTTCTTGATTTCGCACGATCTTGATGAATCGCGAACTTTGCTATTATAGTTGGATCTTATGTTGCTTCTCCCCCTCTACTCTCTTGTAATGAATTAAGTTTTCCCCTTGAAGTAATCTTATCGGATTGAGTCTTTAAAGATTTGAGAACACTTGATGTATGTCTTGTTGTGCGTATCTATGGTGATAATGGGATATCACGTGATTCACTTGATGTATGTTTTGGTGATCAACTTGCGGGTTCCGCCCATGAACCTATGCACAGGGGTTGGACATGTTTTTGGCGTGATTCTCCGGTAGAAACTTTGGGCACTCTTTGAGGTTCTATGTGTTGGTTTGAGTAGATGAATTGAGATTGTGTGATGCATATCGTATAATCATACCCACAGATACTTGAGGTGACATTGGAGTATCTAGGTAACATTAGGGTTTTGGTTGATTTGTATCTTAAGGTGTTATTCTAGTATGAACTCCAGGGTTGTTTGTGACACTTATAGGAATAGCCCAACGGATTGATTGGAAAGAATAACTTTGAGGTGGTTTCGTACCCTACCATAATCTCTTCGTTTGTTCTCCGCTATTAGTGACTTTGGAGTGAGTCTTTGTTGCATGTTGAGGGATAGTTATATGATCCAGTTATGTTATTATTGTTGAGAGAACTTGCACTAGTGAAAGTATGAACCCTAGGCCTTGTTTCCTATCATTGAAATACCGTTTACGCTCACTTTTACCACTTGTTACCTTGCTGTTTTTATATTTTCAGATTACAAATACCTATATCTACCATCCATATTGCACTTGTATCACCATCTCTTCGCCGAACTAGTGCACCTATACAATTTACCATTGTATTGGGTGTGTTCGGGACACAAGAGACTCTTTGTTATTTGGTTGCAGGGTTGCTTGAGAGAGACCATCTTCATCCTACGCCTCCCACGGATTGATAAACCTTAGGTCATCCACTTGAGGGAAATTTACTACTGTCCTACAAACCTGTGCACTTGCAGGCCCAACAACGTCTACAAGAAGAAGGTTGCGTAGTAGACATCACTTCCTCTTTGGGGAAATACCGGCGTAGCTCAGAGAGCAATCACTCGGCTCTGTGGGAGGGGCCTTTCATCACCAGCAAGGCCTTGGGCAACGACTCCTACTACCTCATCGACGCACAAAATCCCAGGGCACGCAAGAGGGATACTTCCGGCAAAGAGACGGAGCGCCAATGGAACGCAAATCTTCTCCATCGATTTTACAGTTAATGCAGTATGTACCATGCTACCTTTTTTATTAAGCAAAGATAACAGGTCCCCTGAGGCACACTCGGGGGCTACCTTTTTATCTATATGATAAGCTTCGCCTATGAATGTATTATTTCATTCTTACTCCTTGCACCGGGTCCGGTCAACCGGCCCGGGGGCTCGACGCCTTGACCCAAGTTAGCACCACCTGAAGGCTAAGTACTGTGTCGACAGTTGAGCCCTCTCTTCGCCTCAGCTACAGCTCGCAGCGCGACTATCCGGCTGGCAAGGGATAAATGCCGGAAACGTTGTCCACACGAAAAACGACCAAGAAAGAATGCCGACTTGTGCCAAGACGGCCCCTTGCTCATCTGTCCGGCTGCCCAACAACATGCTGGCCAGCTTCTCGCGTGACTAGCTACGCTCTAGAGGGCCGAAATTACTTGTCTATCCTAAACGTCCAAGTCCCTGACTCGGCCACAGACCACAGCGCGGCTGTTCCGGTTGGCAGGACGGCAGCTAAAGGAAAGCGGCAAGAGAAAAAGCCAAATAGAGGAAAGGCAAAACCAAGCCAGAACCTGACAAAAGCACAAGCATGTGTAAGAATAAGATTAGTTACATAACAATAGGCCCGTGGCCAGCATTTAACAGAGTTTGAATTACACCCCCAGCGGGTGGAACTGCACATATTTAACTTGTTTGTTCAAGGCCTAAAGACAGAAAAAACATGAAAGATAAACGGTCGCCTAGGCCAGGGGCGCTGTGGGCGGCGTGGATAGGTCGGCGGAGGCAGAGGCGCCAGATGGTGGAGCATCCGACAGGCGGGTCTTGGCTTGGTCAACATTGGCAGCAGTCGACGCGGTCTCCCGCGGCTCGCTTGTCGAGGCCCGATCAGGCTGAGGCTGGCTAGTCGCTTCGTTGTCCGATACGACGTCTTCGCCTTCCTCATCCTCATCTTACTCACCCTCATCGTTGGAGGTGATTTCCTTCACCGAGTCCTCTTCCTCCTCTGGGTTCAGCCCGAACCAGGAGGGCGACATCTCAGCGCCGTCTTCGTCCCGCTCCGGGATGAAGACATCGGTGTCGGCTTACTCGGCGAGGGTCGCCACGCGCTTGACATGCTCGTCGCGCACCGCCCCCAGCTCGGGTCCGGCTTCCTGACGGAAAGTGGCCAGATGTGCCAGCCTTATGTCCAGGTACCAGGCCTTGACGAACTTCAACGCCGTCCGAGAGCCCGCCCGAGTCGCGGCGCCTTTCCAGGCCTCGAGCCGCTCGACCACCGCCTCTAGCCAGTCGGCAGGCCGACTAGGAGTGCGAGGGACCTGAGCATCCAGCCAGAGCCCCGCCAGGACCTGCGACCCGGCGCGCTGAAGATGGCAGAGCAGGCATTGCGCCGGCTCAAGGCGCATCTTGATGGCCAACAGCTGCTCACCCAGATTACGGGGCGTATTAGGCGGAATGTCTGCACCTGTCCCCCTCCGCTGTTCGTGCCGTGCCTCGATGGCCTGGCAGACGGCGACGGAGCAACTGGGAAGAAATCCTGTCCAAAAGAAGACCGAGAGTTTAGAAGCTGGCCCCTGAAGCAGTCAGGAACTAAGCAACAAAAGAAGAAATGACTTACCTTCAACCATGTCCTCGATCACCCCGTAGCCATCCGACAGTAGCTTCTCCCTCTCGGCCCAGTCCGAGCGCTCAGTCTCGAACTCGGCTTTGAGGAGCGCTTCTCCGTCCTTCACCTGCTGGACCTACGCCTTGTGCTTCTCCGCCTAGTCCGCCAGCTCCTTCGCCAGACGGTCGCACTCCTTGGCGGCCTAGTTGCGCTCCTGCTCCTTGGTGAGGAGCTCAGTCTCGAGCTCGCCCACACGCGTCCGTAGCTGAGCGGCGGCCTCTCCCAAGACAAGAAAGAGATATCAGCATCAACCAAAAACAAATAGTTGCCGGAAGATCCGGCCCGACTGCTCAGCAGTCGGCCCGAATCTCGGGGGCTACACCCAGTGGGTGAGCTAGCGCACCACACTGAAGACGGCCTACTTACCTCGGCTTTGGTTCAGGTCGGCGGTCCGCTTGGCCAGCGCCTGGTTCTGGGAGTAGTAGGCGGCCGCACACAAGTTATGGTAGTCCTACAACAGAAAATGACACTTCAGCACTCGGAAGCTCACCTTGGAGTTCCAACCCGCCTGCTCAGTAGCCGCCCTGGAACTCGGGGCTACACCCAGTGGGTGCGCTGGTGCACCCCCACGGAAGATTATAAGAATTGGAAACAAGAGCGAAAGCGTACCCGGTCGGCCGTCTGCATCCCCAGCAGCTCGCTCCTGGACTTCAGAAGGGTGGCACCATGGGCGTTGAATTGGTCCATGATGTCGTTCACCGCCACGTTGAGGATGCCCGAGCCGGCTCCTGAAGTCCAATCAGGCGGAGCGGCACTGGTGGCCTCGGTGTCGGGCGCCGATGAGCTCGCCGCCCCAACCTCCATTGGCCTTGGCGCCGAAACCGCCCGCGCCGGGCGCTGGTGCACAGGGACGCTGGACGTCGCGACCCGGCCCACCACCAATTCACCGCTAGACGGCGGCACCTCCGGCACTTCGGGCCGGCTGCCCCGCCCGCCAGCAGTCAGCGTGCGCGGAGGCACTTCCGCCTTCGAGATGACGAGGTCGGCACCTCCCCTCTCCAGGGTCGTCTGGTCGGCCCTGGCCCACCCAGTCGGCATCTGGCCCTCCACCACCGGCAGCTCTGTTCGCTGCGAGCCGGTGGCCTCCGGAGCCCTGTCACGGGTCAGCTCCTCCTCCCACGCCTTGGCCGCTGCATCCGCCTTCTCTTTGGTCGCCGCGTTGGCCGCCTCCGCCTCTGCCCAGGCCGCGGCGTCCCGCTCCTACTGCGCCTCTCGCGCATTCATCTCCGTCGCCTCCTGGAGGGTGGCGGCCGGGTCCACGCGGCCGGCGTCTTCGGGGCCGCCTGCCGCTCCAACCACCGCGGCGGACGGTGCCCGCGACACAGAAAGCGGGGCCCTGCACGACATGGCGAACGAAGCTAAAAAGTTTGCAAGAATAGAAGCAAATACAAGACAAAAAACTCGCAAGAGCACCCAAAGGGCTTACAGGGTCCATTTGCTTCTAGGGATAGATAGGGCTGGAGTCGTCAGTGCTAGAATGAAATGTG
>CM038676.1:192729007-192934665 GCA_021605205.1 Aegilops longissima | reverse complement strand
CCCTCTTCTTTCTCTAAAAAGCTAATAAATCAAAACAAGAGAAAAGCAGAAGCGAAAGCTCGAGTCGAAGAGTGGAGGTCGCTCGGTAACTCGAGTCGATCAGTCCCATCCATTCTTGACCGAAACAAGTGGGCTATTCATTCCGGTGCCACCTTTGTTCAATCGAGACTTTCCCTGCCAACCCTACCCAAATTTCATACCCTGCGGTTTTTGTTCCTCTATTGATATTTCGTTCCTCGAATCGAGACTTTCTTTGCCGAGGATCTCCGGTTTAAGGTACTCCATCAAGTTTCAGTTTCTTCTTCCAATGGCTGTGTCCGTCTAAGGTGGCTATTTAAGCGATTTAAGTATCGCGGTTGTCTTGAGCTCTGGATTGATGGACGGAAACCCGGGCTTGGTTCGATTTCAACTCCGAGATAGCCGGGTCTATAGTAACAGCCGATTTCTGAACAGCATCGGATGACATAGCCAGGGTAGCCGCAATAGAGCAATTATGCTTTAAGCCCAAAACTCTTCCTTCTAGGGATCAGATCAACCTAAAGCACCAGACATCATCGGACGCGGCTTCGGGGTCTTCTGAAGGGCGGCCGCCTTCGCGGCCTCTTGGCACTAGGTCACGACAACTATGGACTTGGCCTTCTTGGACGGCCGGCTGCCGAACATCCCGACATCAGCACGAGGCTTCGACATGTCGGGTGCTCGAGTCGGCGCCGTCGAGGAACCGGCGCCTGTCCTACCGATGCCTAGGGCACAGCGCTCCTCGTCGTCCTCCTTGTCGTCGTCTGGCCATTCCCCTATGCGCCTCCTGTGGCCCCACCTGCCACATCGCTGCCTCCAGTGGCATCTTCCTCCTCCAACGCAGCCACCCCCAGCTCGGGGTCATCCACGTCGCTCTCCTTGCGGTCCGCCATGTACCAATGCCCTGGATCTGGCGCGTCGACTGCCGTTTGGCCTGGGAAGCGCTACTGTAACACCCCTAGAATCATGCGACAATAATATCCCCCTAATGGTGGCCATGTCATCGTGATTACTATGCAGCTTGCCACTCGTCCAAAAATCAAAGCCTTTCAAATTTAAAATAAGTCAAATAATTCTTTGAGCAGTAAAACAGAAATGTTTGCATTTTTCTAAAAAGTCTCCTGATCATCTCTCATGTTGAAACCAACATCATTTGACTCACCAATTAATTCCTAGGAAATATTAGGTGGTCCAATAAGAACCAAAATAGCCTTTTCAAAATTAAATAAATTTTTATGTATTTCCAAACCGCTTGAAACTTTGTGGGTCTCTCCAATGTGATGACTAATATTTATGTGACAAGTTTCTTGATGAACAAAATTCATTTGGAATTTAAATAAAATGTAGAGTAGTGATGAAATAATAAAACGGAAATTTAATAATAACAATAATAAAAAAGTGCACAGTGCACTTGGGCTCTAGCCTACAGTGCAGGGCCTAGTCCTTTCCCCCACCCCCCTTCATCCTTCCTGTTCACAGGAGGTCGTGGCAGGGCATCCACGGCGCCATGGCCGGCCCTGTCCATGTGCCGACCATCCGTGGCCTTCCCTCGCTTACAAGTCGCCAGCAACCCCCTTCCTCGAACCCTAGCGCCTCCCCACTTCCCTCCTCGCGCCACCTCTTTCTCCCCCGCGACGACCCAAGCCGCTATCTTCGTAGCCTTCGTCGCCCACACGCTCTCCATCGTCCTGGCGCCCCGCCGACGTGTCCAGAAGCTCCACCGGAGACCGCTATGTCCTCCTCGACTATGAGCTCAAGTCGGGACCCCCTACATCATCGGGATCGAGCTTCGTTTACCTCGGACCACCGCCGGCGTTCGTCTATGATTCCGGCACCGTCGAGCCCTCCTCGAGCCCACTTAGCACCTCTACAGGCCCGCTGTGAGCTCCCCTCTGTTTCCCTCTGCTCCCAGGCCCGCGCCCATCCTCTACTGTCGTTTCCGCAAGCTCCGGCCGCCGCCTTCCTCCATGTCCGACGTGTGCCTTGCTGCCGAACGCTCTTAGCCTCTCTGTGCTGCCTATCATGCTCCTAGGAGAACTTGAAGCTTCCCAGCCGTTTAGCTCCCTCCTCGCTAGCCAGCTGCAGCCCGGTGCTCGTTGCAACCGAGCTCCGCCGCCGCCGCTCGAGCTCACCGCGGCCACTGCTACAAGCCGCCCGTGCTCCCGCCGTGCCGTTGGCCGTCCCGTGCGTGCCCCGTCCGCGCGCCGCACGCGCCCCTGGTCATGCCTTGGCCGTGCACCGCGCCTGCGTCACCCAAGCTTTGGCCGGCCGCTGCGCCTTTGCTCGCGTCGCCGCCCCCTGTCGCTGCTCGTCCTCCTTGTGCTGCTTCGCTGCTCTACTGTTGCTGCCGCTTAGCTGTTGCTGTTGCGCCGTCGCCGCTGCTGCTTGGACTGCTGCTACCGCTGCCGCCGCGACCACTGCTACTAGTTGCTCCCATATGCTGCTGCTGCCGCTGATGCCCTATTGCTGCTCTCGCCGTTGTGCCGCTGCTCCTGCAATACCACTTCTTATTCTTGCTACTGCTGCTATTATACGCTGCCGCTGACCATGGCCATGGCGTGTGCCTTTGTGTATGGCCGTGAGATGGCCGGCCGGCTCTCTGTATGAGGCCAGCCCTGTTAGTCTAGCTTAGTGGACTAATTAATGTTTAAGTATAGCCTCATGATGTGTGGGGCCACACTCGGTTAAATAATCTTTTAATTAACTCATGTGGGACGGGCTAGCTAATTAGTAAATTAAAACAATAGATAAATTTAGTTACAGACTGTGCATATAACATGTGGCCCCCTCTAGTGTAAATTAGCTTAAATACTTTCATTAGCACATGTGTCACTTACAAGTGGGTCCCTACTGACCCTGTTGACCAGTCAACCTTGACTAGTCAACTGTTGACTGACCCCCCCTGGCCCCACATGTAATAGACTCTGACTAGAGGAGTACTAGGTGACAAAAGTAATTCTGTTCCAAAAAAATGAATTAATAATATTTGAGAAAATGGTTAAAACTTTGACAATTCATAGAAAAATAACCGTAGCTCGGATGAAAAGGTTTTATATATGAAAGTTGCTCAGAAAAATCCAACCAATCTGAATACATGGTCCGTTCATCTGCCACATGCCTCTAGCATGCTGAACATGGAACCGTCCCCTCTCTTTTCATCTGTCTGGAAAATGTCAGACGCCGGAAAACTCCCTCCGGATGTTTTCCCTCTCCGTCTGCAACGTCTAGCACTGCGTTAGTTCACCCCTAACACCGCGTATTATCATGTTATGCTTTATGATGCTTTGTTTGCTTTATATTTATTGTTTCTTCCCCCTCTTCTCTCCGGTAGACCCCGAGACTGATGCTGCCCCTATGACCGACTACGTCTCCGACGACCCATCTCCTTTACAGCATAGCTTCCAAGCAAGCCCCCCCTTTGATCATTCCGGTATCGCTCATTCTATTCTCTTATGCTTGCATTAGATTTTGCTACTGTAATTGATTGCTCCTCTTCTGATGCATAGCCTGTTTTTGTACCTGCTGTTGTACCTTACCTGCTTATCCTGAACTGTTTAGTATAGGCTGGTTAGAGACCCATCAGTGACCCCCACCTTGTCTGAGTTGCCCCGCTTTATGTTCGATGACTCAATAAACGTGATTGACATCCAGGCCCCGACACCGCACATCACCCCCCCTAGTTGTACGACTCTGCAGAGTTACTACCGAGCGCCGAGGGTGGTACCTCGACAGCACTTCTGATGTTAACCCTGTAGTGTAGCTATTTGGTTGTGGTCATCGAGGGTGATTCCTCCTTAACCACTTCCGATACGACACTGTCATGCAACTCCTCAAGTGTGAACCTCGAGGGTGGTTCCTTCTATGTTCACCTTGATGATTACATCGAGTGGAATCCATCAAGGGTGATTCCTCGGGGTTTCCCCTTGGTGTTTGGACACACGGATACTTGGACGTTACAACTGTTACTTGAAAAGGCGGGTCGACCCTGAGGGGTACCCGTGAGTGATGTGGAGACGGGTTGACCTGGAGGATACCCGAGAGTTGAATACGAGGCGTGGCCGGGCATTCTTAGCCCTGCCACAAGTTCTCGAGATGGGGAGATGGGGTCACATCTTTCGTGAGTCTCTGCTCATGACCGCACTACCAACACACTAACGGTTTAGATATTTAATCCGAGGGGCCTCTGGCCTAATAGCACTAACCATCACGTGGGAGTATGGGCGTTATGCGTCATATGCATCAGCCGAAGCTTAATAGACGTTAGCGACTGAGCGGCGCGCACCGGGTTGGACTGCGTAAGCTCCTGCCTTGTTAAAGGAGGTAGCTAGGTCTGCTCACCGGCCGCGTACACAACGTGCAGGAGTTCTCGAGGCGATGGCCCAAGACCCCTGGGGGCATAGGTTTAGTCTGGTGTGCTGACCTCTCTATTAAGCCTAGTCGGGTTGCGGCGTATCGTTTGGACGAGGCCGAGCATGACCCAGTAAAGTGTGTCCAGACGGAGTTAATCGAGCGTGGTGCGTAAGTTGGTGCACCCCTGCAGGGAAGAAAACATCTATCGATAGCCTGTCCTACGGTAACGGACGCTCGGAGTTGTATCCCGATCGATACAACTAGAACTGGATACTTGTGATGAGAAATGGATGGTATGGCTCTGGGATTGCTTTCTCGCATGGGGTCAAGGAAGGATCTCTGGGCATTAATGCTACAACATGCTTGTTAATTATAATCTGCTACTCTTATCTCTTCTGATGTTGCAAGATGCTTGAAGCTGCTTGAAGATGCTAGTCTTCGATAGGCTAGGCTTTCCCCTTCTCTTCTGGCATTTTGTAGTTCTGTCCACAGATACTACCCATTTCATTGACACCGATGCATATGTAGTGTAGATACTTTCTTGCGAGTACTTTGGATGAGTACGCACGGTCGCTTTGCTCCCTCTTTTCCCCCTTTTCCATTCTTCTCGGATGACGCAACCAGATGACGGAGTCCAGGATCCAGATGTCACCACCGACGATTAATACTACACCGAGGGTGCCTACTACTATGTGGAGGCCGCCGACAACCAGGAGTAGTTAGAAGGCTCCCAGGCAGGAGGCCTTGCCTTTTCGATCGATGTTGCTTTTGTGCTAGCCTTCTAAAGGCTAACTTGTTTAACTTATGTCTGTACTCAGATATTGTTGCTTCCGCTGACTCTTGTGTATTTCGAGCTTATGTATTTCAAGCCCTCGAGACCCCTGGCTTGTAATATAAAGCTTGTTTTTTTTTAATTTGTGTCTAGAGTTGTGTTGTGATATCTTCCCGTGAGTCCTTGATCTTGATCGTACACATTTGCGTGTATGATTAGTGTACGATTGAATCAAGGGCGTCACAAGTTGGTATCAGAGCCGACTGCTTGTAGGTAGCCCCATTTCCAACTCTTGGCCAAAGTCGAGTGTAGTCACTACAAAACTTTTAGTAACATGGTAGTGTGTCTTACGGGCCCACGTCGCCATTGGGTGGTATTAGGATCTTTTACTCCTCGATCTTTATTCTGGGATTCTGATCTCTCTTCTATTCGGGTTAAATGATTTTGCTAAAATCTAACTTTAGGTTCTCGAAAATATTTTCTCTCAGAGAGCCCCTTCAGTCCAGATGATCGCTTGCTGCACCAGAAGATTTCGAAGATACTCTCCGATGTTTCCCCGAAACCCTTGTGCCCTTCGCTGTTGCAATTCCATATCACCGATAAATCCCTCTGGATAACTATTTACACGTGTCATTCATATTGTCATCCCCAGTGGGACTTGTTATTACAAGATGTCCAGAAATACTCTCTGATATTTCGAGAATTCTTTATGCTTTCTGCCCTGCAGTTCCTTGCCGCATGAATACCCCTATGGATAATTTCTTGCGCTTGCCGAGTATCCGTTCGTCCAAAGTTATTCATTTGTTTCACAAAATTCTTTGGAATGCTATTCGATCTTCCGAAAATCCTCATCAACCTATTGCTCTGAAAAGTTTTACCTGCTTGCATTGTGGTTAATTCCATATGTATAGCAATATTCATTAAGATCCTTTGTGGTTGTCATTCTGAGCCTTTTATTCAACATCTATGCAAATACTCACAATCTTCAATTGATCCTTAGAAATTTTACTTTCGACTCAAACGATATTTTTAACAGGAGCTGGTTCTCGGCAAATCAAACCTTGGTTGATTGCCGTTGTAATTCTATTCAACTTACCCATCATTTGGTTAGAGCGTCTGCTTTTGATCCTTCATTTTGGAAATCGTAATTCCTTTGTAAAATAAACTTTGAATTAGTTAGTTGTTTCTATAATTCAATACCTATACATTCTTTCTTCCTCTGATTGAGTACTGATCCTCACATCAACTCCCTTGTGGACCAACAGATCCTTTGTTGGATTATTATCCGACAGTGCCCCTCATATTTAATCACCTTGTGAGTTCTTCCCTGATACATAATGCCTTTAGTAAATTGTATCCTCTCCTTTTGTCAACCATGCTCTACCTTCGAGCTTGTGTTATTTACTCTTTAAGTTTGTGGTATATGGTCCTAAGATGCCCCTATGGGTTGAACCTATGCCTTCCCTAATATGTGTGAACCCGGAAACTCCTACGGTTCATACTCTACTGGTGTTATGCCAGATAAAACTTCAACACTACAACTTCTTCGAAGACGAGAAGTGAATGAAAGGTTAGGCATTGAAGAACTGGGAGTCGACCTTGAACTTTGTGTTCATGACCATGGACCCGATGTGCTACTTATCATGGAAGCTTCTTGTGATGATGATAATGCCCTTGTTATAAGTTCATCTGGTATCTATGTTTGGTCCTTTGCAACCGCGATTCTGACCGTGATTGTTCCCCTTTGATTCCATTCCTCGGACAAGTTAAAGCACCTGTCTTCTACAGATCAATGCATCTCCGCAGCCTCTATTTTTATCTTCCCTCGAGTATTACCCTCCGGTATCTCGAGAATAACAAGGAACTGTGTTGCTTCCTATGAGTCGTCATCTAGTATTATTTCTCACTGACTTCAGATTTTCCCCCGGGTTCTGAGTTATTAGTCACTCGAGAACGCCGATAAGTGAATCGATTCCGCACTCTGATTCTATAACTCTAAGTAATTTTCATTGCTTACGAGTTTAATACTCCTTCAAATCATTCCTAGCCTGATCGGCTATATCATTATCATGCTAAATCTTAACTATTCTACCTGGTCCTTCTTCCCGGAGCTCAATTTTCGACGATTAGCTAAGCTTACGTCGATCTTCCTCGTCATCTATTTTCACCTTGAACAACAAGCTTGTTTTGGAGTTTGTGTCGTACCCGTAGTTCGAATAACCTTTCACTTCATCATTCCTTTGACTTGATGTCATCGCCGATCGATTACATCTTCATGAATTCTCTCGACAAATGCGTCGTGATCATCATCAACATTCTAAGCTCTTACATGATATCAATCGAATTCATGATGGGAAATACCATCCTTGCATGTCGATGTTTTGTGTTATCATCGACTACATTCTTGTCTTCCCTCCAACACAAACTTGTTCATATGAATTTTGGATTTACAGCCTTTGTGACATGTCAATGGATTGCTGTTGAACCCATCGGCCACCTCCTCATCTTTTCCCAATTAAATTGCATGAGATGTTCTAAAAATTCCTGATGGATCCTTTGTGTTCCCAAGGTCCAACCTTTACCCTATGACCATGTCAATGCTATCCCGAAGCATGACCGTGGTACTCCGAACATCTTTAAGAACATTGGGAGCGCAATGCTAAATTTTCTTGATCAATTATCCAAACGCCGTTGTATGGGTAAACCACATAAATTCCTTGCTCCTTTGTTTAAATGGTTACATGCTTGTAGCCCTATCATGTATATCACGTTCTACCTTTCCTTGGGAAAGATATACTCTCAATACTCGGGTATAAGGACCTTTTCCTTTCCCTTGGCCTGCTTAAACTGGAAACCACATTTTCCTTTCCATTGTTTTGTTTAACCTTTCTTGTGATCTATATGATATAAGCAGTAATAATTCCCTGCTTATGTAAATACCTCGGTGTACAACTCTGCCAGGAAGACCCTGTTACTATTGTTGATGACATTCCGGTAACCACCGATGGACGAAAACTTTGCCTATTGGTCCGCCTCGTTTCAACGAGCAGGAAAATGGTTCTCTTCATCCCTCACCCTTGGTACCGACATTGTTGCCAACATAACTGACAGGCTATACTCTGACCTGCCTGGCTATCATGACCGTGCAAGATGTCACCACTATTTCTACTTTTAACCCACATGGTGGGCCCATAACCCACAGTTCCACAAGATTGAAACCTGACTCTCATGTATACCCTTGATGCTAAAGTATATTTTGCACTTGGCTTCATATGTAATTCACGAGCCACCTTTTTGTGATCTGTTCTGCTATCAGATGCAATACTTATTCCTGATGCTCCAAACCCCTTTGACACTCTGTTTCAGACATCGAACGATTGTCCATCCTCTTGAAGCTTCTTATTGCACCTTCTAGCATTGCTCTCGATGACTTTCTTGAATTTCAACTCGAGAGATGCCTCTATGCCACGTTCGCGAGATAGCCCCCAGGTACCTATCTTGTGCTGAGTCCTGTCCTTCCTGAGTCTTTCCCCCTTACTCCACCTCTTAAATCTCGGGACGAGATTTCTTGTAGTGGAGGAGATTTGTAACACCCCGAGAATCATGCGACAATAATCTCCCCCTACTGGTGGCCATGTCATCGTGATTACTATGCAGCTTGCCACTTGTCCAAAAAATCAAAGCCTTTTCAAATTTAAATAAATGTTTATGTATTTCCAAACCGCTTGAAACTTTGTGGGTCTCTCCAATGTGATGACTAATATTTGTGTGACAAGTTTCTTGATGAACAAAATTCATTTGGAATTTAAATAAAATGTAGAGCAGTGATGAAATAATAAAACGGAAATTTAATAATAGCAATAATAAAAAGTGCACAATGCACTTGGGCTCTAGCCCACAGTGCAGGGCCCAGTCCTTTTCCCCACACCCCTTCATCCTTCATGTTCACAGGAGGTCGTGGCAGGGCATCCACGGCGCCATAGCCGACCCTGGCCACGTGCCGACCATCCGTGGCCTTCCCTCACTTACAAGCCGCCAGCAACCCCCTTCCTCGAACCCTAGCGCCTTCCCACTTCCTTCTCGCGCCACCTCTTTCTCCCCCGCGACGACCCAAGCCGCTGTCTCTGTAGCCTTCGTCGCCCACACACTCTCCGTCGTCTTCGCGTCCCGCCGACGTGTCCAGAAGCTCCGCCAACGACCGCTAGGTCCTCCTCGACTACGAGCTCAAGCCGGGACCCCCTACATCGTTGGGATCGAGCTTCGTTTACCTAGGACCATCGCCGGCATTCGTCTATGATTCCGGCACCGTCGAGCCCTCCTCGAGCCCACTTAGCACCTCTATAGGCTCGCTGTGAGCTCCCCTCTGTTTCCCCTCTGCTCCCAGGCCCGCGCCCGTCCTCTAGTGCCATTCTCGCGAGCTTCGACCGCCGCCTTCCGCCGTGTCCGACGTTTGCCTTGCTGTCGAACGCTCTTAGCCTCTCCGTGCTGCCTATCGTGCTCCTAGCGAGAACTT
Source organism: Aegilops longissima (assembly GCA_021605205.1). NCBI lineage: Eukaryota > Viridiplantae > Streptophyta > Magnoliopsida > Poales > Poaceae > Aegilops > Aegilops longissima. The sequence continues at coordinate 192,925,012 of CM038676.1, read as the reverse complement.
GAAGCTTCCTAGCCGTTTAGCTCCCTCGTAGCCAGCTGCAGCCCGGCGCTCGTTGCAACCGAGCTCACTGCGGCCACTGCTACAAGCCGCCCGCGCTCCCGCCGCGCCCTTGGCCATCCCGTGCGCGCCCCATCCGCGCGCCCGCGCCCCTGGTCATGCCTTGGCCGCGGCCCGCGCCTGCGTCGCCCAAGCTTTGGCCCGCCGCTGCGCCATTGCTCGCGTCGTCGCCCCCTGTCGCTACTCGTCCTCCTTGTGCTACTCTGCTTGCTGCTTTGCTGCTCTATTGTTGTTGCCGCTTAGCTGTTGCTGTTGCGCCATCACCGCTGCTGCTTGGACTGCTGCCGCTGCCGCCGCTAGCTCTGCTACTGGTGGTTGCCGCCGCAACCACTGCTACCCGCTCCAGTATGCTGCTGCTGCCGCTGATGCCCTGTTGCTGCTCTCGCCGTTGTGTCGCTGCTCCTGCAGTACCGCTTCTTATTCTTGCTACTGTTGCTATTATACGCTGCCCCTGACCATGGCCATGGCCTGTGCCTTTGTGCATTTTTTTAGACAAACTTGGAAGCTTTTATTAAATCGTCACAATGTTTACACAGACGAAAGAAAGTCCATCCAGCTGGCCTAACCACACATGTCGGCCAGTCGGAATCGATAAAGCATGCTTCGCGAGTTTGTGAGCCTCAACATTCGAGCTCCTAAATTCATGACTAATATTACAAGCCTGAAAAGTAGACATACGATCTAATATTTCATGTATAAGTGCTCCATAAACAGTCGGGTTTCTTTCTCGGACATCTTCCATGACCACCTTGCAATCTGATGAAACTTTAATCCTCCGTTCATACAGATCCTCTACCAGGGAAAGAGACTCCTTAATTGCCAAGCATTCAAGAGTAGCTGGGTCTGCGATTCTCATGAACACTACTGCTGAAGCTCCCAAGAAAGCACCTGAGTGGTCTCTACATATAGCTCCCACAGCTCCATATCCCCCTCCTCTCCCAACTGCGGCGTCCACGTTAATTTTTGCTGCTCCCGCCAGAGGAGGTATCCAGTGTGATGGCCTTGGGCCAGACCTTGGTACTGATACTGTTGGCTGTTTTATAGCCTCCAACTCTCTCAGATATGATAGCACAAAAGACTGTGTTGAGAATGGACTTCTGTAATCTGCTATTGAATCTCCTTCCGTCGTGCACCCCGTATAGCCCAGAGTGTGACCACAAATTTTATGAACTCTGATTGAGGCAGCATTTCTTGCATGGAGAATAACCAATCTTTGGTGATGTCATTGATGTTTGAACTAATCCCGTCAAGAATTGCTTCTAATGAAAGCGCCCACGTACTCCTTGAGACGGTGCAGTTTAGGAGAGCGTGGCGCCAAGTATCCTCCGCTCCACATAGGATGCATGAACTGCTAGTAGACATGTTGCGGCGATTCAACAGTCCTGCCGTCGGTATCGTGTGATGTGCCAGTCTCCATAGGAAGTTCTTGATTTTTGAAGGAACCCAAACCCCCCATAGCTGTGACCAAAACTTGCTATCTGTTTTGCCGTGTGAGGATCCTCCTTAATCATACAACCAAGCCTCTCGGCTGAGCTTGTTTTTTGGATCATTCTGTACGCCGACCTAACAGTGAACCGGCCAGTCCTTTCCTCACTCCATGCCCAAAAATCATCAGTCTGGCGTGTGCACAAGGGTATTTGCAGAATTGCCTCTGCATCAATCGGAATGAATGTTGGACGAACAAGTTGTTCGTACCATGATGAGGTGGCTGGAATGATCAACTCGGAGACTTTAGAAGGTGGATGTTGTAGCAGAGATGTTAGAGGTCGTTTCAGATTCGGCCTCGGGATCCAGTTCGAGCTCCAGATCTCAGTTGATTCACCATTGACAGTTCGACAGATGAGGCCTTGTACCATGATGTCACGTCCATCCATGATCGCTCGCCATATCTGCGAAGGGTGTGAGCCCAAAGTTGCCTCAAAAAGAGTATTGTCCGGATAGTAAATTGCTTTGATCATTCGTGCACTCAGAGAAGTGGGATGATGTAACAGTCGCCAAGCTTTTATGGCTAGAAGGGCGAGGTTGAAGATCTCCAAGTCACAAAACCCAAGTCCCCCATGTACTTCGGTCTAGTCATTACATCCCAAGCCACCCAGCTGGGCTTTCGCTTCCCTTGTTTACTGCACCTCCAAAAATGTCGTATTAGTGATGACACACTCTCACATTGGCCTCGTGGTAGCCGGAAGCAAGACATGGAATACACGGGAATAGCCTATGCTACTGACTTGATTAGGATTTCTTTGCCAGCATAAGAGAGCATTTTCTCAATCCATCCTTTCACCTTCTCCCAAACACGGTCTCTCAGATATTTGAACGTGCCATTCTTCAGTGTCCAACGTCAGTGGGCATTCCTAGATACCGATCGCTCAATGACTCATTGTGGACATTTAAAGTACTCTTAATACTATCTCTTACCACCTGAGGGCAGCCACGACTGAAAAAGATTGAAGACTTCTCATGATTAATGTGCTGTCCCGAAGCCATACAATAGTCATCCAGTAGGTTTGACACTAAATCAGCCCCATTAGTGCTTGACTTAAAAAGCAGCAGGCTGTCATCGGCAAAAAGGAGGTGGTTAACGGCAGGAGCCGTTGGAGCCACCTTGATCCCCTCAAGCTGGGATGACGAAGAACTGGATTTGAGGAGGCACGTGAGGCCCTCTGCTGCAATTAAGAAAAGGTATGGGGAGATCGGATCTTCCTGCCGAATGCCCCTTCCCGGGCTAAACTGATCATGCCTCTCGCCATTGAAAAGGACTGAGAAAGAGACAGTGCGTACCATGCTCATCACAATATTTACCCAAGTTGATGCAAATCCTATTTTCAACATCATTGCTTGCAGGTAGTCCCATTCCAATCTTTCATAGGCCTTCATCATATCAAGCTTCAAAGCACAGTAGCTATTTACCTTGGATTTGCTCCTTTTCATAGGCATTCATATTCACTAATTATGTTGTCTGTAATGAGTCACCCCGGTACAAAGGCCGACTGCTCTTCAGAGATAATATCTGGTAAAACTTGCTTGAGCCCGTTGGCAATGACCTTGGAAGCAATCTTGTACAAAACATTACATAAGCTTATGGGTCTGAATTGTGACAGTAGGGGCGGATTGGTTACCTTTGGGACTAACACTAGAACTGTCGTTGATGCATTCCGGGCTTTCCTTCCCCTTACAATTTTCAACACCGCCTCTGTAACCTCATCACCATAGAGATCCCAATGATGCTGATAAAAATGTGTCGGAAATCCGTCCAGACCGGGGGCTTTTGTTGGGAACATCTGGAATAAAGCTGATTTTACCTCATCCTTGGTGTAGGGGGCGCACAGGAGCTCATTCATCTCCCTTGACACCTTAACCGGCACTCCCTTGACACCTTAACCGGCACTGTTTCTAGTACCACATCCATATTGTGAGTACCTTCAGATGTGTACAAAGATGTATAAAAGTCTTGTACCATGGCCTTTAGCTTGTGGGGATCAACAAATATTACCCCAAGAGAATTTTGCAAAGCTTTTATCATGTTCTTCTTCCTCCTTATACTTTCTCTTAAATGAAAAAAGTTTGTGTTCTTGTTCCCAGACGTTAGCCACTGAATTCTGGACCTCTGCCTCCACATCAATTCCTCACGGTGATAGAGTTCCACCAGTTTCTCATTTATCTTGAGCTCAATATGGGTTGGAGCCGTGTGATTGGGGTCTGACTGAAGTTTCTCAAGTTCCTTTTTCAGGTCCTTGAGATCCTTACGGACACAACCAAAGGTGTTTCTATCCCAGCGCCCTAAGTCGCTCAATATCACATGCAACTTTTCCTTGAGATGTTCCTCTGTTGTGCACAAACCCTTTTCTGACCATACTGTGTTGATCGTATCTCCCCAGTCCGAGTGGCCCTCCAACATGACCTCATATCGGGAAGTTCGAGGTGGCCGGGCCACCCTCTCCTCTCTGTTTAAATTCAGTAAAGTTGGGCAATGGTCAGAGGTGGCTGCTGTCAAATGTGTAAGATCAGCCAACGGAAACAGAGTGCGCAACTTTGTCGTGGACAAAGCCCTATCCAGACGTACCCGAGTGTACATCCCTCCCCTCACTTTCTTCTTGAAAGTCCACAGCCGTACAGAGAAGCCAATGTCCATTAAACTGCACACGTCCATGGTATCTCGAAAAGCTTGAATTTGTGCGTTGCTTCTCTGTCCAATCCCGACGTGCTCATCGGGCCGCAAAACCTCATTGAAATCTCATATACATATCCAAGGGAGATTATTGAGCGTGCTCAGATTCTTGAGAGTGCCCCATGTTTGTGATCTGAGGTGTGTTTGAGATTCTCCATACACTACAGTTAATCTCCACGGATCCATGCCTGATTCTGTCACGGAGCAATCAATATGATACACTGAGTAACCTAAAATCTCAAGTTTTATTTCATTGTTCCAAAAAACACCAATGCCACCACTTCTACCTTGACTATCAATAGCATATCCATTATCATAGTCGAATGAGCCAGCTAAAGCTTCTACCCTAGTTCCATCTATTTGAGTTTCTACGATACACATTAGGGTAGGGGCAAACTTATTCGTGAATTTGCGAATTTCTCGAACCGTCGCGGCTTTGCCAAACCCCGACAGTTCCAGCAAAATGCATTCATTGGGCCCGGCGGCGCTCCTCGAAGGAGCCCGCCAAAGTCTTCACTGTTGAACTCCGTCCATCCATGCTATCATCTTCCATCCTGGTCCTCTTTGGATCTCTCTTTGGAGGAGGACTCACCATCACAGCTCCCGCCGGAACAATCGCTAGCGGGTTCACTATCACAGCCCTAGATTTTGCCTGTAAATAGTTGCATCAGAGTGGATCATGCATCATTTCTAATTTCAAGAAATTTGGAATTGAGGAATTTTCAAAGCCTCAGAAATTATTTTAAAAGAAGGGCAAGAACCCTTTAAATTGCATTAATTGAATCCAAAGTACCTTAAAAATAGTTCTGAGAATTTTGGCAAGAACTATATATCAAACCAAAATTTAAGAACATTTTTAGGAATATTTTGGGCACTGAATTCAAATCATTATTTTATTTGCATTTGGAATTATATTCATAACATGTATAGAATATATTTCCAAATACCTTGAAACATTTTATGTGCATTAGGAATAGTCCATTCAGCAACATAAAAATATTCAGAGGAATGTTTGGCATTGTTTAAGTTCAGCTTTGAAATTTTGAACAGTGGCAAATGTTTAAATAAATAGAAAACAAAACAGAAATTAAAACAGAACAACAGAACCCACCTGGGATTCTTACCTGTAGCAGCAGCCCACCTGGCCAGCCCACCTACGGCCCAGCCACTGTGTAGCCCACCTGGCCTGGCACCAGTGGCCCAGCCCACCAAGTGCCCCCACCGTCTTCAAGCTCCTGTTAGTGGGCAGGAGGGCGTGTGTTCCGCGCGCGCGCACGCGCTGCGGCCACCTCCTCTCTCCCTGCCTGCCTGGACCTCCCTCGCGTCACCACGCACCTCCCCTGGCCCTCTCACTCTGTCTCACGTCCATTCCCCCTCTCCTTCGCTCTCTCCCATGATGGCTGACGCGGCCATGGAAGCGCCACCATGAACCACCGCCCTCCCCGACCCCCTCTCGACTTCCCGTGTTGCGTGCAAGCCCGCCGACGTCTGATACGTCTCCAACATATCTACAATTTTTTATTGCTCCATGCTACTTTATCTACTGTTTTGGACTATAATGGGCTTTATTTTCCACTTTTATATTACTTTTGGGACTAACCTATTAACCGGAGGCCCAGCCCAGAATTGATGTTTTTTGCCTTTTTCAGTGTTTCGAAGAAACAGAATATCAAACGGAGTCCAAACGGAATGAAACCTTCGGAAACGTGATTTTCTCACCGAACGTGATCCAGGAGACTTGGACCATACACCAAGGCACAAGAGACGCGGTCACGAGGGTGGGGGGCACGCCCCCCTAGGGTGCGCCCCTGCCTCGTGGGCCCCCTGTTGCTCCACCGACGTACTCCTTCCTCCTATATATACCTCACGTACTTCAAACGATCGTAACAGGGCCAAAACCTAATTCCACTGCCGCAACTTCCTGTATCCATGAGATCCCATCTTGGGGGCCTGTTCCGGAGCTCCGCCGGAGGGGGCATCCACCACGGAGGGCTTCTACATCAACACCATAGGCTCTCCGGTGAAGTGTGAGTAGTTTACTTCAGACCTTCGGGTCCATAGCTAGTAGCTAGATGGCTTCTTCTCTCTTTTTGGATCTCAATACAATGTTCTCCCCCTGTCTCGTGGAGATCTATTCGATGTAATCTTCTTTTTGCGGTGTGTTTATTGAGACCGATGAATTGTGGGTTTATGATCCAGCTTGTCTATGAATAATATTTGAATCTTCTCTGAATTATTTTATGTATGATTGAGTTATCTTTGCAAGTCTCTTCGAATTATCCGTTTGGTTTGGCCAACTAGATTGGTAGTTCTTGCAACGGGAGAAGTGCATGGCTTTGGGTTCAATCTTGTGGTGTCCTTACCAAAGGATGTAAAGGGTTGCAAGGCACGTATTGTATTGTTGCCATCGAGGATAACAAGATGGGGTATTTATCATATTGCATGAATTTATTCCTCTAAATCATGTCATCTTGCTTAAGGCGTTACTCTGTTTTAACTTAATACTCTAGATGCATCTTTGGATAGCGGTCGATGAGTGGAGTAATAGTAGTAGATGCGAGAATCGTTTGATCTACTTGTCTCGGACGTGATGCCTATATACATGATCATACCTAGATATACTCATAACTATGCTCAATTCTGTCAATTGCTCAACAGTAATCCGTTCACCCACCGTAGAATACTTATGTTCTTGAGAGAAGCCACTAGTGAAACCTATGGCCCCCGAGTCTATTCTCATCATATCAATCTCCATCACTTTTATACTTGCTTTGTTTTTACTTTGCTTTTTACTTTTAACTTTGCATCTCTATACCAAAAATACCAAAAATATTATCTCTATCAGATCTCACTCTCGTGAGTGACCGTGAAGGGATTGACAACCCCTAATCGCGTTGGTTGCGAGTAGCTATCGTTTTGTGCAGTGCACGAGGGACTTGTCGTGGCCTCCTCTTGGATTGATACCTTGGTTCTCAAAAACTGAGGGAAATACTTACGCTACTTTGCTGCATCATCCTCTCCTCTTCGGGGAAAACCAACGCAAGCTCAAGACGTAGTAAGAAGGATTTCTGGCGCCGTTGCTGGGGAGTCTACGCAAAATTCAACATACCAAGTACCCATCATAATCCCTATCTCTCGCATTACATTATTTGCCATTTGCCTCTCGTTTTCCTCTCCCCCACTTCACCCTTGCCGTTTTATTCTCCCTCTCTTTCCCAATCTCCTCCTCTTTCCCCCTTTGCCTTTTCCTCATCCGTTTGTTTGCTCGTGTGTTGGATTGCTTGTTTGTCGCGATGGCTCAAGATGCTACCAAATTGTGTGACTTCACCAATACCAATAATAATGATTTCCTTAGCACTCCGATTGCTCCTCTTGCCAATACTGAATCTTGTGAAATCAATACTGTTTTGTTAAATCTTGTTATGAAAGATCAATTCGCCGGCCTTCCTAGTGAAGATGCCGCTACTCATCTGAATAGCTTCGTTGATTTATGTGATATGCAAAAGAAAAAAGATGTCGATAATGATGTCGTTAAATTGAAGCTATTTCCTTTTTTACTTAGAGATCGTGCTAAAGCGTGGTTTTCATCTTTGCCTAAAAATAGTATTGATTCTTGGAACAAGTGCAAAGATGCTTTTATCTCTAAGTATTTTCCTCCCGCTAAGATTATCTCTCTTAGGAACGACATTATGAATTTTAAGCAACTTGATCATGAACATGTTGCACAAGCTTGGGAGAGAATGAAATTAATGATACGTAATTGTCCTACTCATGGTTTGAACTTGTGGATGATTATACAAAAAATTAATGCCGCATTGAATTTTGCTTCTAGAAATATTTTAGATTCGGCCGCGGGAGGCACTTTTATGGAAATCACTTTAGGAGATGCTACTAAACTCCTAGATAATATTATGGTTAATTATTCTCAATGGCATACTGAAAGATCTACTTACAAAAAGTGCATGCGATAGAAGAAATCAATGTTTTGAGTGGAAAGATGGATGAACTTATGAAATTATTTGCTACTAAGAGTGTTTCTTCTGATCCTAATGATATGCCTTTGTCTACCTTGATTGAGAATAATAATGAATCTATGGATGTGAATTTTGTTGATAGGAATAATTTTGGTAACAACGCGTATAGAGGGAATTTTAATCCTAGGCCTTATCCTAGTAATCCTTTTAATAATTATGGAAATTCCTACAACAATTCTTATGGAAATTTTAATAAGATGCCCTCTGAATTTGAGAATAGTGTTAAAGAGTTTATGAATTCACAAAAGAATTTTAATGCTTTGCTTGAAGAGAAATTGCTTAAAGTTGATGATTTGGCTAGGAACGTTGATAGAATTTCTCTTGAGGTTGATTCTTCAAAGCTTAGTTCTATTCCTCCTAAGCATGATATCAATGAGTCTCTCAAAGCTATGAGAATTTCCATTGATGAGTGCAAAGAAAGAACCGCTAGGATGCGTGCTTCCAAAGATGCCTTTATTAAAGCGTGTTCTTCTAATTCCTATGAAAATCAAGATGAAGATCTAAAAGTTATTGATGTGTCCCCTATTAAATCTTTGTTTTGGAATATGAATCTTGATGAAACTGAATATGATCTTCCGTTACCTAGAAGGCGTTCTAAGAATTCGGAGTTTTTAGATCTTGATGATGAAATTGATAAAAGTGGGATTGAAAGAAATAAAAATCTAGATGTTGATAAACCCACTATATTGAATCTCAAGGAATTTTATTATGAAAATTGCTCTTTAATTGATTGTATTTCCTTGTTGCAATCCGTGCTAAATTCTCCTCATGCTTATAGTCAAAATAAGGCCTTTACCGAACACATTGTTGATGCCTTGATGCAATCTTATGAAGAAAAACTTGAGTTGAAAGTTTCTATCCCTAGGAAACTCTATGATGAGTGGGAACCTACTATAAAAATTAAAATTAAAGATCATGAGTTTAATTCTTTGTGTGATTCGGGTGCTAGTGTCTCTACTATTCCCAAAACTTTGTGTGATTTGCTAGATTTCCGTGACTTTGATGATTGCTCTCTAAACTTGCATCTTGTGGATTCCACTATTAAAAAGCCTATGGGAAGAATTAATGATGTTCTTATTGTTGCAAATAGGAATTATGTGCCCGTAGATTTTATCATTCTTGATATAGATTGCAATCCTTCATGTCCTATTATTCTTGGTAGACCTTTCCTTAGAACGATTGGTGCAATTATTGATATGAAGGAAGGAAATATTATATTCCAATTTCCATTAAAGAAAGGCATGGAACAATTTCCTAGAAATAAAATAAAATTACCATATGAATCTATCATGAGAGCCACTTATGGATTGCCTACCAAAGATGGCAACACCTAGATCTATCCTCGCTTTTATGCCTAGCTAGGGGCTTAAACGATAGCGCTTGTTGCGAGGCAACCCAATTTTATTTTTAGTTTTTTGTTTTTACTTCTGTTTAGGAATAAATAATCCATCTAGCCTCTTTTTAGATGTGGTTTTATCTTTTAATTAGTGTTTGTGCCAAGCTAGACCTATTGGATCTTCTTGGATGATAGTTATTTGATCTTGCTGTAATTTCCAGAAACTTTGCACTCAGTGCCCGAATTGTTAAAAATTACCAGAACGTGATAAAATATTGATTCCAATTGATTCTGATCAATAAACAAATTGTACAGGTCTTCTAAGTTTGGTAGCATTTTTTGAGTTCCAGAAGTTTGCGTTAGTTACAGATTACTACAGACTGTTCTGTTTTTGACAGATTCTGTTTTGCGTGTGTTGTTTGCTTATTTTGATGAATCTATGGCTAGTAAAATAGTTTATGATCCATAGAGAAGTTGGAATACAGTAGGTTTAACACCAATATAAATAAAGAGTGAGTTCATTACAGTACCTTAAAGTATTGTTTTGTTTTCTTTCTCTAACGGAGCTCACGAGATTTCTATTGAGTTTTGTGTTGTGAAGTTTTCAAGTTTTGGGTGAATTCTTTTCATGGATTATGGAACAAGGAGTGGAAAGAGCCTAAGCTTGGGGATTCCCATGGCACCCCCAAGATAATCCAAGGACACCAAAAAATTCAAAGCTTGGGGATGCCCTGAAGGCATCCCTCTTTAAATCCACTTCCATCGGTAATTTACTTGGAGCTATATTTTATTCACCACATGATATGTGTTTTGCTTGGAGCGTCTTGTATTATTTGCGTATTTGCTTGTTAGTTTACCACAATCATCCTTGCTGTACACACCTTTTGAGAGAGCCATACATGAATTGGAATTTGATAGAATACTCTATGTGCTTCACTTATATCTTTTGAGCTTGATAGTTTTGCTCATAGTGCTTCACTTATATCTTTTGAGCGTGATAATTTTTGCTCTAGTGCTTCACTTAGATCTTTTAGAGCACGGTGGTGGATTTGTTTTAAACAAACTTGATCTCTCATGCTTCACTTAGCTTATTTTGAGAGTCGTTAATAGCATGGTAATTTGCTTAATGTTAATATACTTGGTATTCAAGATATGTGAAACTTTCTTTTGAGTGCGTTGAATACTAAGATAAGTTTGATGCTTGATAATTGTTTTGAGATATGAAGATGGTGATATTAGAGTCATGCTAGTTGAGTGGTTGTAAATTTAAAGAATACTTGTGTTAAAGTTTGTGATTCCCGTAGCATGCACGTATGGTGAACCGTTATGTGATGAACTCGGAGCATGATTTATTTATTGATTGTCTTCCTTATGAGTGGCGGTCAGGGACGAGCTATGGTCTTTTCCTACCAATCTATCCCCCTAGGAGCATGCGCGTAATAATTTGCTTTGATAACTTCTAGATTTTTGCAATAAGTATATGAGTTCTTTATGACTAATGTTGAGTCCATGGATTATACACACTTTTTCCCATCCTTCCACCATTGCTAGCCTCTCTAATACCGCGCACCTTTCGCCGGTATCATACACCCACCATATACCTTCCTCAAAACAGCCACCATACCTACCTATCATGGCATTTCCATAGCCATTCCGAGATATATTGCCATGCAACTTTCCACCGTTCCGTTTATGATGACACGCTCCATCATTGTCATATTGCTAGCATGATCATGTAGTTGACATCGTATTTGTGGCAAAGCCACCGTTCTTAATTCTTTCATACATGTCACTCATGAATTATTGCATATCCCGGTACACCGCCGGAGGCACTCATATAGAGTCATATTTTGTTCTAAGTATCGAGTTGTAATTGTTGAGTTGTAAGAAAAATAAAAGTGTGATGATCATCATTATTAGAGCATTGTCCCAAGTGAGGAAAGGATGATGGAGACTATGATTCCCCCACAAGTCGGGATGAGACTCCAGACGAAAAAATTAAAAAAAATTAAAAAAAAGAGGCCATAAAAAAAGGAGAAAAGGCCCAAATAAAAAAATGATAGAAAAAGAGAGAAGGGACAATGTTACTATCCTTTTACCACACTTGTGCTTCAAAGTAGCACCATGATCTTCATGATAGAGAGTCTCTCATTTTTTCACTTTCATATACTAGTGGGAATCTTTCATTATAGAACTTGGCTTGTATATTCCAATGATGGGCTTCCTCAAATGCCCTAGGTCTTCGTGAGCAAGCGAGTTGGATGCACACCCACTTAGTTTATTTTGTTGAGCTTTCATATACTTATAGCTCTAGTGCATCCGTTGCATGGCAATCCCTACTCACTCACATTGATATCTATTAATGGGCATCTTCATAGCCCGTTGATACGCCTCGTTGATGTGAGACTATCTTCCCTCTTTTTGTCTTCTCCACAACCACCATTCTATTCCACATATAGTGCTATCTATATCCATGGCTCACGCTCATGTATTGCATGAAGATTGAAAAAGTTTTGAAAATGTTAAGGTATGAAACAATTGCTTGGCTTGTCATCGGGGTTGTGCATGATTTAAATACTTTGTGTAGGGAAGATGGAGCATAGCCAGACTATATGATTTTGAAGGGATAACTTTCTTTGGCCATGTTATTTTGAGAAGACATAATTGCTTAGTTAGTATGCTTGAAGTATTATTATTTTTATGTCAAATATGAACTTTTGTCTTGAATCTTTCGGATCTGAATATTCATACCATGATTAAGAAGATTTACATTGAAATTATGCCAAAGCATCACTCCGCGTCAAAATTTCTCTTTTTATCATTTACTTACTCGAGGACGAGCAGGAATTAAGCTTGGGGATGCCTGATACGTCTCCAACGTATCTATAATTTTTGATTGCTCCATGCTACTTTATCTACTGTTTTGGACTATAATGGGCTTTATTTTCAACTTTTATATTACTTTGGGACTAACCTATTAACCGGAGGCCCAACCCAGAATTGTTGTTTTTTGCCTTTTTCAGTGTTTCGAAGAAATAGAATATCAAACGGAGTCCAAACGGAATGAAACCTTCGGAAACGTGATTTTCTCACCGAACGTGATCCAGGAGACTTGGACCCTACGCCAAGGCACAAGAGAGGCGGTCACGAGGGTGGGTGGCGCCCCCCCCTAGGGCGCGCCCCCTGCCTCGTGGGCCCCCTGTTGCTCCACCGATGTACTCCTTCCTCCTATATATACCTACTTACCCCCAAACGATCAGAACAGGAGCCAAAAACCTAATTCCACCGCCGCAACTTCTTGTATCCACGATATCCCATCTTGGGGCCTGTTCTGGAGCTCCGCCGGAGGGGGCATCCACCACGGAGGGCTTCTACATCAACCCCATAGCCTCTCCGATGAAGTGTGAGTAGTTTACTTCAGACCTTCGGGTCCATAGCTAGTAGCTAGATGGCTTCTTCTCTCTTTTTGGATCTCAATACAATGTTCTCCCCCTCTCTCGTGGAGATCTATTCGATGTAATCTTCTTTTTGCGGTGTGTTTGTTGAGATCGATGAATTGTGGGTTTATGATCCAGCTTATCTATGAATAATATTTGAATCTTCTCTGAATTATTTTATGTATGATTGAGTTATCTTTGCAAGTCTCTTCGAATTATCCGTTTGGTTTGGCCAACTAGATTGGTAGTTCTTTCAACGGGAGAAGTGCATGGCTTTGGGTTCAATCTTGCGGTGTCCTTACCCTGTGACAGAAAGGGTTGCAAGGCACGTATTGTATTGTTGCCATCGAGGATAACAAGATGGGGTATTTATCATATTGCATGAATTTATTCCTCTACATCATGTCATCTTTCTTAAGGCGTTACTCTGCTTTTTAACTTAATACTCTAGATGCATCTTTGGATAGCGGTCGATGAGTGGAGTAATAGTAGTAGATGCAGAATCGGTTCGATCTACTTGTCTCGGACGTGATGCCTATATACATGATCATACCTAGATATACTCATAACTATGCTCAATTCTGTCAATTGCTCAACAGTAATTTGTTCACCCACCGTATAATACTTATGTTCTTGAGAGAAGCCACTAGTGAAACCTATGGCCCCCGGGTCTATTCTCATCATATCAATCTCCATCACTTTTATACTTGCTTTGTTTTTACTTTGCTTTTTACTTTTCACTTAGCATCTCTATACCAAAAATACCAAAAATATTATCTCTATCAGATCTCACTCTCGTAAGTGACCATGAAGGGATCGACAACCCCTAATTGCGTTGGTTGCGAGTAGCTATCGTCTTGTGCAGGTACAGGGACTTCTGTGTGGCCTCCTACTGGATTGATACCTTGGTTCTCAAAAACTGAGGGAAATACTTACGCTACTTTGCTGCATCATCCTCTCCTCTTCGGGGAAAACCAACGCAAGCTCAAGACGTAGCACCGTCCGCTACGCCACCTTGACCGAGCCCCGAGCGCTCGAACGCCTCGAATCGGCTGCCTCAACTCCGTCTTCAACCATCGGCCTCGGAGATCGCCGGCAACGCCACGTCGCCATCCGACCGTCCCCGGCCTTGCCGTTGCCTCTGCTGGACTCGCTGTGAGCCCCTACCTCTTTCCCCTCTCTCTCTCTCTCGCGCTCGTCTGCGTCCCCTAACCACCGCGGCCATCGGAGCCGAACTCCGGCCGCCGCCGCGAGCTCCGTTCCGGTGAGCTCCGGCCAACCCAGCCCCCAGCCGCCACCACCGTTGGATGCGCCATCCCGCCAGCTCCCCGTAGATGCTCTCTGCGCGTCCAACCGTCGACTGCAGCGCAAGTCCGGCTAACCTCCGCCGTGTTTCTGGTCATCGCCAGCCAAACTCCGGCGTGCCGACGTGGCCGCGTGATTAGTTCTAATCACTGCCAGCTAAACAACCCACAGGCACTGACAGTGGGCCCCAGGCCATTATTAGTTTTGGTTAAGATTAGTTTTAATCTTAATTAACCCCTGAGACACTGACTGTTGGGTCCCACGCGTCAGGTTTGACTTGGGTCAACCCAGTTGACCTGCTAACGCAATGCTTTTGTCATGCTGACGCAGTAATGGTTTTCTGGATTTAAAATAAATCAGGAATTCCAGAAAATGACTTAAACTTCTAAAATTCATAGAAAATCAACCGTAACTCCAAATGAAATAGTTTATATACGAAAAATTATCAGAAAAATACAAAGAATCTGTTTATGGCATTGTCATGCATGTTTGAACAAATTAAGGTTGCTGTATATGACAATTTGAATAAAGGGCATTTGAAATGACACATATGGAGTTTGAATTTGAACCTTTGGTTCAAACCAACTTCATTTAATCTGGTTGCTAGTTGCATTAGCTCAATCAAAAACATATTTCCATGTCATGATCATGCATCATATTGTTGCATTGCATTGATTGTGTTCCCTCTTGTTTGCCGGTGTTTGTCCCCTCTCAGTAGATGTTGTTCCAGTGATGTGATCGATGACACCGATGAAGACCTATAATATCTTCAGAAGTGCCAGGCAAGCAAAAACCCCTTGTTCATTCCGATACAATCCCACTCTCTTGCTCCTTCTCTCTTTTACTGCATTAGGACAACAGCGATTCAACTGTTGCATGCTGCGGTAGTTGAACCCCTTTTCCTCTGCATGACATGTCATTGCCACAGTAAATAGATGAAACCCACTAGCATGAGTAGGAGTTATTTGAGCCCTGATGTGCCTACTCATTTATGCTTGTTTGACATGCCTGCTACTGCTTAGAGTTGAGTCAGGTCTGATTCACCGGGGATGAATTGGAAAGTTGTGAACATGTCCTACTGTTGAGAGCTAAGTGTGTGAACACGATTTGGTAAAGGTAGCGGTGAGAGGCCATGTAGGAGTACATGGTGGGTTGTCTCATTGAAACCGTCCTCAGGAACTGAGTTCTGTGTTTGTGATCCATGAACAGATACTACCACACATTGGGTTCCGGTAACTCGACCCCTCTCGGCTTATTAACCAACTCGATCTCTGTCCAGGAGTTGCAACTAGTTTCTGGTGTTTGTAGGGTAGTGTTAGTAGTCTACCAAGTGGCACCCGGTATAGGTGGGCTTGGGACAGACTAGGCATAGTGGCACGGTGTACCAAGTGGCACCCGGATGGTGGGCTTGGGAACCCTACTCACATCGTTTGGGGCCGTGAGCGACACCCCGGCCGGATCTCCTTGCGGATGGAACCCGAATAGGCGATAAACCTGGACGAGAGGCTTGTGTGGTTAGTCAGGTCGTGGCCGACTCCCTCGCCAGGCTTCCGCTTGAAGGTTGCCAAGATAGACGATGTGTAAATGGTGGTAAGTGGCGAGAGCGTGTGTGAAGAAGTACACCCCTGCAGGGTTAACATCATCTATTCGAATAGCTGTTTCCGCGGTAAAGGACTTCTGGGTTGCCTATACAGTTCATAGACAAGTGAAAGTGGATAATCTAAAATGCGCAAGATAAGCGTGAGTGCTATGGATGGCGTTCTCGTAGGAAGACGCGAGCAGATCCATAGTGGTGTATTGATATGGTGAATATGTGGACTCGTGTGCGCCACCTCAAAGAGTTACTTGCAGTCGTAGTTTGGGATAGCCACCGAGTCAAAGCTGGCTTGCTGCAGTTAAACTTCACCACCCCCTTGTTGATACTGATGCATATGTAGCTAGTTCTGATGTAAGTCTTGATGGGTACATTTGTACTCACGTTTGCTTAATTTATGTTTTTGCAGAGAGACTTCAGTCTCGCTAGTAGTTCCACGTGGACTTCGACGTTTAGCTTGTTACCTCAGCTACGATCTTGTACCCTTGGGAGGGTCTTGTAGATAGTCAGGCTTCTCAGCCTTTTTCATTTGTAGTTGTCTGTACTCAGACAAGTTAAGCTTCCGCTTGTGCTTGTTGCTTGTATGACTTGAATGATGGGTCATCAGACCCATGTTTGTAATATCTGGCTCTTCGGAGCATAATGAATAAATACTTGAGTTGTAGAGTCATTTTGTGATGCCATGTTGTATTTGCACATATCGAGCATATTGTGTGTATGATTGAAATTCTTGGTATGTGTGGGATCCGACAACCTAGTTGTTTATCCTTGGTAGCTTCTCTTATGGGGAAATGTAGTCTTGTGCTTCCATGAGCCATAGTAGTCCGCTACAGCCTGGTTCACCGGAGTCCTGCTAGCCCAGCACTACTGCTCCGGAACACTTGACTGGCCGGCATGTGATTCACTTCGTTCCTGTGTCTGTCCCTTCGGGGAAATGTCACGCGGTGACATCCGGAGTCCTGCCTAGCCTGCTACAGCCCGGTTCACCGGAGTCCTGTTAGCCCAGTGCTACAGCCCGGATTCGCACGCTGCTGACCGACATGCTCGATGTTGATTCATGTATGCCTATCCCCGTACGTTAGGGCCACTTTGGGTTCATGACTAGTCATGTCGGCCCGGGTTCTCTGTCATATGGATGCTAGCGACACTATCATATACGTGAGCCAAAAGGCGCAACGGTCCCAGGCCATGGTAAGGCGACACCCGTGGGAATGCCGTGCATGAGGCCGCAAAGTGATATGAGGTGTTACCAGCTAGATCGATGTGACTTGGAATCGGGGTCCTGACATTCACCATATTCTCTGGAGAAACATGGTTGGGAAGGGAGGCCGAAGAGCTAGTTATAATAGGCTCTCCTAATGGATCAGAAGTGCGTTTCCTGCTCTCCTCCACTTCCTTCATGACTGCATCCTCATCGGCATCTAGTGGCAGCTCAGAATCTGCATCGTTGGGTTTACCATATGCAGCTCTTCCACCCTCAGCACATCCACCACGGCGTCCTCCACAGCGTCCCCTTCCTAGACCCGCCCCCGGGCCTGCTCCAACACGCATATTCCATTCAGCTCTGAGATTCTTATAGTACAGCGCCGATGGGGGGTGAATACCATTGTCGTGCTCCTTGTAGACATGCCCAAGATGGCCACACACCGCACACCAATCCGGGAGGCATTCGTATCTCACACGGTATATCTGACGCTTGCCATCATGAATCATAGAGACCGCATTCTTCAGAGTCTTATTGATGTTGATCTTTACCCATGCACGATAGAAGTTTCCAGCAAAGTCTTGAGTCATCGTCTTCATGAACAAAACTTCCCCGACTTTTGCAGCTAATGGCCCGACCAGATGCGCATATAAATCAGGTACGTCATGGATCTGTATCCATATGTCAAGAGTGTCTAGTTTAACCTCAGTTGGCTTGGTGATGCCGTCGTAAGGTGTGATGATGACGGCGTTCCCCCTGCAATTCCATGGTCCTTCTTGCATCACTGGTTCCCAGTCACCCAAGCAAAAGAACTGCAAAGTATAGAGATTATCCTCAAGTGGATGGAACTTGACATCACGAGCTAGATCTCGCGCCGCCCGCATGTTCTTGAAGAACCAATATTTACTATATGGCTTGTCTATGTGAACTCTAGCCACCTCCATCCACCTTGCCGCCTCCGGTGGTGCAGCTTTCTCGTCAAAGACGACATCATCGAGGTCTTCCTCACGGAGCCCCAATTCAGCCATCATCTTCTCCACATCTGATGCGGAGCTGGAACCCGTAGCCTCGTTGGTCCTTGATCCCATCGCCGCAAACACTTGAACCCTAGCCCGCGATAGAAAACGATTGGGCCTTGAGAACTAACCCTAGCTCTCCGTTCCCTATAGGGAGGTGAAAAACCAGGCCGGGAAGTGATGCTGGGATCATCACTTGATCGGCCCAGATCCGTCCTGCAAGAAGGATCAGAGGAGGGAAGGAGAACGCTCGACGGCGGCGTGAGATTGCCATCGGGAGAAGGAAACCCTAACGAGAGGGGGAAAAGTCCGACGGCGGAACAGGTGTGGTTCGATTTTTTTACTGTCTTCCTTCCCGTGCCATTCTGCATGGCCGTGAGATGGCCGGTCGCCTCTCTGGATGAGGCCGGCCCTGTTAGTCTAGCTTAGTGGACTAATTAATGTTTAGGTATAGCCTCATGACGTGTGGGGCCACACTCGGTTAAATAATCTTTTTAATTAACTCCAACCAATGACATGTGGGACCGACTAGCTAATTAGTAAATTAAAACAATAGATAAATTCAGTTACAGATTGTGCATATGACATGTGACCCCTCTAGTGTAAATTAGCTTAAATACTTTCATTAGCACATGTGTCACTTACAAGTGGGTCCCTCATCGACCACATTGACGACCAACCTTGACTAGTCTACTGTTGACTGACCCCCCTGGCCCCACATGTAATAAACTCTGACTAGAGGAGTACTAGGTGACAAAAGTAAATTTGTTCCAAAAAAGCGAATTAATAATATTTGAGAAAATGGTTAAAACTTTGACAATTCATAGAAAAATAGCTGTAGCTCGGATGAAAAGGTTTTATATATGAAAGTTGCTGAGAAAAATCCAACGAATCTGAATACGCGGTCCGTTCATCTGTCACATGCCTCTAGCATGCTGAACATGGAATCGTCCCCTCTCTTTTCATCTGTCCGGAAATGTCAGACGCCGGAAAACCCCCTCAGGGTGTTTTCCCTCTCCGTCTGCAACGTCTAGCACTTTGTTAGTTCACCCCTAACACCGGGTATTATCATGTTATGCTTTATGATGCTTTGTTTCCTTTATATTTATTGTTTCTTCCCCCTCTTCTCTCCGGTAGACCCCGAGACCGATGTTGCCCCTGTGACCGACTACGTCTCCGACGACCCTTCTTCCTTTACAGCAGAGCTTCCAGGCAAGCCCCCCCCCCCCCCTGATCATTCTGGTATCGCCCATTCTATTCTCTTATGCTTGCATTAGATTTTGCTACTCTAATTGATTGCTCCTATTCTGATGCATAGCCTATTTTTGTAGCTGCTGTTGTACCTTACCTGCGTATCCTGAACTGTTTAGTATAGGCTGGTTAAAGACCCATCAGTGACCCCCACCTTGTCCCAATTTCCCCGCTTTATGTTTGATGACTCGATCAACGTGATCGACGTCCAGGCCCCGACACCACATCACCCCCCCCCCCCCTTAGTTTTACGACTCTGCAGAGTTACTATCGAGTGCCGAGGGTGGTACCTCGATAGCACTTCTGATGTTAACCCTGTAGTGTAGCTATTTGGTCGTGGTCATCGAGGGTGATTCCTCCTTAACCACTTCCGATACGACTCTTTCGTGCAACCCCTCAAGTGTGAACCTCGAGGGTGGTTCCTCCTATGTTCACCTTGATGATTACATCGAGTGGAATCCACCGAGGGTGATTCCTCGGGGTTTCCCCTTGGTGTTTGGACACACGGATACTTGGACTTTACAACTGTTACTTGGAAAGGCGGGTCGACCCTGAGGGGTACCCGCGAGTGATGTGGAGACGAGTTGACCTGGTGGGTACCCGAGAGTTGAATACAAGGCGTGGCGGGCATTCTCAGCCCTTGCCGCAAGTCCTCGAGACGGGGCGACGGGGTCACATCTTTCGTGAGTCTCTTCTCGTGACCGCTCTACAAACATACTAACGGTTTGGATATTTGATCTGAGGGGCCTCTGTCCTGATAGCACTAACCATCACGTGGGCATAGTATGGGCGTTCTGCATCGTATACATTAGCCGAAGCTTAATAGACGTCAGCGACTGAGCGACGTGCGCCGGGTTGGACTGCGTAAGCACCTACCTTGTTAAAGGAGGTAGCTAAGTCTGCTCACCAGCCGCAGACACAATGTGCAGGAGTTCTCGGGGCGATGGCCCAAGACCCCTAGGGGCATAGGTTTAGTCCGGCGTGCTGACCTCTCTATTAAGCCTAGGTCGGGTTGTGGCGTATCGTTTGGCAGAGGCCGGGCATGACCCAGTAAAGTGTGTCCGGACGGAGTTAATCGAGTGTGGTGGGTAAGTTGGTGCACCCCTGCAGGAAAAAAAACATCTATCGATAGCCTGTCCTACGGTAACGGACGCTCGGAGTTGTATCCCGATCGATACAACTAGAACTGGATACTTGTGATGAGAAATGGATGGTATGGCTCTGGGATTGCTTTCTCACAGGGGCTCGAGGAAGGATCTCTGGGCATTAATGCTACAACATGCTTGTTAATTATAATCTGCTACTCTTATCACTTCCGATGTTACAAGATGCTTGAAGCTGCTTGAAGATGCTAGTCTTCGATAGGCTAGGCTTTCCCCTTCTCTTCTGGCATTTTGTAGTTCTGTCCACAGATACTACCCATTTCATTGACACCGATGCATATGTAGTGTAGATACTTTCTTGCGAGTACTTTGGATGAGTACGCACGGTCGCTTTGCTCCCTCTTTTCCCCCTTTTCCATTCTTCTCAGATGACGCGACCAGATGACGGAGTCCAGGATCCAGATGTCACCACCGACGATTAATACTACACCGAGGGTGCCTACTACTATGTGGAGGCCGCTGACAACCAGGAGTAGTTAGAAGGCTCCCAGGCAGGAGGCCTTGCCTTTTCGATCGATGTTGCTTTTGTGCTAGCCTTCTAAAGGCTAACTTGTTTAACTTATGTCTGTACTCAGATATTGTTGCTTCCGCTGACTCTTGTGTATTCGAGCTTATGTATTTCAAGCCCTCGAGACCCCTGGCTTGTAATATAAAGCTTGTTTTTTTAATTTATTTCTACAGTTGTGTTGTGATATCTTCCCGTGAGTCCTTGATCTTGACCGTACACATTTGCATGTATGATTAATGTACGATTGAATCGAGGGTGTCACAGCTGCATCATAGCCAGTCGGTCAGGCGGCACGAAGAGCTTGACACAAGCAAAGAAAAAGAATCAGAAACTAACCGGAGGCGGCGGATTGGCGCGACTGTACGGCTCCTTACCAAACTGCCAGCTCTCCTCGTCGAGCTTGCAGTCGGAGAAGTAGTTGACGAGTCGGACCACCTCCACAGTCGACAGCGCCTTGGTGGACATCCGGCACGGATCCGGGCGGCCGTTCATGCTACCGATCCGATGAGGCCGGGCCTGGAGAGGCAACACCCGGTGTTCGACGAAGGCGGCTAGCAGGACTGAAGCCCTGAGGCCCTCCGACTCCGTCATTTCTTAGAGCCGGGTGAGGGCGATGGTGATGGCGGCCGACAGCGGCTTCGGCTAAAATTTCCAGCTACTCCGAGGCTAGGGCGGCGGGCCGGTTGCGTAAGCCGGCAGGTTGGTGTAGTCCCGCGACTTGTGGATGTTCCGGACGTAGAAATACGACTTCTGCCAGAGTTTGGCCGACTCCAGCAGAGTGAGGGCCGGGAAGCGGATCTCGGAGCCGGTGCGCCGCACCACCATGCAGGCCCCGCACTGAGCCGCCTCGCCTTTTATGGTGGTGCCGAGCTTGAGGTAGAAGAGCTCCCCCACAGCTCGAGCGTGGGCAAGACGCCGAGGTACCCCTCACAAAGGGTGGCAAAGGCGGAGAGCAGCACCACCGTATTCGGCGTGAGGTGGTGAGGTTAAAGATGGTAAAAGTCAAGAAAAGAGCAGAAAAGGCCGCTTGCTGGCAGGTCGAAGCCGCAGAGGAAGTGGGTCCGGAAGACGACGCTCTCGCTGTCCTTCGGCGCCAGCGAGATCTCCCTCTCGGGGGAAGCACGCACCTCCATGTTCACCGCGCGGGGAAGTCGTCGCGTCTGGCGGAGGAACTCGAGGTGGTCATCGTGGATGTTCGAACCATCCCACTCGCATGGCTCCATGCTTTGTGGTTGCTTGGTGGCGGCGCGGCGAAGTCGCGCGATGGCGAGGCCGCGGCGACGCGGAGAAGTCGAGCGATGGCGAGCTGCAGCGGCGTCTCGACGGCGGGCTGCAAGACGGCGTAGCACAACAGCAGGAGGAAGAAAGAAGAAGATGGAGAGCGGGGAGGGACGAGCGTGCGTTTTAGCCATGCCCCTCCCCCTACTTATAACCGCGGCGGCAACGACAAAGCCGAGGCGATGCGTCGTGGGGATGTGAGATTAACTGCGCCTACGCCCCGCACGACCCTGTGTATTCCGCGCCTTTACGACGCGTGATTAATGCGCCTGGGAAGGGCAACCGTCCGCCTCGGCCGCAGCAGATCCGCCCGCGCACCAAGGCCCGGTAGTGGTGGGCCCGGGCCTGCGGCAATGTCCCGTCGCGCGCATGGCAGGTAGGCAGGCCTGGCCTGCTCGTGACGCGTGGCAAGCGAGCAACGGGCAGCAAGCCCGCAACCCGGCGGCGTCAACCTGGCGCCCGCCACGACGATTAGAATTCACCAGGCGGCCGACCCAGCCTCGGTCGGCTCCCGACAGGTGGCATCACCCGCAACCGGACAAAGCAATAATACTAAACCACTCGGAGTAGGAAGCTGCTGAGGCACTCTGGCTTGAGCCGCGGCGCCCCACCAGCTTCGGGGACTACTGTCGGAGGGATTGACCACAGGTAGCCTCATCGGCACCCCATAACACTTCAAGACATCGGGGCTAGCAAAGCCCCTCGCACCTTCCAGACTTACTACCGGCTCCTTGGGCTGGCTGGTCCAGGAGGACGGCTGCCAAAAACGACGCGTTCTCAGGAGGCGGCCTCAGGGAGCCGGCACCTAGCAGGCGACCCTGCCTTCCCTCAAAGTTTGCACCCATTTATTACGACGAGATATGGCGTGGCTACAGGACCACCTGCTCCCCCGAATCACGGAGGGGCGTGGCCACAGTGCGGACGTACCAAGTGTACACCCCTCGCCCGGCGCGGCACTGTGGCCATGCGGCTCATGATGTGGCATACATCATCTAGGGCCATGCTCCCACGACGGGCTGTCGGTACGGCCCGTAGGCGGCGGGCCCTACCTGTCCGCGAGCAACTAGAAGACGGCGCACCCCGAGGAGGCAGCCTCGAGGGCGGGCCGAACTCTAGCAGGCGGCCCTTCCTACCCTCGGAGTCCGCGCGCCATTAATCTGATGAGTTGGAGTGTGGCTAAGCACCCGCCAGGCGGATGGACTGTAGCCATGCGTCCCCCGACAAACCCTTCGTCATCAGGGGTGAGGCTACAGCAAAAGGCAGTCAGCATGGGCCGCAGGCGGCGGGCCCTACCTGTCGGCTGGGTTCATGGCAACCGGTTGGGCCCACCCGGCGGCGGGCCCCAGCAGCTGGCGAAGAACCCGGCGCCCCAAGACACTGACGTCCGGGTCCTACATCCGGCCATATTACAATTGTACCCGCTTCCAGGGCCTGACGACGTACTCCTGTCCCCATTCATGATAAGCCACCCCTGGCATATGTCGCTAGATTACCCCGACATGTTGCAACCCAACCTCGTCGGCGCTGCTATGCGGCCCGTCGGAGGTCGACTATGTTGCGGCCGTTTTTTGGGATGCATCACTCCCCAGCAATGCAGGTCAGATTGGCAAGGCGTGACGGTGCTGCGATGCAGCACGCCCCAGCGTCTGCTAGTGCTGCAAAGGAACATCAACATCGATGTTGCTGCAATGTTGGGAGAAGGATATGACGAGGCATCCTATGACAATTACAGACCCGAATGATTACCTGCCTTTGAAAAATGTTAAATGTATATAGAAAAAAGTTTTGCGATGAATACATAAAATGTGCAATATGTATGAAACAAAGTAGACTAAAAAATGTAAGTGTTTAATATGTTAATCAACAATGTACTTGGAAAAAGTAGACGCCCAAAATATAAGTTTAAAAATATTAATTATGTATTTCAAAGATGTTAAACTTGTATATTAAAATGTTAATTATCCATCAAAAAGGTAAAATGTGTACAAAAAAGTAGAAATCAAAATATATATTTTCAAAAAGATAATCATATATATGAAAATTTAAAACCTGTACTAAATAATTTTTAGATATATACCAAAAATGTACAAAATGTGTATGAAAGAAAATAGAGATCAAAATATTTATTTGAAAAAATGTTAATTATGTATTTAAAAATATTAAATATATATTAAAATATGTTCTTGACATGTCCTAAAAATGTACCATGTGCAGAAAAAGTGTAGACATGTGTCAATAAAAAAGGGAACTGAAGAGACTAAGGAAACAAGAAAACCGAGGAAGAAGCAGTGCAGAAAAACAAATAAAACAAAAAATCGAGAAAATCCGAGAAAGAAACAAAGAAAACCATATAGAAACAAAAAAAATCTGAAAACCGAGAAAGGGACGAAGAAAAGAGGTAAAAACTGAAGCTATAACAAAAAACCACAAAAAGCTGGTGAAAAACATAAAAACCAAAGAAAAAATAAAACAAAACGAAAAATATTTAAAAAGAACTACAGTGAGCGAACCTATAGCGAGCGAGTCCTAGGCTAATGGGCCGGCTCGCTCGCGCTGCACCCGACATCGGACACGAGAGTAGCTTCCATCCTGCTATAAGCGGGATATAGCTCTCGTTCAACGCCCGAACGTTGTTTTTATCGTTTCCCAGTGACTTCTACTTATAAAAGGACCACCATACATTATATATATGCATTGCATACCCTTAAATTAGTCACCAGGACCATATATGATATATATGCATACATAGACATATAAACTAATTTGCTTTTGCAAAAAATATTGGGTATATGCATACCCTTCAATTAGGACGTGTTCTGAACTCCTCCCAACTCTCCCAACTCCTCAAATCCAGCTTCCAAGCGCAGCTTCCAACTTCACATAGCGATTTGATCCCATTCGGCAGCCACGCTAGCTTCTCTCATTGCTAACATGGGCTGGCGGCATCTATGGCCTGTCTTAGCGCCATAATGGGACGACTCGAACCAACCCATAATGGGCAACCTCGAGATGTGAGGGGTACCGATTCGTTGAGAGGAGGACCGTACCGCTTCGAGTTTTATTTTTTCTATCGAGCGAGGGGGGTCGAACCGGTATGTAACTTGGCGGTGGCAGATCGCTGTAAATAATGAAAACTCCAACTTCATGTTTTGGTGGAGCTGGGCCAACCGGGCTCCTCGTTTTTGCACTACGCGCTGGCTAGCTTTTCAGAAGTTAGCTTCTTGGAGCCCATCCGTTCGGCTCAAAATCATTCGTGGAGTTGGTGGAGTTGGAAGGTGAAGTAGTTCAGAACAGGCCCTTAGTCTAGCTCTGCCCCTGGCCCCAGGGGGCAGTCGCATGAGGCCAACGCGAGACGGACGGCGCAGAGGGCATTCTCACGTGGCGAGGCTCTCGGGAGACGGGTACTGCTGCATTCTTTGTACTAGCAGTAATGATTGTGTGCATTGAAATGATACACAGCAGCCACGGTATGCCTCCGTTTCAAAGGGAAAAAACAGATAAGAATATAGGATACTTATGTGTGAAGCACCAGCTGCTCATTGAATGTTTTTACTGCAAAACAGCAGCGCACGGTACTGGATAGCGAGGCAGCTGCAAAGCAACAAGGCCGGCCAAGACCATGTTCCATCTTTTATTCAGAAACTGCTGATGATTCCAATGTTTTCCACTTTGTCCCCGTCGATCCAATCAGACATAAATATAATCCCCAGTGTACCAAGTCACATACTTTGCCATCTCGTCGTCAAACTTCCGTCTACCGATCCCCAGACCCTTAAAATCGTCAGAAACTTGATCGATCGTGCAGATACTTTGCCATCTCTTCGTCAAACTTCCGTCTAGCAATCCCCAAACCCTTAAGGCCGTCAGAAACTTGATCGGTCGTAGATCACCTAGCACATGGCGAGTGGCAGCAACAAGGAACCCAAAGTGGGATCAGGTGACGAGGCCGCTAGCTCGGCCGCCGGTCCGCCAGGGGTGGCAGCGCCGCCGCCACAAGGAGCTGAGCCCGGGGACGATGAGGCGGCGGCGGCCGTGCTGGCTGCTGCCCCCACCAGGCCATACTACGAGTGCGTCTTCTGCAAGCGCGGGTTCACCACGGCGCAGGCTCTCGGTGGGCACATGAACATCCACCGCCGCGACCGTGCCAAACCAAGCGTCCGCGACGCTCCCAGCGGCACCACCACATCAGCGTCTCCAAACGTCGAGTGCTATAATCAGTACTACAGCCACCACCTGCCGTATCCCACAGTGCCTCCGGCGACGGCGACGCCGATGAGCACAAGCGGAAGTTTCACGCTAGCGTACTACCAGCATCAGGGCACAGGGGCTTCGACCGGAGACGCGCATGCGGATGCCTCCGTGAACCCTAGCAGTGCTAGCCCGAGGGAGCTCAGCCTGTTCGGTGCGGCAGCTCGTGACCGTGACTCGCACGGCCGCGGTGGCGACGGGTCTGGCGTGGCGCCAGAAGGGTCGGATCGGCAGGCAGGTGAGCCGCCCGAAAGGGAGCTTGACCTGGAGCTCAGGCTCGGACGTCGTCCGCATTGATCGCGTGATACTGCAACTGCCGTTAACTAATGCAGCTCATACAAATACAGCGTATATTTATTTATTTATTGGTGCAAATGCTGCGTATATAATGCATTAATTCATGTATATATGTGGTTTATGGAATATGTGCATGGAGTGCGTGTAACTAATATACAATTTTTTATTTTATTTCTGTTCCAGTTGTTAATATATGTATGTTTTTGTTTGTGTTTATACTGTGGACGTTGGATCTATTGCAAATCTTAGGACAGAGTCCACTCGACTTACTAGAATCTTTTCTTCGATATGTATAATTTATCCTGCCGGCCGTCCTCAACCCGTTCATGTGGGAAATTTCGGCTGCGGGAGCACTGGACCGAGGGAATTGTTACTGCAGTGAAGCCTACCACATCTCCTCTGGGGCTTCCCCATCCCAGTCGCACGGTGAGCTGCTGGCCCTTGTGCCCTACTGCTACTGTTGATGCATACTGAAATTCATCCAAGTTGTTACTGTTTTTGAAGCTTTTTCATAGATCTATTTTGTGCCACTGTTTACAGTTGATGGATCTGAGAACAACCGGATAACTGTTATGGCGCTGCTAGAAGGAGGGCGCGAGAGTGCCGGCCGGGGGCTTTTTTGCCCACGGCTGGGCAAGAGGAAAGGGATTTTCTTCTTAACTCTTCTTGATTAGATTGATACATCTCCTCTCTTTATATAGAGAGGTTTACTTGACTCCCAAGCAAGGCTTACTTGACCCCTAAGCAAGCGACCCTTATCTCTAATTAACCCTAAGACTAATGTGCCCATTACGTACTCTAACACTACACCCCACCTGGACATGCAGCTTGTCCTCGAGCTGCAGCCTAACCAACTTATAATCATGACTCGACGCAACACAAATCTAACACCTAAAAACAAGCCTTTTATATCTCGGCTTGTGTTATTACTCTCAACCTGAAACAGACTAGGACGCTTTTATTTTGGACGTGCACGTGTACAGCCACCTGGATCCCATGGACACCACCTGGACAAAAGGAGTGCATGTGTATGGCTGTTGGTCTGCACCGCACATGGAAGAGTGGAGGGCTTGCGATGGAGAATGACGAGGAGGGGTGCGCCCCTCCAACCGCCGACGTCGCAGACTTTGAGGTCGCTGCCCGCGGGGAAAACAGCATGCCGGCGCCTGTGGGAAATCTGCATGCCCAAGATCCCCGACGCAGCGGGACGAGATCGAGGTCCTTTGCACAGCGAAGGGCAACTTGGAGGAGCGGCAGTGCAGACCATGCATCTCCCGCACACGCCGACGTGCTAGGAGGCAGCGCAGCAGCAACTGCAGCCTCACCACCGCCGACACGTGACGGGTAGCGATCCAAGACGAAGCGGTGACGGCGACGGCGGGACTTGATCGCTCGATGTGGGCGCCACAGGATGGCGGCGGCGCCGATGGGAACAAGGTCGTCGCACTCCGTCGTGGGGCATCCCATCTTGGGCGGCGGAGCTGACCGGCGGTGGCTGCTGCAGCTGCGGCTACTCTGCTGCGCTGTCGCCGCCGCGCAGCGGCGGAGGTGCTGCGGCGGAGCGTCGGCGCGGCGGAGGCCGCCAGAGCGATGGTTGCCATCGCAGCCGGGCTGGGCGGTGGTGGCGATGGATGGCGGCTGCAGCGGACCGGGCGAAGCGCGAAGGTCGCGCTGGTGCGGCGGCGCCACGGCAGCCACGGCGGCGCTGGGCGACGATGGGCGATGTAACGGGTGCGGCCCGTGAGACCCGCCAAGAACAGTGGATCTCTGGACCGCTGGGTTAGATCCCATAGCACCGGACACCTCCTCCTAGGTGAGGACGGTGGGGCGCGAAGAGGATCCGGCGCGGGCGGGAGCGGGTGATTTGTCGTGGTGGTCGCGGAGGCGACAATGTGACCAAGCAATGGAAGAGACGGGCTTGGCGGTGAAGAAATGATCGAACCGAAGCTAGCTGATACCAAATTGTTATGGCGCTGCTAGAAGGAGGGCGCGAGAGTGCCGGCCGGGGGCCTTTTTGCCCACGGCTGGGCAAGAGGGAAGGGATTTCCTTCTTAATTCTGCTTGATTAGATTGATACATCTCCTCTCTTTATATAGAGAGGTTACTTGACTCCCAAGCAAGGCTTACTTGACCCCTAAGCAAGCGACCCTTATCTCTAATTAACCCTAAGACTAATGGGCCCATAAGGCCCATTACGTACTCTAACAATAACAACTGAAGCTAAAGTCTCAGGAATTTCAGAATTTAAGTTTTCTAACACTCAACATGGCATTTTCAGCGGATACACATGGCAACATAAGAACTTAGTTATTTTTACTCTATGGCTCCGTTTTTGTATCCTGACAATTTTTAGAAGTGAATGAGTATGACGTATAGTGGGTGACATGCAATTTCTTATCCTGGCAATTTTTGGAATGTGAATGAACATGTTGTATAGTGGTGACATGGCAAATTTTTTGGAATACAAAATTTTAAACCATGGCAATTTCAGAAAAAAAAATTAGTTCATTTTTTTGAAACTTTTTATCCCAAATTCCCATGTTCTGACATGCTGATTTCGGAGCATTTTACATTTTTGAAATGTTTGTAGTAGGATTAAAACTACTAAATTTTTATTGTCCTTCACTGTAGGTCCTCATGGCATTTTTAACTTATGTCTCCATGGCAATTTAACAATGTGTCCCATGGCAATTTAAGGTGTGTCCCGATGGAAAAAAATATATTGTAGAATCATGGCAATTGTATTGTATATACCATGGCAAGTCCATCCTTTTTGTTACATATATCTTTAGAAATTTTGGGGTATGGGGGTAGGTGAAGGGTAAAATCCATTGCAATTATTTTTGTATATACCATTGCAAATTAACATTAAAGCTGCCAACATTTTTTATCCTCGTGCTAATTAATAATTTTGCCATATTTTTAAAAGTTTAAATCTTCGAAATTTTGATAAATTTGCCATCTTTTTGTCAAAAAAGAAATCTAATATATTTGCCATGTTCCCATTTACAAATTTGAAAAACTTGCCATGTTTTTTATAGAACAAAATCCCTAATCATTGGCATGTGCCTGTAGAAATTTGCCATCTTTTTCTCAAAGAAACAAATTCCTATTACTACATTTGTGCAAAAGTTGCCATATGTTTTTTAGAGAACAAAGTCCTAAATTTTCCATGCAATTTATCATAGGTATCATGGCATTTTTTTATTCAGATTTCAGACCATGGCAGATTTATTCATTAGACCATGGTGGTTTTATCATATGTATGTAGCATGGCAATTTTATCGTATGCAGCATGATATTTTTATTAGACCATGGAATTTTTATTAATTGGACCATGGCAAATTTTGAAATTCCTATATTTGCCATCTTTGTCAAAGAAAAGGATTTCTAACAATTTCTTTGCCCCCATTTACAATTTTCCAACAGTTTCCATGTCTCTTAGAGAACATACTTCGTAAGTTTTTGCCTTGTTACTGGTAGCCTGGCAAAAAAAAAAACACCATGGCAATTTTATTAATTAGTCCATGGTAAAATTTTGAATTATTATATTTGGCTATTCTTTAATTTGACCATGTCAATTTAATTATAGGTTCCATCGCAATTTCACTTATTAGACATGGCAATTTTTGAATTACAAATCATGGTAGTTTTATTTTTGTAGTTACCATGGCAATTTAATTTTGTTTAGTCCATGGCCATTTATTTAGTTAAACTGTGGCAAATATTTGTTTATAAGATGGCACATTCTTTTCTGTTACTCATTTCATGCCAAATTTATCTATTAGACCATGGTAGTTTTATCATATGTAGCATGGCAATTTTATCTATTCATGACCATGGCAAGTTTAGACCATGGAAAGTTTTGGAATTCCTATATTTTTCCATCTTTTGTCAACGAAGAAATTTCAAAAAATTGTTTTGGCCCCCTCCACCCCCACCCCCAATACAAATTTCCAGTAGTTGCTATGTCTCTTGGACAACATACTTCATAACTTTTTGCCTATAATTAGTAGCACGGAAAAAAATATAACATTGCAATTTTATTAATTAGTCCATGAAAAATTTGGAATTCTTTATATTTGGCCAATTTTTTAGGTAGACCATGTGCAATTTTATTCTAGGTCCCATGGAATTTCACTTATTAGACCATTTGAATTTTTTTAATTAAACCTTGCTAGTTTTTGTAGCTACCATGGCAATTTTAATTTTTTTCGCCAATGGCAATTTATTTAGTTATACCATGATTAATTTATTGCATATAACAAGGAAAATACTTTTTTATATAAGAATGGCGCATTTTATTGTCCTTCCATGGCACATTTTTTTGTATGTTCCATTATAATTTTCATATTATGTATAGACGGGTTTTTATTATTGTGTCATGGAAAATTTCTCTATTTGTTTCATATATATTTTTATTATTTATGTATATGTTATCTTTGAAACATGACATTTTTGGCCATGTGAACTTTTTGTAAAAATGCTATACATTTTGCCATGTTATCAATATATATATTTTTCTGTAATTTTGCCATGTTACCATTTTATATAGATCATGTTCGACACCTTTTTTGTGCTCATCATGTAAATATTACAAAGTTTCTAGCAACTTCCCTTGATTTTATATAACACAAAAATACTTAGTTTAACTTTACATGTCTTTCTATACAACACCGTGGCAGTTTTTGTTTGATAGATGGCAAGCCTTGTTTTCGTTTCTACTGATTTTGCCACTTGGGCCGTTTTTGGGTATTTTTTTTCACAGGGAAAGAAACGAATGACGTCTGAGGCCAAACAACGGCTAAAACGTTCGCGCTAGGGGTTTCCTCCGGGCACCTCCTATTTGGCGCGTTGGTCGCCCTCGCGCGTACCCTCCTCACGCGTTGGGTACTCATATGGGTCGGCCTATTTTCGGATTTTATCTCCACCGGTTTTGCGAAGGTTCTAGAACATTCCCTAAAACGTTTTTTTCTTTCAGTTTTCCCTTTATTTTAGTTTTCGCTTTTCGTTTTTATTTTTATTTTTTATTTTCCTTTTTCTTTCTTATTTTTATTTCTTTTTATTTAGTTTTTCAATTTTTAAACATCTTTCAAATTCATGAACATCTTTGAAATCATGAACATTTTGAAATACATGAAAAAATAATCCACAAATACTTTTAAATTTGCGAACAATTTTTTACAAATTCATGAACATTTTGAATTGCATATACTTTTTGGAACACGTGAAAAATTATTTTGAAACAACGAACATTTTTAAAATTTGGGAACTGTATTTGAAATTCAGGAACAGTTTTGGAAATTAAGGAACATTTTTTAGAAATTCATGAACATTTTTTGAATCTGCAAGCATTTATCATTTCATGAACATTTTTTTTTCAAATCATGCACATTTTTTAATTCACGAACATTTTTTCAAAATCTGCAACTTTTATGAAATCCTGAATTATTATTTAAAAGGAAAAAATGAAAACAAAAAAAGAAAAAGCAAAATATAGGGGCTTCCCGTTTCCCGCACTGCACATGGGCCGACCCATTAGGGCGCGCGGGGGGTGCACTATGCACCTTTCTCTCGGCGCCGAGCGCACTGAATAGGAGCTCCCTTTTCTCCACGGAGCAAAAAGAGTTCGCTCTATCCTCCCTTTGCCCCGCGAACCATATGTTTGCTCTGAGGATCAATATGAGTTGATGTACGCCAGTTACGTCCTTTATTTTCCGAGGGGTAAAAAATCACACACACACACACACACACACACACACACACACACACACACACACACACACACACACACACACACACACACACACACACACACACACACACACACACACACACACACGATTCACGTGTACCATTACAGTTAGTAGCCAGGAGTCTAAGAAAGTGATCTGAAACTGTATCAAGAAACAACTGCTCCTTTTTGGATTTGGCAGCTGCGGCGAGTTCATGCGTATGAGGAAGTGGGCGAACTGAGATGATATGATCTTTATGTTAGTAATCACTAGCAAACATGTTGCGTTACAGTGGGAGGAAAAAATCACATGCCTCTAACCCTGTAAGCATGGTTCAAGATCCCTAAAAGTCAAAGTCCAATATTTCAACATGGCACACACTTGTGTCGCTATATATCTTCCTTCCCACCCTCACAAATAGTAGCTCTGGGGTCCACCTAATCATAATGCATTTGAATGTGGTCAATCCCAACGCAATGAGCTAGGACACTGATCTCCTCGAGCTAGATATTAGGGCAGCTCTCCACACCCTACATCATGCACCTGGTCCATACACCCCTAATGCTCCATCTCTCTTTTGACTCATAATGTCGTGGAAATGTTTCGCCGAGGGAGGGGCGGGTCCTGCACGTGTCCCCTCATGAGTCCTTAGGTCCCGGTCACTGCCTCATGGGTGTCACTCTGTCGCACCATGCATGCACGCATTTCAAATCCCAAGGGTCTAGGCTCGAATACTCTATTCTTCTTGACTTGGATTCTCCTTCGTTCGTCCTCCCCATGATGCGAACAAAATTGGAGCCCAAATTGAAATTAGTCTTCCAGCCCATTTGAGCCTTCTCGAGGCACCTGATGCGGCTTGAAGCAACGTCGGTATTTCCCCAAAGAGGAAGGAATGATACAGCACAACGACGGTAGGTATTTTCCTCACTGATGAAACCAAGGTTATCGAACCAGTAGGAGAACCAAGCAACAATACGTAAATGGCACCTGCACACAATTGATAGATCAAACACCAAATAAAATAAATAAGAATAAATTGTAGAAAGGTATTTTTGTATTTTTGATTTAATAGATCTGAAAATAAAAGCAAAGGAGAATAGGTCACAAAGGCAAATAATATGAGAAAGAGACCCGGGGGTCGTAGGTTTCACTAGTGGCTTCTCTCGAAGATAGCAAACGGTGGGTAAACAAATTATTATTGGGCAATTGATAGAACTTTAAATAATCATGAAAATCATGACGATATCCAGGCAATGATCATTATATAGGCATCACGTCCAAGATTAGTAAACCGACTCCTGCCTACATCTACTACTATTACTTCACACATCAACCGCTATCCAGCATGCATCTAGTGTATTAAGTTCATGGAGAAACGGAGTAATGCAATAAGAACGATGACATGATATAGACAAGATCTATTTATGTATAAATAGACTGCATCGTTTTATCCTTAGTAGAAACGATACATACGTGTTGGTTCCCCTTCTGTCACTGGAATCAAGCACCGTAAGATCAAACCCACTACAAAGCACCTCTTCCCATTGCAAGACAAATAGATCAAGTTGGCCAAACAAAATCCAAATATCGAAGAAGAAATACGAGGCTATAAGCAATCATGCATTTAAGAGATCAAATAAACTCAAATAACTTTCATGGATAAAAAGATAGATATGATCATAAACTCAAAATTCATCCGACCCCAACAAACACACCGCAAAAAGAGTTACATCATATGGATCTCCAAGAGACCGTTGTATTGAGAATCAAACGAGAGAGAGGAAGCCATCTAGCTACTAACTACGGACCCGAATGTCTACAAAGAACTACTCACGCATCATCGGACAGGCACCAATGGAAGTGGTGAACCCATCTGTGATGGTGTCTAGAATGGATCTTGTGGTGGACTCCGCGGCAGCTGGAATTGATTTTCCTCGACACCCCTAGGGTTTATGGAATATTGGGGTATTTATAGAGTAAAGACGCGGTCCAGGGGGCACCCAAGGTGGGCACAACCCACCAGGGCGCGCCTGGGCCTCCAGGCGCGCCCTGGTGGGTTGTGCTCCCCTCGGAGCAACCCCCACGTGCTTCTTCGGCCCATTGGTTGTCTTTTGGTCCAAAACAATTCCACAAAATGTTCCGCTGCGTTTGGACTCTGTTTGGTATTGATTTCCTGCGGTGTAAAAAGCATGGTAAAAACAGCAACTGGCACTTGGCACTATGTCAATAGGTTAGTACCAAAAAATGATATAAAATGACTGTAAAATGATTATAAAACATCCAAGAATGATAATATAACAACATGGAACAATCAAAAATTATAGATACATTGGATACGTATCAGCACCCAACCCATTAGCAAAGAAGCCCGATGGCTCATATTTTTCACATTCCTAGACGAGACTATATGGTTCAAACTTCAGACTTGAGATGTCTCACACTGAAACTCATGTTGAGCTTTGTGATAGGGAAAGAAAGTAGAGCGGAATACAGAAAACCAAATGAAACACCTCCGTCGACATTTGGCGCACGAAACTAGCAACATGTGCTCCTGGCAGTGCGTAGGTTTTGTTCAATATTTGACAATGCAATCAAATATAGAATATGTAGGTAAACGTAGTAGAAAACAAAAAATCCGCACCTACGATCACCCAAGATCCATATGAAGATGCATAATGGGTTGGGATCACGATCGTTACCGTCACCAAGTTGCAGCGGAAGAAGAAGGTGTCAGTGTTGATCGTACTTGGAGTCCCTCGAACCGTCGATGAACGATCCCTCATACAGGCCACGAAAAGTCCCTCAAACTGAAGACCGAAAGCACGGCCTCTCTACTTGGTTACAAGCGTGCAGCCTTCATGATCCAGGAGCGCTTCGTCTTCTAGAGCTAATCATCGCTGAAGAATTAGAGGGAGGAGATTAGAACCACAATGGGCTTCTGATTATGAGGACAGTAGGATTATCCTAGCTCTAATTAATTAACTAGGACCAACAAGAACTAGAGGAAGCTCCAATAACTTCAAGGGGGGAGGTTTCCCCCTTGGGCCGCCAGCCTAGGAGGGGAAGGAGGATTCCTCCCCCTTGCCCAATTCGGCCTCCTTCCTTAGGGAAGGAGGCACTTTTCCCACTTGGGCCTTTTTGGCCCAAGTTGCCTTCCACCTCTTGGCCTCTTTAGGCCCGTTGATATTTTAATTAAATATACAATATTCTGAATACTCCTAGACCATTATATATATATATACACTAACATCTCCAGAAACTTTTCCCACCTATATATAATTCATCGGTAATACCTGGTATTACCCGATACTCACTGAAACCCTTCCGGTGACCCTGAAACGCTTCTGGATCCTCTTGAAACTATTCCAAATATTCATGAAATAATTCCACAAATATATTCACATGACTCCCATCCAACTAACAGTTAGAAGATCGTGATTGCCTTCAGCTTGTGACCCCATAGGTTCAGTAACTCATAAACATGAACGAAACCGTTCGTTCAATGACCGACAGCGGGACCATGGACGTCCATATTGGTCCCTCTGAGCACACGAATGATATTCGAGTGAATCTTTGGTTATTATGTGGTGTTCCCTTTGCTTAGAGATACTTCACAAAACCCGGTATGCATCGGTATCTTCCTGAGTCATCACCATGCTCACGATACCGAAATCCTCGTTACTGGTTTTGTTATTCTATCTCGTTATTATGTTTCGGAATCCCCGTGATGAAGTCACATGTGTCTGGCCAGACGATGATTGATGCCGTCACACTGAAAGGGCCCTAAGAATATCTCTCCATCGTCGGAGGAGCAAATCCCATTCTCGAGCTATCTAGTCCCTTGTCAAACTTTTAGATGAACATGTAAGTTGTCGTTATGATCATCGTGTTACACGTGACTTTTGACCAACCCTAAAGCTCATCATATGGAAGAAGTGACTACGACACTCTCATGGTCTAAGGATCAATATCACATGTTAACACTCCGTGTTACTACAAGTGAATACAAACGATATTAATCCAATTCACAACAAACAAGTTTGGGTCAGTTCAATATGATCGTTCTTCCAGCGTCATAATTCCAGTCTTGTTTTAGGATCATCATTACACTTTACGATATCCTAAGATCCGGAAAATGTGATCACCAACAACACATGAGCTAGTCTTAGAGGCGAGACTAGGTACCTTTTATTTACTGTCTATCATTCCACACGTGCATATGAGTTTTTCACGGAATCGCATATCCAGGATCATAGCAGTTATAACATAGAATATAAACTCTTAACTACGAATATGGAAATATAATAATACAAATATTATTGCCTCTAGGGCATATTTCCAACAGAATACACATCGTTGGTTAACGTATCTGATCTAATTAATTTTAATCTAGCGTAGTATACTATATATATATATATATATATACTAAATTGATTTATTTAATTAAATATAATATATATAATAATAATAATCATCATCATCATCATTTATTTAATTAATTAATTAAATCCTAGACTTTTGAACAGACAACTATAGGATCGAAAGTATGCCTAGAGTGGGGGTGAATAGACTACTAGCAAAATTTAAATGACTATTCTCCAATTTAAATTCTTCGTAGATGTAAACTTAGCTAGCAATACAATAGCACTCTAAAAATGTAAGTTTAGAGTATAGGTAGAGGAAAGTAAAGATATGCAAGTCCAAGTAATGTACATAGTAGAGTTTGAGAGAATCGCAAACGCAAGGTGACACACTGTAGATTTTTGGCCCGTGGTTCCAAAAGGTGATGCTATCGTACGTCCATGTTGATTGAGGCTTCAATTCATGGAGGATCTAAGATCACGAAGATCTTGGTTACGAGATTCCACAAAGGAATCGAGTCCACTGAGGGCTCACACCCATGAAGTGCCCACAAAAGGAGCAACCTCACCTATTCCACCATGGCTTACGCCCATGAACGACTAGCTCCACTCAGGTAGATCTTCACGAAGTAAGGGATCTCCAAGCCCTCAAAAATATCTTGGCTTCTCCACAGCGGTTGGAAACTTCCAAGCATGCCTAGCCGATCTAAGAGGCACCACCCTCCAAAAGGCAATTGACGGTGTTTTTGATGATCAACTCCTTGCTCTTTTGCTTCAAAAGATAATCACCTCAATGTTGGGTAATGTTGCATGGAAAACCAAAAATTTCTTCTCCATGGAGATGCATAGCAATGAGAGGGGAGAGTGTATCTATGTACCCTTGTAGACCGTAAGTGGACGCGTTTATTAACACGGTTGATGTAGTCGAACTTCTTCGCGATCCAGCCGATCAAGTACCGAACGTACGACACCTCCGCGTTCAACACACGTTCAGCTCGGTGACGTCCTCGCCTTGTTGATCCAGCAAGATGGGCGAAGTAGTAGATGAGTTCCGGCAGCACAATGGCATGGTGACGGTGGTGGTGAAGCTATCTCCGCAGGGCTTCGCCTAAGCTCTCCGAAAATATGACTGAGGGACGAAACTATGGAGAGGGGCGCCGCACATGGCTAAGAGATTGTCGTGGCCTTGTGTGGTGCACCCCTTACACACACACACACACACACACACACACACACACACACACACACACACACACACACACACACACACACACACACACACACACACACACACACACACACACACATATATATATATATATATATATATATATATATATATATATATAGGTGGTGGGAGAGGGAGGCAGCCAGGAGGCACCCAAGGGAGGCCGAATCCCCCTTGGGCTCCTGCCCTGGCCGCCCCCCCACCCTTACCATATTTGCTAGAGGGGGAAAGGAAGGGGGAGGAGAGGAAGGCAGGGGGAGGCCAAATCCCCCTCCTTCCTTTTCTCCCCATGGCCGACTGCAATAGGAGGGCACGCCAGCCCCTTGTGGGCTGGTGTGCTCCTATTACTTGGCCCATATGGCCCGTATACCTCCCGGGGGTTCCTAGAACCCCTTCCGGTGATCCGATGACTACTCTGTACCTCCCGAAACTCTTTCGGTGTCCAAATAACATCGTCCTATATATCAATCTTTACCTACGGACCATTCTGAAGCTCCTCATCATGTTCGTGATCTCATCCGAGACTCCGAGCAACATTCGGTCACCAAATCACATAACTCATATAACATTATATCGTCAACAAACGTTAAGGGTGCGTACCTACGGGTTCGAGAACTATGTATACATGACCAATACACCTCTCCAGTCAATAACCAATAGAGGAACCTAGATGCCCATATTGGTTCCTACGAAGATCTTTATCGGTCGAACCTTATGACAACATACGTTAGTCCCTTTGTCTATCAGTATGTTACTTGCCCGAGATTCGATCGTCTGTATCTTCATACCTAGTTCAATCTCGTTACTGGCAAGTCTCTTTACTCGTTCCGTAATACATCATCTCGTAAATAACTCCTTAGTCACTTTGCTTGCAAGCTTCTTGTGATGTGTATTACCGAGAGAGCCTAGAGATACCTCTCTGATACATGGAGTGACAAATCCTAATCTCGATCCATGCCAGCTCAACATACACATTTGGAGATACCTGTAGAGCATCTTTATGATCACCCAGTTACGTTGTGACGTTTGGTAGCACACAAGGTATTCCTATGGTATTCGTGAGTTGCATGATCTCATAGTCGAAGGAATATGTATTTGAAATTAAGAAAGCAATAGCAATAAACTGAACGATCATATGCTAAGCTAATGGATGGGTCTTGTACATCACATCATTCTCCTAATTAATGATGTGATCCCGTTATCAAATGATAACACATGTCTATGGTTAAGAAACCTTAACCATCTTTGATCAATGAGCTAGTCTAGTAGAGGCTCACTAGGGACACGGTAATTGTTTATGTATCCACACATGTATCTAAGTTTCCGATCAATACAATTCTAGCATGAATAATAAACCTTTATCATGAGTCAATAATCTTTATCATGAATAAGGAAATATAATAATAACAACAACTTTATCATGAATAGCTAACCTTTATCATGAATAAGGAAATATAATAATAACAACTTTATCATTGCCTCTAGGGCATATTTCCATCAGTCTCCCACTTGCACAAGAGTCAATAATCTAGATTACATTGTAATGAATCTAACACCCATAGAGTCTTGGTGTTGATCATGTCTTGCCCGCGGAAGAGGCTTAGTCAACGGGTCTGCTACATTCAGATCCGTATGTATTTTGCAAATCTCTATGTCTCCATCCTTGACCTTTTCATGAATGGAGTTGAAGCGTCTCTTGATTTGTTTGGTTCTCTTGTCAAACTTGGATTCCTTCGCTAAGGCAATTGCTCCAGTGTTGTCACAAAAGATTTTCATTGGACCTGATGCACTGGGTATTACACCCAGATCGGATATGAACTCCTTCATCCAAACTCCTTCATGTGCTGCTTCCGAAGCAGCTTTGTACTCCGCTTCACATGTAGATCCCGCCACAACGCTCTGCTTGGAACTGCACCAACTGACAGCTCCACCATTCAATATAAACACGTATCCAGTTTGTGACTTAGAGTCATGGGGACCAGTGTCGAAGATAGCATCAACGTAACCATTTATGATGAGCTCTTCGTCACCTCCATAAACGAGAAACATATCCTTGGTCCTTTTTAGGTACTTAAGGATGATCTTGACCGTTGTCCAGTGATCCACTCCTGGATTACTTTGGTACCTCCCTGCCAAACTTATGGCAAGGCACACATCAGGTATGGTACACATCATAGCATACATGATAGAACATATGGCTGAGGCATAGGGAATGACTTCCATTTTCTCTCTATCTTCTGCAGTGGTCTGGCTTTGAGTCTGACTCAATTTCACACCTTGTAACAAAGGCAAAAACCCTTTCTTTGACTAATCCATTTTGAACTTCTTCAAAACTTTGTCAATGTATGTGCTTTCTGAAAGTCCTATTAAGCGTCTTGATCTATCCCTACAAATCTTGATGCCCAATATATAAGCAACTTCACCGAAGTCTTTCATGGAAAAATTCTTATTCAAGTATCCTTTTATGCTATCCAGAAATTCTATATCATTTCCTATCAACAATATGTCATCCACATATAATATCCGAAATTCTATAGAGCTCCCACTCACTTTCTTGTAAATACAGGCTTCACCTTAAGTCTGTATAAAACCATATGCTTTGATCACCTCATCAAACGTATATTCCAACTCCGAGATGCTTGCACCAGTCCATAGTG
Source organism: Aegilops longissima (assembly GCA_021605205.1). Lineage (NCBI taxonomy): Eukaryota > Viridiplantae > Streptophyta > Magnoliopsida > Poales > Poaceae > Aegilops > Aegilops longissima. Next base: position 192,884,138 of record CM038676.1, on the reverse strand, counting down.
ATGGAAATATGCCCTAGAGGCAATAATAAAATGGTTATTACTATATTTTCTTAATCATGGTAAAGGTTTATTATTCATGCTAGAATTTTATTGATTGGAAACTTAAATACATGTGTGAATACATAAATGAAATACCGTGTCCCTAGTAAGCCTCTACTAGAATAGCTCATTGATCAAAGATGGTTAAGGTTTCTAAACATAGACATGAGTTGTCATTTGATAACGGGATCACATAATTAGGAGAATGATGTGATGGACAAGACCCACCTGTTAGCTTAGCATAATGATCGTTCAGTTTTATTGCTATTGCTTTCTTCATGTCAAATACATATTCCTTCGACTATGAGATTATGCAACTCCCGGATATGGAGGAATGGCTTGTGTGCTATCAAATGTCACAACGTAACTGAGTGAATATAAAGATGCTCTACAGGTATCTCCGAAGGTGTTTGTTGAGTTGGCATAGATCAAAATTAGGATTTGTCACTCAGAGTATCGGAGAGGTATCTCTAGGCCCTCTCGGTAATACACATCATAAGCTTGCAAGCAAACGACCAAGGAGTTAGTCATGAGGTGATGTATTATGGAACGAGTAAAGAGACTTTCCCGTAACAAGATTGAACTAGGTATGAAGATACAAACGATCGAATCTTGGGCAAGTAACATACCGATAGACAAAGGGAATTATGTATGTTGTCATAACGGTTCGAGCGATAAAGATCTTCGTAGAATATGTAGGAGCCAACATGGGGATCCAGGTTCCGCTATTGGTTATTGATCGGAGAGGTGTCTCATTCATGTCTACATAGTTCTCGAACCCGTAGGGTCCGCACGCTTAACGTTCGATGACGATATAGTATTATATGAGTTGTGTGATTTGGTGACCGAATGTTGTTCGGAGTCCTGGATGAGATCACAGACATGACGAGGAGTCTTGAAATGGTCGATAGGTAAATATTGATATATAAGACTGTCGGTGTACAAAATTAGGGGCTCTCCTTTTGACCCCTTCACTTGTGCACGGGCAGTCAGAGCCGCGCGCCACGGCCACACGTAGCAGGGCAAAGGAGGGAAGCTGGAGAGAAGCCGAAGCACGAGACAAACAAGGCAATGCCAAGGCCAAAAACACAAAGAAGCAGAGAGGCGAAGCAGGTTCCCCCGGCAAGACCCTTGCCGGGGGCAGCCTTAGCGGCCCAGGCAAGACCCTTGCCGGGGCAGCTCGTCCTCACCAACAGAGTGAGCCACCCTTGAGCCCACGGGTTCCAACCCAAACACCATCGAACACATTGGAACTAGGGCTCGACAGGCACCTCCGTGGTAGCATGCAGATCTTTGTGAAGACAAGGAATATTCAAGATCAGATGAGAACCAGAAGACTGCGACCCTCGGCAGGATCCTTGCCAAGGAGATCCACAAGACCCCCGGCAAGATCCTTGCCGGGGACGACGGCGCGCCTCGGCAAGACCCTTGCCGGGCCACCCGGCAGGGCCCTCACCGAGGACACTAGCAGGGCCACTGCCAGGCCCGCACCAGCCAAGTCTCCACCGCCGTTCGCATGCAGCTGCCAGCCCAACCAGCTGGGCAGGCACCTGCGTGGCAACATGCAGCTTCCAGGCCAACTCAGCGAGCGCCTGCGTGGCGGCATGCAGATCTTCGTGAAGGCTCCACAACCGCGCCACCTCAGCTGCCTGCCTGCCTACATGGCGCCACCTGCATCGCTGGCCAGGGTGCGTGTCAAAGCGAGGAGGAGCGGAGACGGGCGGTATGGGCCTCGTTCCCGTCCCCAATAAAGCAAGGGGACACCTAAGCGATGCATTAAATGCATCTTGTCCTATAATACGAGTGATAAGCTCGCAGCACTGTAGGCCTTTCCGCCTCCTGTGTGCCATTGTGGCAGCCCCTTCGACTATAAAAGGAGGCCCATGGCATACTGGAGAGGGATTCGGCTCTTTGAAACCAAGCATCAACCATAGCTAGTTCGAGAGCCTAAGAACTCTCTGAAATACAGCCACCAAAGCAGGACTAGGGTATTACGCATCCTCGCGGCCCGAACCTGGGTAAACAAACCTTGTGTTGACTGCTAATCCTGCCCCTCTCACAACCCTGCGCCCCGGCAACCGTAGTAGGGATTCTTGTGATCCCTGATAGGTCTCCAATGTATCTATAATTTTTGATTGCTCATGCTATATTATCTACTGTTTTGTACAATATTGGGCTTTATTATCCACTTTTATCTAATTTTTTGGGACTAACCTATTAACCGGAGGCCTAGCCCAGAATTGCTGTTTTTTTGCCTATTTCAGAGTTTCGCAGAAAAAGAATATCAAACGAAATGAAACCTTCGGGGACGTGATTTTTAGGAAGATTATGATCCGGGAGACTTGGACCCTACGTCAAGGAAGAAAAGAGGAAGGCACGAGGTAGGGGGGCGCCCCCCCTAGGGCGCGCCCTCCACCCTCATGGGCCCCCTGTTGCTCCACCGATGTACTCCTTCCTCCTATATATACCTACGCACCCCAAAAGATCTGATACGGAGCCAAAAACCTAATTCCACCGCCGCAACCTTCTGTACCCACGAGATCCCATCTTGGGGCCTGTTCCAGAGCTCCGCCGGAGGGGGCATCCATCACGGAGGGCTTCTACATCATCACCATAGCCTCCCCGATGAAGAATGAGTATTTTACCTCAGACCTTTGGGTCCATAGTTAGTAGCTAGATGTCTTCTTCTCTCTTTTTGGATCTCAATACAATGTTCTCCCCCTTTCTCGTGGAGATCTATTCGATGTAATCTTCCTTTTGCGGTGTGTTTGTTGAGACCGACGAATTGTGGGTTTATGATCAAGATTATTTATGAACAATATTTGAATCTTCTCTGAATTCTTTCATGTGTGATTGGTTATCTTTGCAAGTCTCTTCGAATTATCAGTTTGGTTTGGCCTACTAGATTGGTTTTTCTTGCAATAGGAGAAGTGCTTAGCTTTGGGTTCAATCTTGCGGTGCCCTTTCCCAGTGACAGTAGGGGAAGCAAGGCACGTATTGTATTGTTGCCATCGAGGATAACAAGATGGGGTTTTTATCATATTGCATGAATTTATCCCGCTACATCATGTCATCTTGCTTAAGGCGTTACTCTGTTTTCTTGAACTTAATACTCTAGATGCATGCTGGATAGCGGTCGATGAGTGAAGTAATAGTAGTAGATGCAGGCTGGAGTTGGTCTACTTGTCTCGGACGTGATGCCTATATACATGATCATACCTAGATATTCTCATAACTATGCTCAATTCTGTCAATTGCTCAACAGTAATTCGTTCACCCACCGTAAAATATTTATGCTCTTGAGAGAAGCCACTAGTGAAACCTATGGCCCCCGGGTCTATCTTCATCATATTAATCTTCCAACACTTAGTTATTTCCTTTGCCTTTTACTTTGCTTTTATTTTACTTTGCATCTTTATCACAAAAATACCAAACATATTATCCTATCATATCTATCAGATCTCACTCTCGGAAGTGACCGCGAAGGGATTGACAACCCCTTATCGCATTGGTTGCGAGGAGTTATTTGTTTTGTGTAGGTACGAGGGACTCGCGCGTAGCCTCCTACTGGATTGATACCTTGGTTCTCAAAAACCGAGGGAAATACTTACGCTACTATGCTGCGTCATCCTTTCCTCTTCAAGGAAATCCAACGTAGTGCTCAAGAGGTAGAAAGAAGAATTTCTGGCGCCGTTGCCGGAGAGTCTATGCAAAAGTCAACATACCAAGTACCCATCACAATCCCTTATCTCCCGCATTACATTATTTGCCATTTGCCTCTCGTTTTCCTCCCCCCCACTTCACCCTTGCCGTTTTATTCGCCCTCTCTTTTCTGTTCGCCTCTTTTTCATTTGCTTGTCGTTATGGCTAGTCCTCTATCTTCTCCGTTGTCTCCCGAGAATGAGGTTCTAAATTTTAAACAAAGGGAGGGAGAAAATCTAAAAGATGCTTGGTATAGAATTTGCAATGCTCGAAATAAATCTGCCAGGAAGCAATCTACTTCTGTTCTTCTCCGCAATTTTTATGTAGGCGCCAATCCTTGGTATAGATATATTCTTGATACCATTACCGGAGGGAATTTCTTGGGTAGCCATACCTTTGACTCTTATAATGCTATGATGGATTTATTTGGCTCACCACCTCTTTTGGTTAATGGAACTATGTTAACTTTGGAGCATGTAATGCAAAGACTTGAAATTATTGAAAATAAAGTTGCTACCATAGAGTTAATTGAAAATTTGGATAAAAAGATCCACAACCAAATTACCCAATATGGATCTAAGGTAGGAGTCACTTTGAAAAATATTAAGGAGAAGGAACCCTTAGTTAATGAAAGAATTAATCAAGATCCCACTAGAATCGATAAACTTGAGGGTATCATTACCAACTTGGGAACCGCTTTTTCTTCTGTTAAGAATACTCCAAGTACTCCTACTAAAATTGCCAAGCTTATGTATGTTCCTAAAAATAAGGGTGAATCTCTAGTAAGGAAACTGCGGATCTCAAATCTATAAGTATTCATCCCAATCTTCTTGCCATCATTAAGGAGCCATTTGCTACAAAAGAATTTTTCGATCTTGTGCCTAAAAGTTTAATAATTACTAAAAATAAATAAATTCCTAAGGATGATAGATGTCTCATTGAAGAATTGCCTACCGAAGATGGCAATACCTAGATCTATCCTTGCTTCTATACCTAGCTAGGGGCGTTAAAGGATAGCGCTTGTTGGGAGGCAACCCAACTTTATTTTTAGTTTTTTGTTGCTTTTGCTTCTGTTTAGGAATAAATCTTTGTTCTAGCCTCTGTTTAGATGTGTTTTTATGTTTTAATTAGTGTTTGTGCCAAGTTAAACCTATAGGATCTTCTTGGATGATAGTTATTTAATCTTGCTGTAATTTCCAGAAACTTTCTGTTCACGAAAATAATTGTTAAAAATCACCAGAACGTGATAAAATAGTGATTCCAATTGCTGCTGATCAATAAAAAAATTTCCCAGGTCTTTCCTATTTTGTATGATTTTTGGGAGTTCTAGAAGTTTGTGTTAGTTACAAATTACTACAGACTGTTCTGTTTTTGACAGATTCTGTTTTTCGTGTGTTGTTTTCTTATTTTGATGAATCTATGGCTAGTAAAATAGTTTATAAACCATAGAGAAGTTGGAATAAAGTAGGTTTAACACCAATATAAATAAATAATGAGTTCATTACAGTACCTTGAAGTGGTCTTTTGTTTTCTTTCGCTAACGGAGCTCACGAGATTTCTGTTGAGTTTTGTGTTGTGAAGTTTTCAAGTTTTGGGTGAAAGATTTTGATGGATTATGGAACAAGGAGTGGCAAGAGCCTAAACTTGGGGATGCTCATGGCATATAACGCCCTCGATGCGGCTATATCTCCCACGTGTCGAAGCATGACTTAGAGGCATAACCGCATTGAAAGCAATGTCGCAAGTGAGGTAATCTTCACACAACCCATGTAATACATAAGGGAAAGAGATACATAGTTGGCTTACAATCGCCACTTCACACAATACATGAGTAAAGCATTACATCATACAGCTACAATCAAGGTCCGACTACGGAACCAAAAATAAGAGAAGACTACCCCAAAAGCTACACAGATCCCCGATCGTCCCAACTGGGCTCCACTACTGATCGACTGAAATGAAACAACACAATGAACAAGATCTTCATCGAGCTCCTCCTTGAGCTTGGATGCGTCACCTGCACGGTTTCATCGGCACCTGAAAACTGGTTTTGGAAGTATCTGTGAGTCACGGGGACTCAGCAATCTCACACCCGCGAGATCAAGACTATTTAAGCTTAAAGGTAGGACAGAGTAGTGAGGTGGAGCTGCAGCAAGCGACTAGCATATATGGTGGCTACATTCGCAAAAGAGAGCGAGAAGAGAAGGCAAAAGCACGGTCGAACAACTATGATCAAGAAGTGATCCTGAAACTACTTACGTCAAGCATAACTCCAACACCGTGTTCACTTCCCGGTCTCCGCCGAGAAGAGACCATCACGGTTACACACGCGGTTGGTGTATTTTAATTAAGGTCAACTTCGGGTTTTCTACAACCGGACATTAACAAATTCCCATCTGCCTCCTAACCATGGGCACGGCTTTCGAAAGATAATACCCTGCAGGGGTGTCCCAACTTAGCCCATTATAAGCTCTCACGGTCAACGAAGGATATTCCTTCTACCGAAGACCCGATCGATCTCGAATCCCGGACTACAAGACATTTCGACAGCAATAAAACAAGACCAGCAAAGCCGCCGGATGTGCCGACAAATCCTGATAGGAGCTGCACATATCTCAGTCTCGGGCACACGGATTGTCCAAACTTCCGATAGGCGAACCCAGAGTTGCCCTGGTACACCGGCGGTGACGGTTTGGACCAACACTCGAAGGAGCACTGGCCCGGGGGTTAAAATAAAGATGACCCTTGAGTCTGCAGAACCCAAGGAAAAAGGCTTAGGTGGAAAATGGTAAAACCAATGTTGGGCCTTCTGGAGGAGTCTTATTCAAAGCGAACTGTCAAGGGGTCCCATAAATCACCCAACCGTAAGGAACATAAAATCCGGGAACATAACACCGGTATGACGGAAACTAGGGCGGCAAGAGTGGAACAAAACACCAGGCATAAGGCCGAGCCTTCCACCCTTTACCAAGTATATAGATGCATTAATTAAATAAGATATATTGTGATATCCCAACAAGTAAACATGTTCCAACAAGGAACAACATCTCCATGTTCAACAAGGAACAAACTTCATCTTCACCGCAACTAACAACGCTATAAGAGGGCTGAGCAAAGCGGTAACATAGCCAAACAACGGTTTGCTAGGAAAGGATGGTTAGGGGCTTGACATGGCAATATGGGTGGCATGATATAGCAAGTGGTAGGTATCGCAGCATGGGCATAGCAAAAGAACGAGCATCTAGCAAGCAAAGATAGAAGTGATTTCGAGGGTATGGTCATCTTGCCTGAAATCCCGCAAGGAAGAAGAACGAGTCCATGAAGAAGACAAACGGACGTAGTCGAACGAATCCTCACAACTCCGGAACGAAACCGAAGCTAACAAGAGAAGCAACCCGGAAACAAGCAACAACATAGTAAACAACCATCACATAAACATGTCATGATGCACAAACAAGTATGATGCATGTCCGGTTTAAATAACATGGCATGGCAAAGTGCAACAAACAACACTACAAATTAAGTGGAGCTCAATATGCAACGAGTTGCATATTGACAAAACACCACATCAATTATTTAGTTCTCTCCCGATTAGGTACTCAACAATATTAAATGTTATTAAACATGGCAAGAGGTGAAGCAAAACAAAACTACCTACTAGGCAAGTTTAAATGAGGCCGGAAATAACGAACAACAAGTCCGGAAAATCCTCATATGCATATTTCGAATTTGCTACTGTTCTGCCCTAAACACAATTTTAATGTTGTTAAACATGCAAATAAAGTATACCATGTTAATCCATGCATTTTTCTACCCCATTTACATATATAATTTATTAAAATCCGAGCTACGGTTATTTAGTTATGAAATGAATCAATTTAGCATGGCATTTAAGCAAATTAATGCAAACAACAATTATAAACATTTAAATGTTGTGATCATGATGTGGATGACATGTGCAAGTTTTAAGCAATTTATGAAAATGTTGACAAGAGCATTATGAAGCATTGTGTCACCGTGGTGGAAGAAAAGGGTGCCACGGCAACGAATCCGAAAATGGTGCCACGGCAACATTTCGGTTCCGGTAGCTCACGGAGATACCGGTGAAAAAGAAGTGGGCGTGAGCGAGTTGAGCAAGATGGTGGGGTGATCCCGATTACCAGGTTCCCACGGAACGGTGGCATGGCAAAAGAGGGGCATCGCAAGGATGATTCGATCACGGTCGGTCATCTCGGTGGTTATACCTTCGAAGCGTGCGTTCGGGGCGGAAAGCGTTTCGTAGAGGGAAGTAGACGTTCACGGACCGACGGTAGTGGTACATCTCGTAGACGTTCACGGGCCGTAGTGGAGGTAGACGTTCTCGGAACAGTCATAGTGGAAGTAGTGGTACACACATTGTTGGGGTACTTGTCGGGTCATCGAGGTACACGGTTCGTAGACGGTCGGCGTCGCCGGTAGTTGTACACGTCCGGAGAGGAACTTGTCGTATCCATGTAGTCGAACTTGGGGTACTTGGTGAATCCACGGTGTCGAAGCATGTTCCAATATCAAACTCGGAGGGACACTGCCGGGTGGTACTTGGTGAATTCGGAAACGGCAGAAGACGAACTTGGCGGTCCTCGTTGACCTGGTACTTGGCGAAAGTCTCGAAGATGGCCCTGGCGTCCTGGTTCGGTGGTTGTGGAGGCAGGGGACTCCGGGACGGCGGATCTTGGCGATGCAGGAGGAGCTGGGTCTCGGTCAACGCGAGGGAGGCAGGGGCGCGCTGAAGCGGCGGCGAGAGGCATGGCAAGGGACTTAGCGGGCGACGAGGTAGCAGGCAGCGGCGGCGGCTGCTGCCGAAAGGGATCGAGGCGGCGGGACTCGACGGATCCGGGCGGCGAAGACCCTTTGCGGCAGGGACTCATCCTCGTCCTCGAGCTCGCAGAAGGAGGCGGCGGACACGGGAGCAAGGTGGTGGTGCGGAGGCGACGAGGAGGAGGCCGCAGATGAGGGAGGAGGCGGTGGAGGCCGGCTCCGAGGCGGACGGGCGCGGGGTCAGGCGCTGGAGGCGCAGGCGTCGGAGGGCCGCCGGAGTTGGCTAGGCATGGCGACGCGGCTGGACGGCGGGGTCGGACGAGGAGGGCTGCGGGCCGCCTGGCTCGCTGGTCGCGCGAGGGGTTGGAGGCGCGAGGCGACGAGGAGGGGCCGCGGGGACGGGACGAGGCGGCAGGAGGGAGAGAAGGCGGCGGATGGGCCGCCGGCGTGGTGGATCGGGAGGAGCGGGGCTCTCCTCGTGCGTGGTGACGGCGCGAGGGAGGAGACGAGGGAGAGAGCGGGGGGAGTGGATCGGGCTGAGCGAGGGGCTAGGGTTAGAGGGTTAGGTGGGCCTTGGGAGGCCTTGGGCCATGGAGGAGCTGGGCCTGCGGGAGGTTGGGAGGCCCAAGAGGCCGGCTGGACTGGCTCCTCTCTCCTCTCTTCTCTTAAAACAGAGAAAAAGAAAGGAAAGGGAAGAAGAGAAAAAGATTAGAGAAAGAGTTTGGGGCTGGAGATTATTTTCCCGAGCTCGCAAAAATGAGCTCGATCCAGGAAAATAAAAGAGGCATGATTGAAAGATTTGAATTCAAATTCATTTGAATTTAAATTCAAATGATTTGAATGGAAGTGAGGGTTTGGGAAGGTCCAAAAATGTTCGGATTTTTGGTGGAGCTCCGGAATATGATAAAAGAAATTTAGGGCAAAGTGTGGAGACCAAACTTGAAGCAAAAAAAGGAACGAAATTATTTTGCAAGTGTGTTTATGGGTGATTCCGAAGTTAATGGAATATTTTAATATAGCTCCCTAAATACCGGGAGGGTATGTTATAAAGAGAAGTCACCCTTCCCTCGATTTAAATAGATCAAAAGATCTATGCAGTTTATTTAGTTGAGGTTTTAAAATTAATGATATGATGGCATGATGAGATGATGCAATGCAAGAGATGACATGATGAATGCACAAACAAAACAAATCACACGACAAAACTCGGAAACCCTGGAAGGCAACTGAAGCTCCGGTCTTGGGGCGTCAGATGGCACCCCCAATATAATCTAAGGACACCAAAAAGCCAAAGCTTGGGGATGCCCCGGAAGGCATCCCCTCTTTCGTCTACTTCCATCGGTAACTTTACTAGGAGCTATATTTTTATTCACCACATGATATGTGTTTTGCTTGGAGCGCCTTGTATGATTTGAGTCTTTGCTTTTTAGTTTACCAAAATCATCCTTGCTGTACACACATTTTGATAGAGCCATACATGATTTGGAAATTGTTAGAATACTCTACGTGCTTCACTTATATCTTTTGAGTTATATAGTTTTGCTTTAGTGCTTCACTTATATCTTTTAGAGCACGGTGGTGGATTTGTTTTATAGAAACTATTGATATCTCATGCTTCACTTAGATTATTTTGAGAGTCTTAAATAGCATGGTAATTTGCTTAAACAATCCTAATATACTAGGTATTCAAGAATAGTAAAAACTTTCTTATGCGTGTTTTGAATACTAAGAGAAGTTTGATGATTGATGATTGTTTTGAGATATGGAGGTAATAATATCAAAGTCGTGCTAGTTGAGTAGTTGTGAATTTGAGAAATGCTTGTGTTGAAGTTTGCAAGTCCTGTAGCATGCACGTATGGTAAATGTTATGTAACAAATTTGAAACATGAGGTGTTATTTGATTGTCCTCCTTATGAGTGGCGGTCGGGGACGAGCGATGGTCTTTTCCTACCAATCTATCGCCCTAGGAGCATGCGCGTAGTGCTTGGTTTTTGATGACTTGTAGATTTGTGCAATAAGTATGTGAGTTCTTTATGACTAATGTTGAGTCCAAGGATTATACGCACTCTCACCCTTCCATCATTGCTAGCCTCTTCGGTACCGTGCATTGCCCTTTCTCACATTGAGAGTCGGTGCAAACTTCGCCGGTGCATCCAAACCCTGTGATATGATACGCTCTTTCACACATAAACCTACTTATATCTTCCTCAAAGCAGCCACCATACCTACCTATTATGGCATTTCCATAGCCATTCCGAGATATATTGCCATGCAACTTTCCACCATTCCGTTTATCATGACACATTCATCATTGTCATATTGCTTAGCATGATCATGTAGTTGACATAGTATTTGTGGCAAAGCCACCGTTCATAATTCTTTCATACATGTCACTCTTGGTTCATTGCATATCCCGGTACACTGCCGGAGGCATTCATATAGAGTCATACTTTGTTCTAGTATCGAGTTGTAATCATTGAGTTGTAAATAATAGAAGTGTGATGATCACCATTTTTTAGAGCATTGTCCCAAGTGAGGAATAAAAAAAGGCCATAAAAAAGAGAAGGCCCAAAAAAGAGAGAGAAGGGACAATGCTACTATCCTTTGCCACACTTGTGCTTCAAAGTAGCACCATAATCTTCATGATAGAGAGTCTCTTGTTTTGTCACTTTCATATACTAGTGGGAATTTTTCATTATAGAACTTGGCTCGTATATTCCAACAATGGGCCTCCTCAAGTGCCCTAGGTCTTTGTGAGCAAGCAAGTTGGATGCACACCCACTTAGTTTCTTTTGTTGAGCTTTCATACATTTATAGCTCTAGTGCATCCGTTGCAAGGCAATCCCTACTCCTCGCATTAACATCAATCGATGGGCATCTCCATAGCCCATTGATTAGCCTCGTTGATGTGAGACCTTCTACTTTTTTGTCTTCTCCACATAACCCCCATCATCATATCCTATTCCACCCATAGTGTTATGTCCATGGCTCGCGCTCATATATTGCGTGAAAGTTTATAGGTTTGAGATTACTAAAGTATGAAACAATTGCTTGGCTTGTCATCGGGTTGTGCATGATGAGAGCATTCTTGTGTGACGAAAATGGAGCATGGCTAAACTATATGATTTTGTAGGGATGAACTTTCTTTGGCCATGTTATTTTGAGAGGACATAGTTGCTTAGTTAGTATGCTTGAAGTATTATTATTTTTATGTCAATATGAACTTTTATCTTGAATCTTTCGGATCTGAATATTCATACCACAATTAAGAAGAATTACATTGAGATTATGCCAAGTAGCACTCCGCATCAAAAATTATCTTTTTTATCATTTACCTACTCGAGGACGAGCAGGAATTAAGCTTGGGGATGCATGATACGTCTCCAACGTATCTATAATTTTTGATTGCTCCATGCTATATTATCTACTGTTTTGGACAATATTGGGCTTTATTATCCACTTTTATCTTATTTTTTGGGACTAACCTATTAACCGGAGGCCCAACCCAGAATTGCTGTTTTTTGCGTATTTCAGAGTTTCGCAGAAAAAGAATATCAAACGGAGTCCAAACGGAATGAAACCTTCGGGAACGTCATTTTTAGGAAGATTATGATCCGGGAGACTTGGACCCTACGTCAAGAAAGAAAATAGGAAGGCATGAGGTAGGAGGGCGCGCCCACCCCCCAGGGCGCGCCCTCCACCCTCGTGGGCCCCCTGTTGCTCCACCGATGTACTTCTTCCTCCTATATATACCTCACGCACCCCAAGCGATCGACACGGGCCAAAACCTAATCCACCGCCGCAACCTTCTGTACCCATGAGATCCCATCTTGGGGCCTGTTCCGGAGCTCCGCCGGAGGGGGCATCCATCACGGAGGGCTTCTACATCATCACCATAGCCTCTCCGATGAAGTGTGAGTAGTTTACCTAAGACCTTCGGGTCCATAGTTAGTAGCTAGATGGCTTCTTCTCTCTTTTTGGATCTCAATACAATGTTCTCCCCCTTTCTCGTGGAGATCTATTCGATGTAATCTTCTTTTTGCGGTGTGTTTGTTGAGACCGATGAATTGTGGGTTTATGATCAAGATTATCTATGAACAATATTTGAATCTTCTCTGAATTCTTTAATGTATGATTGGTTATCTTTGCAAGTCTCTTCGAATTATTAGTTTGGTTTGGCCTACTAGATTGGTTTTTCTTGCAATAGGGGAAGTGCTTAGCTTTGGGTTCAATCTTGCGGTGTCCTTTCCCAATGACAGTAGGGGTAGCAAGGCACGTACATGTATTGTTGCCATCGAGGATAACAAGATGGGGTTTTTATCATATTGCATGAATTTATCCCTCTACATCATGTCATCTTGCTTAAGGCGTTACTCTGTTTTCTTGAACTTAATACTCTAGATGCATGCTGGATAGCGGTCGATGAGTGGAGCAATAGTAGTAGATGCAGGCAGGAGTCGGTTTACTTGTCTCGGACTTGATGCCTATATACATGATCATACCTAGATATTCTCATAACTATGCTCAATTCTGTCAATTGCTCAACAGTAATTCCTTCACCCACCGTAAAATATTTATGCTCTTGAGAGAAGCCACTAGCGAAACCTACGACCCCCGGGTCTATCTTCATCATATTAATTTTCCAACACTTAGTTATTTCCGTTGCCTTTTACTTTGATTTTATTTTACTTTGCATCTTTATCACAAAAATACCAAAAATATTATCCTATCATATCTATCAGATCTCACTCTCATAAGTGACCGGGAAGGGATTGACAACCCCTTATCGCATTGGTTGCGAGGAGTTATTTGTTTTGTGTAGGTACGAGGGACTCGCGCGTAGCCTCCTACTGGATTGATACCTTGGTTCTCAAAAACTGAGGGAAATACTTACGCTACTGTGTTGCATCATCCTTTCCTCTTCAAGGAAATCCATCGCATTGCTCAAGAGGTAGCAACCCCATAGGTGTCGTTTCCCACCGACATATTTGGCGCGCCAGGTAGGGGTGGCACTATTGTGAGAATCTAGTCTAGTAGTTAGCCTAGCAGTTCTCCATCGCCATGGCTCCCAATAAGAAGACGGCCACGGCAATCGGCTCATCGGGAGCCGAACGACCCGTGCCAGTGCGGGCGAACAGCGGGCCGGCCGTGGACAAGACCCGGGCTGTGGTCCGCGAGCACCAGCATCGCTCTGGCAGTCATAGCCTGGCGAGCGGCGTAGCTCGTGTGCCAGACGACGGGCTGCACGCCGCCAAATCCAAAGACGGAGTTGGGGCCCTCGCAGGCGGCGCGGGGCCCTCCAGGAGTGTTGTTGTGCCACCCACGGGCGGCGCAGCAACCTCCAAGACGCCCACACCGGCGCCCACGGCGCGATCTTCTCAGGGTGCACGTGACGAGCAGCGCCACCACGCTGGAGACCCCGGACACCGCCGTGGGAATAACCCTGTACATCATTCGCGGGACGAAGGAGTCCAGCATGCTCGCCGAAGTGCTGGCGAAAATGGCACGCAGCCGCTGGGCCGTGGTAGAGCTCCTTATAACGTAGTTAGAAGTCGAAGCGCGCCACAATCCACGCAGCTGTCACCGCCACCCACGCCAGCGGAAGCTTTGGCGTGCGCGCAACTGCTCCTCGACTTCCCTCCTGCCGCGGAAAAGCTCGAGGAGTGGAGAGCCACCATCCGGAGCCTCGTCGCCGTCGCCAATAAAGACGACCCGCGACCGGCAGGGCCTTCGGGCCGGCGCTCCGTCGAACCACCGCATGCCAGCGGTGGAGGGGCCGGAGGTGCAGCGGCCACGGTGCACTCTCCTCCTCCACACCGGCCACCGCGGGTGTCGGTCCGTCACGATGACGCTTGTGATAATATTTCCATAGCGTCGTCCGACCCACGGACCCACCGCGACCAACTCCAAGTTCTTCGAGAGCGAGCTCACGAAGATGCTCGAACCACTATCGAGCGCCGGCGTTATACGCGCCACCAGTCGGACAAGCGGGCGGGACCCGCTATGGACCACCCAGCACTGGGGGGCTCCGACGGCCTACCTTACGAGGTGGGCTTCCCAGCCTTTACCCGTGAGCTGCGGCAGTTCCAGTGGCCGTCCCACCGCACGTTCAAGCCCGACGTCGGCGAGAAGTACACTGGCAAGACCCATCCGTCAGAGTTCCTCAGCATCTACACCATCGCGATGCAGGCTGCCGGAGCTCGCGACGACAAGGTGCTTGCCAATTACTTCCCGTTAGCACTGAAGCCCAATGTCATGTCTTGGTTGATGCACTTGCCGGCGGATTCCATTTCTTCTTGGTCGGATCTGTGCCATGAGTTCGTTGGTGCCTTCACTGGAGGCCACCAAGCTCATGGCTAGGCCAGTGATTTGCATATCATCCGCCAGAAGGAAGGGGAAACCCTGCGCAAGTACATCCAGAGATTCAGCCGAGTGCAGTACAACATCCCCGACGTTCATCCCACCGCCGTGATCAGTGCGTTCCATCAGAACATGCGCAACCGCAAGATGCATGAGGAGCTGGCAATGACCAAGGTTAAGGATGTGGCCGAGCTCTATGTTCTGGCCGATAGGTGCGCCCGGGCTGAAGAGGGAAGGAAGTACCCCGGCGAGGACGCCGGCGCGGAAACCGACTCTACTGATGAAGACACCGCCGCCCCGACGAAGAAGGGCCGGCGTCGCAACAGGAAACGCAAAGGCAAGACAGTGCTTGCTGTCTAGGGATTCGACAGCACTGGCGCTGCCAAGAAGGCCAAGGTAGACGACCCCAGCAAGGAGATTGTCGGGTGCGCCGCCTGCCGGGCCCTGGCAGCTGCCGACAACCAGGAAGCTCCGACAAGCAATACTGCAAGATCCACCGCACTAAGGGCCACGACCTCCAGAACTGCCAACAAGTCGAGCTGCTTGCTGAGAAGCAAAAGCTGAATACGAGAGGCGGGACAAGGAGAAGGACCGGGATGGTGCCGAGGGATCCAGAAAGAAGCGTGGCGGCCAAGGAGGCCACCGCGGCAAGGACAACCAGCAAGAGAGGCCCGCCCGGGGCCGTGACAAGAAGCAAGAAGACGAAGATCATGACGAGGACGATGAGTCCGGCGAGCAAGAGTTCCAGAAGGCTACGGAGGCCATGTGCGTCGATGGCGGCGCCTCGCTGCATAATTCTCACCGCCAGCTCAAGCAGTGGGCGCGTGAGATTAGAGCAGCGGAGCCGTCGTTCGACGCTCAGAAGCCGCTGAAAACTTGGTGATTTTTCTTTTTCGTTGCATTTTGTGTGCGCATCTTATGAGCATCATGTCTACATGTTTGTGAAGAATCTCCATGCCATCTTTACAGTGGTGCCATCCATGTATTTTTTTATGTCCTGTAGTGAGTGCATCAAGCTTGAGAAGTGGGCTACTTGCTGTTAATGTTCTGTCAATGCTGGAACTGTTATATCATGTTGCTATCTTTCCTTGATTCTACCAATTAATACATGCATATTCTGGAGATGTTCACTAAGGATGTTTTGTTATAAATGTGATGCTCTATCAATCCATGCCTTTGGTTGCATTTATAGCCTACTGTCTCTTGTTGTAATCTTCCTCTAAACTTGCTAAATAATGTTGCTGTCAGCCTGTTAACATTAAGTTCAGTTTTGCCATGTGTTTTGCTAGTGTTCCATGCACCCTATGAACTTGTTATTGCCATTCTTAGCTTCATGAACATTTCATATTGTTGTATCTATGCTTGTCTTGTCATGCAATGCTTTGTGATGAGTGATTTGAGCTCGCAAAGATGCCTTCATAATACTGTTTATGCCATGCTCTGTTTTTTCTGCAATGTCTGAACCTGGTAATAAAATTTGCTATGTTTACATGGGTGCCATCATATCTTCTGTGCCTTTTTGGCTCGTGATCACTACAGGACTTTTGTTCTATGCAATTAGTAGATTCAAGCGATGCCTTTGTTTGCCACAGTAAGTTCCTGTAGCATGTTGTTTGATAGCTCTAAACATTGCAACCTGATGTTACTTCTGCCATGTCCTGAAATTCTGCTAAGTCTGTGAAACTGTTATTATTTGCAATCTTGCCATGTCATTTTGAGCATGCTCTATTGATTTTTGGAGATAGCTCATTGTTCATGTTTTGTAATGCTTTACCTGTAAATCATGTACATGCCTTTTTTTTCATGTTGAGGTGATGTAGCATGTTGTTTTGGTGCTTGCAATATGCCTAGTTGTTGTTTTGGACAACATGCCCTTTAAACTTGTTTCATGTGTATGTGTTGAACCGTTGCTCCGTTTTGAGTGTGCTTTACATGAAGCTTGCTTAGTTTTGCATGTAGTTTCAAGTTACCTTGTGGCATCCATGTTTTGAGTGTGTTTGCTTGATGTTCAAATGCATTTTGCATCAATGCCATGTTTAACTTGTTTTGCTCATATCTTCTAGGCCGTAGCTCCGAATTAAATGAACTTTATATGTAACTTAACTAGAATTTCGTGTAGATCATTTTGGTGCATCTTAACTTTCTGTTTAACAACTTGAACATAATGTTTATTCAGATCTGGACCAATTTCGAAATTTCCATATGGGGACTTACCGGAATTGTTATATGTTGTTTCCGGCCTCATTTAAACTTGTTTTGATGTGTTGTTTTTGTATGCATCATCCCTTGCCATGAGTAGCTTCATGTAGCCTTGTCATGCATCATACTTGGTTGAGCATCATGTCATGTTCATGTGTGGTGTGTTTACCATGTTGTGTGCTTCTTCTTGATAGTTTCCGTTTCGTTGCGATCGTGAGGATTCGTTCGTATACGCTTGGTTCGTCTCCGTGGCTTCATATTCTTCACGGACTCGTTCCTCGTCCTAGCGGGATTTCAGGCAAGATGACTGTCACCTTGGATCTCATTACTATCATTGCTATGCTAGTTGCTTCGTTCTATCGCTATGCCGCGTTTCCTACCACTTGCCTATCAAGCCTCCCAAATTGCCATGAACCTCTAACCTTTGTCACCCTTCCTAGCAAACCGTTGTTTAGCTATGTTACCGCTTTTGCTCAGCCCCTCTTATAGCGTTGCTAGTTGCGGGTGAATATGAAGATTGCTCCATGTTGGATTATGTTTATGTTGGGATATCACAATATCTCTTATATTATTAATGCATCTATATACTTGGTAAAGGGTGGAAGGCTCGGCCTTATGCCTGGTGTTTTGTTCCACTTTTGCCGCCCTAGTTTTCCGTCATATCGGTATTATGTTCCCAGATTTTGCGTCCCGAACGCGGATGGGTGTTATGGGAACCCCTTAACAGTTTGCCTTGAATAAAACTCCTCCAGCAAGGCCCAACCTTGGTTTTACATTTTCCTAACAACCTATTACCCCTTCCCTTGGGTCGGCCAACCCGAGGGTCATCTTTATTTAGCCCCCCCGGGCCAATGCTTCTCTAAGTATTGGTCCGAACTAGAGCATCGTGCGGGACCGTCCCTTGGCAACTTGGGTTACGTTGGTACCTGTACGCTTCGCTTATCCGGTGTTGCCCTGAGAACGAGAAATGTGCAGCTCCTATCGGGATGTCAGCGCATTGGGCGGTCTTGCTGGTCTTGTTTTACCATCGTCGAAATGTCTTGTAACCGGGATTCCGAGGCTGATCGGGTCTTCCTGGGAGAAGGAATATCCTTCGTTGATCGTGAGAGCTTATCATGGGCTAAGTTGGGACACCCCTGCAGGGTTTTGAACTTTCGAAAGCTGTGCCCGCGGTTATGTGGCAGATGGGAATTTGTTGATATCCGGTTGTAGTAAACTTGAAGTAAACTCTTTTAAAATACACCAACTGCGTGCGTAACCGTGACTGTCTCTTTTCGGGGTTGTTCGAGACGAGAACACGGTTGTTGGGTTATGTTTCACGTAAGTAGGAGTTCAGGATCACTTCTTGATCATTATTAGTTGACGACCGCTTGTTCAGCTCCTCTTCTTGCTCTTGCTTCGTAAGTTAGCCACCATACTTGCTTAGTCGTTGCTGCAACCTCACCACTTTGCCCCTTCCTTACCCTTTAAGCTTTGCTAGTCTTGATACCCATGGTAATGGGATTGCTAAGTCCTTGTGGCTCACAGACAGTTGCAGGTACAGGTTGTGCGATGATCATGACGCGAGAGGGCACGGTGGCGAGCTCGGCGGACGGCGGCGGAGGCACGAGGTGCGGGCGGCAGCTGCATGAGGTGGCGTGTGGGCGGCGTGGAGGTGCGGGAGGCGGGCGCGGTGGGCGGCGCAACATCGCCGGGCGGCAGAGGCGGGCGCGGCGGCGAGGAGGCGCGGGCGGTGGGAGGGCGGGTCATGCGGCGGCGCTCCACAAAGGCGGTGGCAGTGAGGGGAACGATGACGAGGTGGAGCTCGCCCGGGGAGCGGCGCCGACACCGTGGCGGACGGCGGCGGGCTGGAGCGGGCTTGGCGGCGCTGGGACGGCGGCGGAGGACAGGTGGCGGTTCCGGATTCGCTAAGGGGGCGGTGTGGACATGTCCGTCGGTGGAGAAGAAAAGTCCGACGGCGGAGAGGGAAGATTGCTAGGGTTTCATCTGCACGAATTTCGGTGGGGGGTGCACATATTTATAGCTAGGAGGAGGTAGGAGTGTCCAAATGGAGTGCGGTTTTTGACCACACGATCGTGATCCGACGACGGAGGACATGGAAGTGGTTTAGATGGGTTATTGGGCTGTTTTGGAGGGGTGTTGGGCTGCAACACAAAGAGGGCTTTTGCGGTTACCTGGTTAACCGTTGGAGCATCAAACTACCTCCAAATGGAACGAAACTTGATAGGTGGTCTACCGGTAGTGTACCAAGGCCGCTTGGCAAATCTCGGTCCATTCCGAGAACGTTAACACCCGCTCACGAAAAGAGGCAAGAGGGGTGCGCCGGTGCATGTGGGAGTGCCGGAACACGAAACGGACAACGGGGCAAAGGACTGGATGCAAGTTTTTGAAAATATGAGGATGCAATGCAGATGATGACATGGCAAAATGCAACACGCAAGCAAATGACATGGCAACGAAGGCGAATAACTGGAAGACACCTGGCGCATCGGATTCGGGGCGTTACAACTCTCCTCCACTAACAAGAGATCTCGTCCCGAGATCTTAGGAACAAGGCGGGGGAGAATGAGGATGAGGTGAAACAAGAACGCAAGAGGGAAAGGGAAGAAAGTCGAGAATACTCAAGTCGGAAAGAGGAACGACGATTATGATAAGAATCAAAAGGTGAATGAATAAGATAGAGTCTGAAACCACTCCGGTTAGAAAAGGAAAAGAATGAAAGAATTAGGCAGCACTCCGGCTAAACATGGAAAGAATAGAACATGAAGTTGAGAAGATGGAACGATAGTTGATGAGAGGAATAATACAATGCCTCCGGAAGAATTGAAAGAGTTGAATGAAAAGGAACAGACAAGAAGATGACAACTTCTACCACGAATGAATTTGAAAGCATCCTTGGAAGGAAGGATTGGATGGAGTTGTTGAGAAAACCAACAACGAAAATAATAAGCTTGTTATGGACTTATGGATAACATCTCAAAAATTATGAGGTAATAACCAGCCACAAACGGAAATGATTGAATAGCTGAGAGGAACGAAGAAATGCAAAACTCCACTTCAAAAGAATACGGAGAATTAATTGCACCTCGAGAAGCAAGAATAAAAAGATACTTGAGCTCCTCCAACAAGAATCTTTATGAACACTTGAAGAATGGATTAAATCCATATGAACCACCATGAACAACTCCAGTAGCAAAAGGATTATGAAATAGAATTGAAGGATGAATAGAATAAGATTTGAGCCTTGCGATGATTAAGATGAAGGTTCCGACAATATAACCGAGAAAACTTTGAACTCCAGAAAGAAAAGATGAACAACTTGGAATCGAGAGATTATTCATCCTAACCAATCTCCAAAAAGAAAACATAACTCAACTTGATGAAAGAAGAATAAGAATTATGTTATGCTTATCCTTCATCAATTAAATTAATGAGAAGCAATGGATTGCATACCACTTATTCGCGATGGAAAGGATTAAGGGGGAATATAGCGCGAAGTTTGAGAAGGTCTTCATGAACCACCGATAGGATTGGAAAGAACGAATGAATTGCAACGATAACAATGGAAAAGGAGTTCTTCAACGAACCATCGTGAAAATGAAAACGAACGAAGAGATCGCGAACTGATTGAAGAATGCTTGAACGAGGCACCGGTACAAATACAGGAACGAACATAGCTAAAAACTTGGAATGAGTGAAATGATGGCTTCCGAATGATCAAAACGGAAGACCACTGCTGAGATACTCCGGACGATTGAAAAGAATTGCACGACTGGAAACAATTTGCGAGGATACCATCAAGCTAGCACCGCGAATCTCCGGGAGAACGGACAAGATTTAAGAGAAATTCTTCTTCGGCTTTCAAATGATGAGAATGACGACGAGGAACACCACTAAAATTGTTGAGATACTCCGGGAGAATGAAAAGAGAAAAGATTGACCCGAACATAAGGGAATCAGAAAACGATCTTGGAGAAGGCATCTGACTGATGAAATTCATACTTACATCAAACTTCAAAAGAACTTGAGACTAACTCCGGGAAAAAATAGAAGAGTCAGGTAAGATCCTGGGAAAGACCTGTGGGTTAGGGCCCACTGAAAAGAAACACCGTTGAGAGGGATTGGTTGAGAGAGAAATGATGCACCGGAACGATTGAAAGACTTGAATGGGGTGACAACCTCGAATTAAATGGATGCAAACACGAATCTTCTGAGATGACTTCATCACTCCGGAACGATTAAATGGCGAGAGGCGACCAAGCAAGGGGAAACATTAGAGATGAGGGAAAAATATGATCAACACCGAATACTTGAATTGAAACCTCCGGAAAGAAAGCGAGAAAAACGATGATAAACTAGACGAGAATTCACCGGTTGAGACAATTGAGGAAAAACTGAAGATACTCCGCACGAATGAAGTTGATGCTCGAATAGAGGCTCAGACTTCGAGAATAAAAGGGGTGGGGGCGGGAAAAACACAGGCAACTTGAACGAGAAATTGACGAATATCTTGAAGAGAAAACACCGGTTGAAATAATTGCGGAGAGAGTGCAAAGACTTCGCACGAGTAGAATGGATACTCGATTTCGGACTCCGGTTCCGAGAAGAAGAAGGGAGGGCGGGTGGGAAAAACAAGGACAACTTCGGTCAGGGAAACACCATCGATTGAAAATAGCTGAGGATTGATCTCCCAAAAGACAAAGAGGTACGAGTCGACTTGACGAGAAATGCACCAGACAAAAGAGGAAGGACAACGAACGAAAACTAACCGCGTAATCCTAAGGAAAAATTTGAAGGGGAAGAGGTGTAATTCAAAACACCTACGTCAAGATTTCTTACCAGAGCGACGAAGGGGCAGAGGAGTAAAAAGAAGTCCTACTCTCCGATATAACTACACTCTGAAAAAGTTTTCTTCTAGACTCGACATCAGCCAAGCTACACGATCAAACAAGGGGGCTCCTAGGGTCGGTCGAGGCTCTGATACCAACTTGTCACGCACAAGATGCGACCCTATCCTAAAGGAACTCGAAGGTCCCACCAAGGATAGAAGTGCATCTTGAAGACGCTTTTGCAAGGTGGATATCATTACATCAACATTACATAATAGATGGGGATACATACAAAAGGCACAAACGCCTGAAGAATACATCAACATCATACAAGAGATCAACATCTGACTACAGAGGGAACACAAATAGAAATTCAAACAATATCCACCCTGCTAGCCCAGGCTGCCGACCTAGAACCTATCCCCTGATCGACGAAGAAGAAGAAGAACTCCAAAACAAGTAAACATCGCTCTCGCGTCATGATCATCGCACAAACTATACCTGCAACTGTTGTTGTAGTAATCTGTGAGCCACGAGGACTCAGCAATCCTATTACCATGGGTAGCAAGACTAGCAAATCTTAAAGGGTAAGGAAGGGGTAAAGTGGTAAGGTTGCAGTAGCGACTAAGCAAGTATGGGGGCTAACTTACGAAACAAGAGCGAGAAGAGGAGCTGAACAAGCGGTCGTCAACTAATAATGATCAAGAAGTGATCCTGAACTCCTACTTACGTCAAACATAACCCAACAACCGTGTTCTCCTCTCAAACAACCCCGAAAAGAGACAGTCACGGTTACACACGCAGTTGGTGTATTTTAGAAGAGTTTACTTCAAGTTTACTACAACCGGATATCAACAAATTCCTATCTGCCACTTAACATGCGGCACGGCTTTCGAAAGTTCAAAACCCTGCAGGGGTGTCCCAACTTAGCCCATGATAAGCTCTCACGATCAACGAAGGATATTCCTTCTCCCGGGAAGACCCGATCAGCCTCGAAATCCCGGTTACAAGACATTTCGACAATGGTAAAACAAGACCAGCAAGACCGCCCGATGCGCCGACATCCCGATAGGAGCTGCACATATCTCATTCTCAGGGCAACACCGGATAAGCTAAGCGAACAGGTACCAACGTAACCCAAGTTGCCAAGGGACGGTCTCGCACGGTGCTCTAGTTCGGACCAATACTTAGAGAAGCACTGGCCCGGGGGGGGGGGGGGGCTAAATAAAGATGACCCTCGGGTTGGCCGACCCAAGGGAAGGTGTTGGGGATATAACTATTTGTGTAAGCCGCCCAGGAGGGGCCGGGTTACGCAAAGAGGATTCATCATATGAAGCCCAAGGTCAAGCATGAAGATGGCAGTTTAGTAAAGGGTTTAAAGCCCACAGGCGACTTAAGGCCCGTAGTGATAAACCGCCGTAATGGCATGACTTGTACGATAAGGCAGAGTTAACTAGTCACCGAGCCGGACAATGTTTATGAGCCGGCTGGGACTCTGTAGGCCGCAGGGCATCAACCCGTGTATATAAGGGGACGACCCGCTGGCGGCTTAGGGCAAGTAACATAAATTCAAGAGCCAGGCATAGCGTATCTCGCTCCCTGGTCATTGAAACCCTAGAAATACCAACCCAACTAGACATAGGCCTTACCTTCATCGTAAGGGGCCGAACTAGTATAAAACCTCTCTCGTGTCCCTTGTCCCATTAACCCCTTTAAGATTCCTAGTTGCGATGGCTCCACGACTAAGTCCTTACAAGAGGACATCTGCCGTGACAATTCCACGGCAGTTGGCGCCCACCATGGGGCCAGCGCACGATGGATTTGAGTTCTTGAAGGGCAACTTCGAAGGGCTCAAGGGATACGCTGTGGGCCGGATGACCAAGAGTCGTCGCAGCAAGATCTACATCAACGACGAAGGCTGGGGCCCCGACACCGACTCAATTGAGTACGGGTACCGGGTCCCCTTCAGCGGAATCCATGTCTTCATCGGCTGGATTGGTGAGCCGGGCCCTGAGCCGGACAACTGCACCGACCTCGTCGAGACGGCTCAGCGTGCGAGACCCGCCCGAGCTCAACCCGTCGTGAAGCATGCCTTCATGGGTTGCATCCACGGAGGAGAACTTTCTGAAGGATTCGCAGATGGCGGTGAGACGGCCATCCACTCCGCTGGTGATTCGTCCATTGGTGAGACAGATTCGTTGTATCAATTGCAAGATGGCAGGCTTGGGGGTTGTTCTGATGGCAGCAGTATTCCGAACCCCTTTGAGCCGCCAAGCTAGGTAGGGGTCTTCATGGCTGGTACTCAACCCGGTCAAAACTCTATGGCTGCGGCAGCAATAACGTCCGGGTCAGGAGCGGCCGGGGCAGGAGGCCCTGTGCGCCCGCCGGCTCAGGTGCTGATTGATCTCATGGATAAGCTGACGACCCTGTTAACCACCACAATTATTCCTGCGAGTCAAGATGAGCATAATGCAGAGGTGGCACAGGTGCGTGAGGAAATAGCTCGGGCCAAGGAGGCCTTAGCAGCTGAGGACACCAGGTTGGCCACAGAACGGGCGGCTTTGGATGCACGGGCGCAACAGCTCTGTCGAGGCTTTCCGACTTCGATGAGCTGAGCGCATCTAACGAGGTGATGAGGAGGAACACCAGAAAACTCAATCCCGTTTGCCTCTGGTTTATGATCCTCGGAACCTTTTCGCTACACCCGGAGCCGGCCCTAGTAACCCGCCAGAAGCAAATCAATTCATGACATCCGGAGCAGGAGGACCGGCTCAGCCTCGGATGATGGCACCTCCTCATGGGAATATGGCCCCGCCCCGCTACGTACCGACACCACCGGGTCACTTTTCTAACCCCATGGAGAACCTGATCGCAGCATCGGCACGTTTGGCGGCTCTCCCAGTGGACGGTGATGATCCAACATCGGTGGAGACACGAAGGATCAGAGAGCTCGTCCAAACAGTCTGGCTCAGCAAGAGGATTATTCCTATGACGTGGATCGTATTCGAATCAGCGTCATTAAACAACTCTTATGGTCACTTGGGGGCTTCCTGTTCAAACATAGGTCGTATTCGAACCAAAGAGAACATAGCTGTCGATACCCACTTGATCGGCATAGCCAATGCCACTGGGGGCTATATGATCGTATCCGAATCTTAGCTCAACCCCTTTGGAACGGTTTTTTGATTGTATTCGAATCAGAAGCCTTTGAAATTTTGTATATTTCTCGTCACACTTTGCAATCACAATTATTTGACTGTTTTGAGATCGTTTTGAAAGCATTTATGGGGTGGTTTTTGTTCCACCGGTTTAATATTGATCAAATAAGGTTGTTAGCACATAGCAAACATCATATGTGCCAAGTTTCAGGATTAAAAGTTTGCCCTCATTGTTCGGGTCACATAAGTCGGCAAAATCACCAAAGGATCACAGGTATGCTGTTAGATTATGTCTCAAAGATATAATTGAAAACCGGCTTTTATATGATTTTTTGGTTCACACTTCGGGTTATCAATACATTATATGACCACCTATGTGGTAAGCCGCCAAGGGACTTGTGTTTGTTCTATACGCAGGGCAATGCAAGCGAAGACCGGTATAAACCGGAAGCATATAACGACGGCGGCTTAAGAAAGTATTGAGCGCCTTGGACGTGCGCGAAGGCACGACAAAATCAAGTGTTTTTCTACCCTATTACAAGACTCCCCGAGTCTGGATAATGAAGCATTGTTTTCCACAAAGCATAAAGATAAGACGCCTGACAGATCATTCGTTTTGTTGGCCTGAAGCTTCCGGGTTATCCCTCTCCGCTCCTCTGTCGGCTGCCCGGTCCTGGAAGGTTGATGATGACCAGTCAATGCCACTCAAAGCTTCAAATTCAGCTTCATCATCAATTAACCCGGCCGTATCGACTTCGGGGGCGAAGGTATGCTTACGAATTGGAGGGATCAAGCTGACTGCATCGTAACGTGGCGTTGCGATCCTCTGATTTTGGCTGTCATAACCCGGCTGGTACTTGGTGAGGTCTGTGTCATTCCCAATTAGAGTGGCCACAGGATGTATTTCCTTCACAAAGGCGGTAAAGTCCCTCTCTTCAAACAGGGTGCCATCTTCCTTAAAGCTTGGATATCCAAGGGCGATGTCGGCCGGGTCCAGCTCTGGTAACCATGCTTTGGCCCGGCTCAATGCGGCTATGGCTCCGGCTCTTGCAGACGCCCGCCTTAGTTCTTGGACCCGTTGAGGTAGCACAGCGAGCCGCCTTAGCACGTCTGCCAAGAGATGGGGAACCCCATTTAACAAAGCCACAACGGCCAAAGCACGTTGTGACCCGGTGTAGAGTTGTTCCACCAGGGTATAAACCGCCTTTAGCTTGATCAACATGCTCTGGTTAAGGTTTGCGCTCCTGGGGCCTGCATTAACAAACATCAGGTGAGCCGGATGTGACAATTAAGATACTCATCGAAAAAGATTTGCAGTATTTAACGTTTGCAGAAGTAGCTTACCAAAGACTGCTGAGACCATCTGAGATACATGGCGCTTTAAGCCGGATAGCTCGGCAGTTGCTTCTGCAAGCGATGCCTCTGCTTTCTCTGCCCGGGTTACCAAGGAGGCCTTTTCATCAGCCCATACTTTCTTATCCGCTTCATAGCCTTTCTTCAATTTGTCTTGTTCAGATATGCTGAACTCAAACTTGGAGTTGGCCTTTTGGATTTCAGTCTCTTGAGCTTCCAGGCGATTCTTCAGATCAGCAATCTTTGACTCAAATTGACTTATGGTGGCCTGCATCAATCTTTGGAGTTCTGATCGAGATTATTATAAGATAACATTAAGTCCCAAGTACTTTGCAAGCAAAGATACTTGACACTTGGGGGCTAATGTATGCTGAAGAACTCTGATTTGCTGCGGCGGTTCATGGAAATTAAGTCCCAAGCACTTTGCAAAGCAAAGATACTCGACACTTGGGGGCTAATGCATATTGCAGTTCAAAGTGTTATACTACACCGGTTCAAATATCTTATTTTAAAGCCGGCATTCGAGTGTTACAAGATAAGCCGGGCGTCTGGCAAGCAGTGCTAAGCGGATTCTAAGTCCACAACATATTTTTTTCATAAGCAATAGACTTGGGGGCTGGTATAGTAAGTATGACTAAGGAAAAGCAACAAAAGATATACCTCAGATTTTTGATGTATCTGTTTCACCATGTCAATTTCCAGGTCACGGCTGTTGTGCACTTGATTTATGTAGCCAGAGACATCTCTCCAATGCTCAGATGAGTGTAATCAGTGACGTCCAGCTTGGCCTTTCAGCGCTCCAAAAGTTCCTCCTTGGCAGAGCACTTGGCAAGTACAGTGGGCCGTCCCGGTTCGACAAATTGAGAGTTAAGAATCTCGACTTCCGGGTCATCTGTTTTGGCTGGGCTAGGAATCTCTGGATTGTCAGAACCATCAAGAGCTTGTTCGGCAGGCGGAACAGAAGTTGGTGCTGGAATATCATGGGCCGGTTCAGGCATTGGCTCAGGTGTGGAGGTGTTAGGAGCGGTTGTTCCGAGCTCCGGGTCAGTCACGACCGGCTCTTTGGCCGGCTTATTTTTCTTCGCCCTTTTGCTGCGCTTCACTTGTACGATCTGTGCAAATCAGAAGGGTTAGTACAAAAACATGAGTAAGATAAGCATAAAGATAAATAAGTTGACATTACCCTGGAGCAGTCTTGAAAGCCGGCATGTTGGATTGCATGGATTCTCCAGAGGTAGGTGAAGTATCCTAATAGTTTGAGTCAGATGAATTGAGGGGTTGATGAATGAAACCCGCCAAAGGTAAAGAAGAGCGTAAATCGGAGATAACCTCAGCACGGCGCTTCCTGGTTACATCAGGTAAGCCAGAGGAGAGTTCCGCGTCTTTGCTGGTCCGGGTCTGCCTCCGGCTCTCATGAGTCTGTCGCTTCAAAAGAAATTGAGGATCTTGGTAAGCTGAAGGATGTGAAAATCTTACTTTCCGGGTCACTCTTCGGACTTTCTGCCTCGGCAAAGGCTCGGAGTCGGAGGAAATTATAGTTACCTCTTCCTCAACTACTTGACTGTTTCCCGTGTCCTCCTGAAAGGAATTAGTGTCAATAATATAATGGTAAAGGAGTCAGGGGAGTTAAGGATTACCTCTTCTTCATCGTCAGAGGTGTCATCCAGTTTAAATAAATCTGAAGTACTTGGCTTCTTCTTCCTCTGAGTTCCTGTCTTGGCGGCTTTCCTCTCGGCTCTCTTGGCCGCTCTGGCTTGTTTGGCAGCTTCATGGTCATATTTGACCTTCCAGAAATTGTCATTTGCCTGTGAATAATGATAAAGTGCTACGAGTAAAAGCAAGGCATAACACAATAAGGGTATAATTGTTGAGGTTGATGACTTACTGCAGGAGCCGGGTTATTCTAGCAGAATGGAAGTAAGCTGAAGGCATTACTGACCACTGAGCCCTCTTTCAACAGAGATTGGGTCATAGCTTCAACCATATCATCAGGTAAGTCATCAGGACAATGACGCAGCGGGTCATCCTTTTCGCCTGAGTAAGTGCACATTAAGCCGGGGCGGCGGCTTAACAGAATTACCCGCCAGGAGATCCAGACTCGGACTAAATCAATGCCATCTAAGCCGTTCCCCCAAAAAGCCTTGATTTTCTTTATGGTGGGGGCGAGTGGTAGACGCTCAACAGCAGATAACTTGTCCGGCAGCGGGTGATTGGATTCAAAGCGCGAGTCTGGCCGGGCGTGAGTTCTCATCACCGGAGAAGTGTCCTGGCAATAGAACCACGTCTGCTTCCAATCCTTAGGGTGGCTTGGCGGTTCAGCGTATGGGAAAAGGCAGTCCCTCCATCGCTGAATGGAGATACCACCAAGTTCCAGGCTGGGCCCATTGGCGCGCTCATTCTGGTGATTTAAGTAAAATAACTCTCTGAATAGTAATATGTTGGGCTCTTCTCCAAGGTACACTTCGCAAAAGACTTGGAAATTGCAGATGTTTGATACAGAATTGGGCCCAATATCTTGTGGTCTAAGGTCAAAAAAGTACAAGACATCCCTGAAGATTTTGAGCTGGGTGGAGAAAAGCCCCGGCTCATATGATCAGTAAAAACAATCACTTCCCCCTCCTTGGGTTGAGGTTTTTCCTCTGACGGGTTAGGAGCACGATAAGACATGACCTCTTTCTTGGGCAGATAGCAAGTCTTCACGAAATCAGACAATGTGCTTTCAGTAACAATGGACTTGACCATGTTACAGGTTACAGGAGCTTTGGGAGCCTTGGGTGCCATAATGCAGATGGAAGCCTATGACAAAATAGTATTTTTCCAGCTTAGTTTAACCCGGATAAGAACATTTTAAATTCTATTCAAGAGGGTGGCTTATGAAGGGGCCTAATGACATATGGCTAATTATATCTGGTCAGTTAAGCCGCTATGAATATCAGAAGATATTAAATTATTTTAAACCGCTAGGAGTTGGCAAGGCTGGGATTCAGTTTTGTCTTTTTAAAAGCCGGCGGTGAGAGTCACTGTGGCTAAATGGATCTGACAGAAACAGATTTTGCCTAAGTATCGCACAAACAAGTTTCGCAACTGGCAGATATTATTTTGGATCAAACAGTACAGATGAGTTCATAAGCTTGATTGAGGCCTATATGCAAGCGAAAGGGGATCTATCTGTATTAAAGATGGGGGCGGAACAGCTACCGCATGAGTTTATACTCCTTTACAGATCAAATCAGGTTGCGAAGGTGAAATCCATAAAGTGTTCATGACGAACAGTGACGAATGCCGACGAACTTGAAAAACCTAATGGGGATCTAAGACAGGGAAGGAAAGGAACTTACGGATGCAGACTGGTTGCGGAGGTCCGTCATTGATCTCTGGTCGGGTTCAAGTTGATGCAACGGCCTGAGTTGGCGAAGACGAGAAGCTCAGCGGCGGCAGCGGCGGCGGAGCTCGAGCAGCAGAGGAATGGCGAGAGAAAGAAGATGACCGAAGGGGGAGAATGGAAAAGACCTAGGTCATGCCTATTTATAAGGAAGGGCTGACTGAGAAGGCACGAGAAACGAGGAGGCCAGGCATCATAATCCAACGACTCCGACGCCTCGATTTCCGCAAGGGTCAGTAAAGATAAAGATTCGTTAAGGATATGACAGAATAAAATAAGAATTTAATGGAAGATGACGTCATGTCAGGTTATCACGGATCCAGAAGATGACGTCCTGGCGGGTTATAAACTTTACACAGACAGAAGACAGAAGGCTTTTTTCTTAAGCTATTTTAAGATGGACATGAACCGGTTCAAATCAATCTGGGGCCTAATGTTGGGGATATAACTATTTGTGTAAGCCGCCCAGGAGGGGCCGGGTTACGCAAAGAGGATTCATCATATGAAGCCCAAGGTCAAGCATGAAGATGGCGGTTTAGTAAAGGGTTTAAAGCCCACAGGCGACTAAAGGCCCGTAGTGATAAACCGCCGTAATGGCATGACTTGTACGATAAGGCAGAATTAACTAGTCACCGAGCCGGACAATGTTTATGAGCCGGCCGGGACTCTGTAGGCCGCAGCGCGTCAACCCGTGTATATAAGGGGACGACCCGCTGGCGGCTTAGGGCAAGTAACATCAATTCGAGAGCCAGGCATAGCGTATCTCGCTCCCTGGTCATCGAAACCCTAGCAATACCAACCCAACTAGACGTAGGCCTTACCTTCATCGTAAGGGGCCGAACTAGTATAAAACCTCTCTCGTGTCCCTTGTCTCGTTAACCCCTTAAATCTTCCTAGTTGCGATGGCTCCATGACTAAGTCCTTACAAGAGGACATCTGCCATGACAATTCCACGACAGAAGGGGTAATAGGTTGTTAGGCAAATTTAAAACCAAGGTTGGGCCTTGCTGGAGGAGTTTTATTCAAGGCGAACTGTCAAGGGGTTCCCGTAACACCCAACCGCGTTAGGGACGCAAAATCCGGGAACATAATACCGATATGACGGAAAACTAGGGCGGCAAGAGTGGAACAAAACACCAGGCATAAGGTCGAGCCTTCCACCCTTTACCAAGTATATAGATGCATTAATAATATAAGAGATATTGTGATATCCCAACATAAACATAATCCAACATGGAGCAATCTTCATCTTCACCTGCAACTAGCAACGCTATAAGAGGGGCTGAGCAAAAGCGGTAACATAGCCAAACAACGGTTTGCTAGGAAGGGTGATAAAGGTTAGAGGTTCATGGCAATTTGGGAGGCTTGATAGGCAAGTGGTAGGAAACGCGGCATAGCGATAGAACAAAGCAATTAGCATAGCAATGATAGTAATGAGATCCAAGGTGACGGTCATCTTGCCTGAAATCCCGCTAGGACGAGGAACGAGTCCATGAAGAAGATGAAGCGACCAAGACGAACCAAGCGTAGACGAACGAATCCTCACGATCGCAACGAAATGGGAACTATCGAGAAGAAGCACACAACATGGTAAACACACCACACATGAACCTGACATGATGCTCAACCAAGTATGATGCATGACAAGGCTACATGAATCTACTCATGGCAAGGGATGATGCATACAAAAACAACACATCAAAGCAAGTTTAAATGAGGCCGGAAACAACATATAACAATTCCAGTAAGTCCCCATATGGAAATTTCGAAATTGGTCCAGATCTGAATAAATATTATGCTCAAGTTGTTAAACAGAAAGTTAATATGCACCAAAATGATCTACACGAAATTCTAGTTAAATTACATATAAAGTTCATTTAATTCGGAGCTACGGCCTAGAAGATATGAGCAAACCAAGTTAAACATGGCATTGATGTAAAATGCATTCGAACATAAAGCAAACACACTCAAAACATGGATGCAACAAGGTAACATGAAGCTACATGCAAAACTAAGCAAGTTTCATGTAAAGCACACTCAAAACGGAGCAACGGTTCAACACATACACATGAAACAAGTTTAAAGGTCATGCTGTCCAAAACAACAACTAGGCATATTGCGAGCACCAAAACAACATGCTACAGTACCTCAACATGAAAACAAAAGGCATGGTCATGATGTAAAGGTAAAGCATTACAAAACATGAACACTGAGCTATCTCCAGAAATCACAAGAGCATGCTCAAAAGGACATGGCAAGATTGCAAATAATAATAGTTTCACAGACTGCAGAATTTCAGGACATGGCAGAAGTAACATCTGGTTGCAATGTTTAGAGCTATCAAACAACATGCTACAGGAACTTATCATGGAAACAAAAGGCATGACATGAATCTACTAATTGCATAAAACAAAAGTCCCTTACTGATCATGAGACAAAAAGGCACAGAAGATATGATGGCACCCATGTAAACATAGCAAGTTTTATTACCAGGTTGAGACAGCAGAAAAAACAGAGCATGGCATAAACAATATTATGAAGGCATCTTTGCGAGCTCAAATAACTCATCACATAGCATTGCATGATAAGATAAGCATAGCTACAGCAATATGACATGTTCATGAA
This sequence comes from Aegilops longissima, assembly GCA_021605205.1. Classification (NCBI taxonomy): domain Eukaryota; kingdom Viridiplantae; phylum Streptophyta; class Magnoliopsida; order Poales; family Poaceae; genus Aegilops; species Aegilops longissima. The sequence continues at coordinate 192,851,694 of CM038676.1, read as the reverse complement.
GCTAAGCATGGCAATAGCAAGTTCATAGGGTGCATGGAACACTAGCAAAACACATGGCAAAACTGAACTTAATGTTAACAGGCTGGCAGCAATATTATTTAGCAAGTTTAGAGCAAGATTACAACAAGCTACAACAGGCTATAAATGCAACCAAAGGAACGGATTGATAGAGTATCATATGTATAACAAAACATCCTTAGTGAACATCTCCAGAATATGCATGTCTTAATTGGTAGCATCAAGCAAATATAGCAACAAGATATAACAGTTTCAGCATTAACAGAAAATTAACAGAAAGTAGCTCACTTCACAAGCTTGATGCACTCACTACAGGACATGAAAAATACATGGATGGCACCACTGTAAATATGGCATGGAGATGCTTCACAAACATATAGACATCATGCTCATAAGATGCACACACAAAATGCAACGAAAAAGAAAAATCACCAAGTTATAACAAGTTTCAGCAGTTAACATCATATAGCACTCTTGCAACGATGATTAGGGAATCAAAATGAACTCAAGCAAGCATGACCCAATGAAACAAAATGAAGATCATCTCATGATGAACATTTCAATATATTATGCATGCAAAACAGAGATACGGACATGCAGATACGATGCAATGAACATGGCATGAAAATGTAGCAGATCCGGGGACTTAGAGAAAATATACCCCTCCAAAAAGTCAACAGCACGAGGTGGAGCGGGATGAGGAGATCCGGGACGGGGCGCCGTGTTTGGATGGAGGGAGTGGTGGATCTGATCCACTCCCTCAGATCCGGCGCCGGCGAGAGCTCCGGCGAGCTCTCCGGCGAGGGAGACGACGCGGCGGCGGTGGAGGACGCGGCGCGCTGTGGCGAAGCTTCGGCGGACGACAGCGGAGGCGCGAGGTGCGGGCGCAACTGCATGGGGTGGCGTCGGGCGGTGCAGAGCGCGAGAGCAGCGCTGAGGCGGCGCGGCGTTGCCGACAACAGCAAAGCGGCAGTGCACGGCGGCGGGAAGCGCTGGTGCGGTGCGCGGTGCGTGGCGCGGGCGGCGGGAGATCTGTGATCGGCGCTGCAGCGGCGGTGGCGGAAAAACGAACAGCGACGAGTGGAGCTCGCGAGGGGGAGCGGCGCTGGCACCGTGGCGAGCAATGGCGGGCTGGAGCGGCTTCGACGGCGGCGGATCGGCCCCGTCTTGAGCCCGCGATAAACTCCACGGCCGGCGGCGCGAGGACGGCGGCGGAGGACAGGTGGCGGTTCCGGATTCTCTCAGGGGGCGGTGCGGACATGTCCGTGCTAGGAGGAGGTAGGAGTGTCCAAATGGAGTGCGGTTTTCGCCCACACAATCGTGATCCGACGATGGAGGACATGGAAGTGGTTTAGATGGGTTATTGGGCTGTTTTGGAGGGGTGTTGGGCTGCAACACAAAGAGGGCTTCTGGAGTTACCTGGTTAACCGTTGGAGCATCAAACGACCTCCAAATGGAACGAAACTTGACAGGTGGTCTACCGGTAGTGTACCAAGGCAACTTGGCAAATCTCGGTCCATTCCGAGAACGTTTAACACCCGCTCACGAAAGGAGGCAAGAGGGGTGCGCCGGTGCATGTGGGAGTGTCGGAACGCGAAATGGACAACGGGGCAAAGGACCGGATGCAAGTTTTTGAAAATATGAGGATGCAATGCAGATGATGACATGGCAAAATGCAACACGCAAGGAAATGACATGGCAACGAAGGCGAATAACTGGAAGACACCTGGCGCATCGGATTCGGGGCGTTACATCGTGGCCTTTGGTGTGGTGGATCTTGCAATACTGCTTGCCGGAGCCCCCTGGCTTGTCGGCAGCTGCTAAGGCCCGACAGGCTACGCACCCGGCAATCTCCTTGCCGGGGTCGTCTGCCTTGACCTTCTTGGCAGCGCCGGTGTCGTCAGACCCTTCAACGGCAAGCACGACCTTTCCCTTGCGTTTCCTATTGCGGCGCCGGCCCCTCTTCGTCGGGGCGGTGGTGTCTTCATCAGTAGAGTTAGTTTCCGCGCCGGCGTCTTCGCCGGGGTACTTCCTTCCCACTTCAGCCCGGGCGCACCTATCGGCCAGAACTTAGAGTTCGGCCACATCCTTAACCTTGGTCATCTCCACCTCTTCGCGCATCTTGCGGTTGCGCATGTTCTGATGGAATGCGCTGATCCAAAGAGCGGGATGAGCGTCGTGGATGTTGTCTCGCACCGGCTGAATCTCTGGATGTACTTGCGCAGGGTTTCCCCTTCCTTCTAGGGAATGATATGCAGATCACTAGCCTGGCCATGAGCTTGGTAGCCGCCGGTGAAGGCACCAACAAACTCATGGCACAGATTCGACCAAGAAGAAATGGAATCCGCCGACAAGTGCATCAACCAGGACATAACATTGGGCTTCAGCGCCAATGGGAAGTAATTGGCAAGCACCTTGTTGTCGTGAGCTCCGGCAGCATGCATCGCGATGGTGTAGATGCTGAGGAACTCGGACGGATGGGTCTTGCCAGTATACTTCTCGCCGATGTCGGGCTTGAACGTGCGGTGGGACGACCACTAGAACTGCCGCAGCTCACGGGTAAAGGCTGGGCAGCCCACCTCGTAAGGTAGGCCGCTGGAGCCCCTCGGCGCCGGGTGGTCCATAGCGGGTCCCGCCCGCTTGTCCGACTGGTGGCGTGTATCACGCCGGCGCTCCATAGTGGTTCGAGCATCCTCGTGAGCTTGTTCTCGAAGAACTTGGCGCTGGTCGCGATGGGTCCGCAGGTCGGACAACGCTATAGAGATGTTGTCACAAGCGTCGTCACGACAAGCAGACGCCACGGCGGATAGCGAGGAGGAGGGGAGTGCACCGTGACCACAGCACCCCCGGTCCTCCCAGCTCTGGCGTGTGGTGGCTCGGTGGGGCGCCGGCCCGAGGGTCTCGCTGGTCGCAGATCATCTTTGTTGGCGACGGCGATGAGGCTTCGGATGGTGGCCCTCCACTCGTCGAGCTTCTCCGCAACAGGAGGGAAGTCGAGGAGCAGTTGCGCGCGCCAAAGCTTCTGCCGGCGTGGGTGGCGGCGACAACTTCGTGGACCGTGGCGCACTTCGACTTCTAACCATGTTATAAGGAGCTCTATCACGACCCAGCGGCTACGCGCCATTTTCGCCAAGACTTCGGCGGGTGTGCTGAACTTCTTCATCTCGCGGACGACGCACATGGTTCTTCCCACTGCGGTGTCTGGGGTCTTCAGTGCGGTGACGCTGCTCGTTGCGCGCACCCTGGGAAGAGCGCGCTGTGGGCACTGGCGTGGGCGTCCTGGAGGTTGCTGCACCGCCCGGGGGCGGCACAACGACACTCCTGGAGGGCCCCGCGCCGCCTGCGGGGGGCCCAGCTCCGTCTTTGGATCTGGCGACATGCGGCCGGTCATCTGGCGCGCGAATGACGCCGCTCGCCAGGCTGTGACTACCAGGGCGATGCTGGTGCTCGCGAACTGCGGCCCGGGTCCTGTTCGCGACCGGCCCGATGCTCGTCCGTACTGGCATGGGACGTTCGGCTCCCGACGATCCGATCGCTGTGGCCGTCTTCTTCTTGGGAGCCATGGCGATGAAGAAACGCTAGGCTAACTACTAGACGAGATTTTCACAATTCCGCCCCCTACCTGGCGCGCCAAAGATGTCGATGTGGAACGACACCTATGGGATCACAAGAATCCCTACTACGGTTTCCGGGGCGCAGGGTTGCGAGAAGAGCAGGATTAGTAATCAGCACAAGGATCGTTTACCCAGGTTCAGGCCGCGAGGATGCGTAAAACCCTAGTCCTGCTTTGGTGGATGTATTGAGTGTTCTTGAGTTCTCGAACTAGCTACGGTGGCTGTGCCGTTTCAGAGAGCCGAATCCTTCTCCCGTATGCCATGGGCCTCCTTTTATAGTAGAAAGGGGTTGCCACAGTGGCACACAGGAGGTGGAAAGGCATACAGTGCTACGAGCTTATCGCTCGTATTACAGGACAAGACGCATTTAATGCGCCGCTAAGGTGTCCCTTAGCTTTATCAGGGGCGGGAGAGAGGCCCGTCCCGTCTGTCGCCACTCCTCCTCGCTTCGACACGCGCCCTGTCCAGTGACGCATGTGGCGCCATGTAGGCAGGCAGGCAGCTGAGGTGGCGCGGCGGTAGAGTCTTCACGAAGCTCTGCATGCCGCCATGTAGGCGCTTGATGAGTTGGCCTGGGAGCTGCATGTTTCCACGCAGGTGCCTGCCCAGTTGGTTGGGCTGGCAGCTGCATGGGAACGGTGATGGAGACTTAGCTGGTGCGGGCCTGGCAGTGGCCCTGCTGGCGTCCTTGGTGAGAGCCTTGCCAGGTGGCCCGACAAGGGTCTTGCCGTGGTGCGCCGTCGTCCCGGACAAGGATCTTGCCGAGGATCTTGTGGTCCTCCTCGGCAAGGATCTTGCCGAGGGTCGTCGTCTTTCAATCCTCATCTGATCTTGAACATTCCTTGTCTTCACAAAGATCTGCATGCCACCATGGAGGTGCCTCCCGAGCCCTAGTTCCAACGTGGTTGGTTGAGTTGGAACCCGTGGGCTCGAGGGTGGCTCACTTCGCTGGTGTGGGCGAGCCGCCCCGGCAAGGGCCTTGCCAGGATCGCTAAGGCTGCCCCCGGCAAGGATCTTGCCCGGGAAACCTGCTTTGCCTCTCTACTTCTTAGTGCTCTCCATCTTGGCGTTGCTCTGGCTGTCTTGGGCTTCGGTTTTACCTTGGTTCACCTCCCCTGCTCTGCTTGGTGTGGCCGCGGGCGCGGCTCCGACTGTCCGTGCACAGGTAAAGGGGTACAAAGATGCGCCCCTTCTTTTGTACACCGACACACCGCTAGGTGCCAGACCCACTGCAGGAGCAACGACGGACGTTGTGAACGCCTGGCAGAGCAAAGCTGATGACTACTCAATAGTTCAGTGTGTCATGCTTTACGGCTTAGAACCGGGACTTCAACGATGTTTTGAACGTCAGGGAGTATATGAGATGTTCCAGGAGTTGAAGTTAATATTTCAAGCAAATGCCCGGATTGAGAGATATAAAGTCTCCAATTAGTTCTACAGCTACAAAATGGAGGAGAATAGTTCTGTCAGTGAGCATATACTCAGAATGTCTGGGTACCACAATCACTTGACTTAGCTGGGAGTTAATCTTCCGATTGATAGTGTCATTGACAGACTTCTTCAATCACTGCCACCAAGCTACAAAAGCTTCGTGATGAACTATAATATGCAAGGGATGGATAAGACAATTCTGAGCTCTTCGCAATACTAAAGGCTGCGGAGGTAGAGATCAAGAAGGAGCATCAAGTGTTGATGGTCAACAGACCACTAGTTTTAAGAAGAAGGGCAAAGGGAAGAAGGGGAACTTCAAGAAGAACGGCAAGCAAGTTGCTGCTTAAGTGAAGAAGCCCAAGTCTGGACCTAAGCCTGAGACTGAGTGCTTCCACTGCAAAGGGACTGGTCACTGGAAGCGGAACTGCCCCAAGTATTTGGCGGATAAGAAGGATGGCAAAGTGAAAGGTATATTTGATATACATGTTATTGATGTGTACCTTACTAATGCTCGTAGTAGCGCCTGGGTATTTGATAATGGTTCTGTTGCTCATATTTGCAACTCGAAACAGGGGCTACGGATTAAGCGAAGATTGGCTAAGGACGAGGTGACGATGCGCGTGGGAAATGGTTCCAAAGTCGATGTGATCGCCGTCGGCATGCTACCTCTACATCTACCTTCGGGAATAGTTTTAGACCTGAATAATTGTTATTTGGTGCCAGCATTAAGGATGAACATTATATCTGGATATTGTTTGATGCGAGACGGTTATTCATTTAAATCATAGAATAATGGTTGTTCTATTTATATGAGTAATATCTTTTATGGTCAAGCACCCTTGATGAGTGGTCTATTTTTATTGGATCTCTATAGTAGTAATACACATATTCATAGTATTGAAGCCAAAAGATATAAGTTTAATAATGATAGTGCAACTTATTTGTCGCACTGCCGTTTAGGTCATATTGGTGTAAAGCGCATGAAGAAACTCCATGCTGACGGGCTTTTGGAATCACTTGATTTAAATCGCTTGATGCTTGCGAACCATGCCTCATGGGCAAGATGACTAAGACTCCGTTCTCCAGAACAATGGAGCGAGCAAAAGACTTAATGGAAATAATACATACTGATGCATGCGGTCCGATGAGTGTTGATGCTCGCGGCAGGTATCATTATTTTCTAACCTTCATAGATGATTTGAGCTGATATGGGTATATCTACTTAATGAACCATAAGTCTGAAACATTTGAAAAGTTCAAAGAATTTCAGAGTGAAGTGGAAAATCATCATAACAAGAAAATAAAGTTTCTACGATCTGATCGTAGAGGAGAATATTTGAGTTACGAGTTTGGTCTTCATTTGAAACAATGCGGAATAGTTTCGCAACTCACGCCACCCGGAACACCACAGTGTAATGGTGTGTCTGAACATTGTAATCGTACTTTAATAGATATGGTGCGATCTATGATGTCTCTTACTGATTTACCGCTATCGTTTTGGGGTTATGCTTTAGATACGGCTGCGTTCATGTTAAATAGGGCACCATCTAAATCCGTTGAGACGACGCCATATGAATTGTGGTTTGGCAAGAAACCCAAGTTGTCGTTTCTTAAAATTTGGGGTTGCGATGCTTATGTGAAAAAGCTTCAACCTGATAAGCTCGAACCCAAATTGGAGAAATGTGTCTTCATAGGATACCCAAAGGAGACTGTTGGGTACACCTTCTAGCACAGATCCGAAGGCAAGATATTCGTTGCTAAGAATGGATCCTTTCTAGAGAAGGAGTTTTGCTCGAAAGAAGTGAGTGGGAGGAAAGTAGAACTTGATGAGCTAATTGTACCTGCTACCTTATTGAAAAGTAGTTCATCACAGAAATCAGTTCCAGTGATTCCTACACCAATTAGTGAGGAATCTAATGATGATGATCATGAAACTTTTGATCAAGTTACTACCGAACCTCATAGGTCAACCAAAGTAAGATCCGCACCAGAGTGGTACGGTAATCCTGTTCTGGAAGTCATGTTACTTGACCATGACGAACCTACGAACTATGAGGAAGCGATGATTGACACGTCTCCAACGTATCTATAATTTTTTGTTGTTCCATGCTATTATATTATCCATCTAGGATGTTTTGTATGCATTTATATGCTATTTAATATGATTTTTGGGACTAACCTATTAACCTAGTGTCCAGTGTATGTTTCTGTTTTTTCCTTGTTTATGAGTATCGTAGAAAAGGAAAACACAACGGAGTCCAATTGACTTGAAATTTCACGGAGATTATTTTTGGACCAGAAGAAGGCCACGGAGTATCGGAGATGGGCCAGAAGAGTCCCGAGGCACCCACGAGGGCGGGGGGCACGCCCTACATCCCTGGGCGCACCCGCCTACCTCGTGGCCGCCTCGGGGACCCCCCCTGACTTGTTCCCGACGCCAACACCTCTTATATATACCCAAACTTCTAGAACATAACCTAGATCGGGAGTTCCGCCGCCACAAGCCTCTGTATCCACCAAAAACCAATCAGGGCCCTATTCCAGCACCCTGCTGGAGGGGGCAACCCTCACCGGTTGCCATCTTCATCATCCCGGAGCTCTCCATAACGAGGAGGGAGTAGTTCACCCTCGGGGCTGAGGGTATGTACCAGTAGCTATGTGTTTGATCTCTCTCTCTCTTGTGTTCTTTATGTGGCACGATCTTGATGTATCACGAGCTTTGCTATTATAGTTGGATCTTATGACATTTCTCCCCCTCTACTCTCTTGTAATGGATTGAGTTTTCCTTTGAAGTTATCTTATCGGATTGAGTCTTTAAGGATTTGAGAACACTTTATGTATGTCTTGCATGTGCTTATCTATGGTGACAATGGGATATTCACGTGATCTACTTGATGTATGTTTTGGTGATCAACTTGCGGGTTCAGTGACCTTGTGAACTTATGCATAGGGGTTGGCACATGTTTTCGTCTTGACTCTCCGGTAGAAACTTTGGGGCACTCTTTGAAGTACTTTGTGTTGGTTTGAATAGATGAATCTGAGATTGTGTGATGCATATCGTATAATCATACCCGTGGATACTTGTGGTGACATTGGAGTATCTAGGTGACATTAGGGTTTTTGTTGATTTGTGTCTTAAGGTGTTATTCTACCTTGAGGTGGTTTCGTACCCTACCATAATCTCTTTGTTTGTTCTCCGCTATTAGTGACTTTGGAGTGACTCTTTGTTGCATCTTGAGGGATAGTTATATGATCCAGTTATGTTATTATTGTTGAGAGAACTTGCACTAGTGAAAGTATGAACCCTAGGCCTTGTTTCAACGCATTGCAATACCGTTTACGCTCACTTTTATCATTAGTTACCTTGCTGTTTTTATATTTTCAGATTACAAAAGCCTATATCTACCATCCATATTGCACTTGTATCACCATCTCTTCGCCGAACTAGTGCACCTATACAATTTACCATTGTATTGGGTGTGTTGGGGACACAAGAGACTCTTTGTTATTTGGTTGCAGGGTTGTTTGAGAGAGACCGTCTTCATCCTACGCCTCCCACAGATTGATAAACCTTAGGTCATCCACTTGAGGGAAATTTGCTATTGTCCTACAAACCTCTGCACTTGGAGGCCCAACAACGTCTACAAGAAGAAGGTTGTGTAGTAGACATCAAGCAATTTCTGGCACCATTGCCGGGGAAGTTAGTGCTTGAAGGTATGTCTTTAGATCTTGCAATTGAAACTTTTTGTTTCTTGTTTTATCACTAATTTAGTCTATAAAAAACTATAAAAAATGTAACTAAGGGTGCCTCATATGCTTCATCTTTTTAATATCTTTCATGAAAATAAGGATTCCGATAATTGTGCCAAAGTGTTAGAAGAAGAATGCATTAAAATGTTTGGCACTAAATCTTTGAATGATGAGCATGATTGCAATGTTGTTAGTACGAACTCTTTGACTATCCATGGTACTAATGATGATTGCACTAGTCATGATGAAAATGTCTCTTATAAGCATGTCAATTTTTGTGGAGTGCATAGAGTTTGCAAGTACACACCAAATAGGGAAGATAGATTTTGCAGGAGGCATAAGTATTTAGAAACCAAATGGTTGCAAGAAAGGCTAGATGTTTGTGCTGAAAATTCAAATTTTATTAGCCATCGTTGTGAACTTTGCAATGAACGTGGTCATTTAAATATCCAATGCAAATTGTTTCATGATCGTATCGTGTCCAAAAATTGTGATGACTTGATTTCCCTTGCGCATCATAATGAACTTAGTTTTCTTGTGGGTTATGAAGAAATGAAACGTATAACTAAGGATATGCCAGAATTTGTCCTTGATAAAGTTCTTGATTTTGATCTAGAGGAAATTTATATGTATTGTGTGGTGACTTGCATTGAAAATCCTTATATTGCCAATTACATAAATACAAGAAAATAAATAGAAGATGAAGAGAATACTAATGAAAGGGAAGAGATTTCCTAATATCCTCCTATTCTTTCTTATGATGAATCAGGTAACGAGGAGGAGCTTTCTATTCAACCAATTTCATTAATAAGGAGCTCCAAAAAATGGATTAAACCCACACACAATGTGAAGAAGAAAGAGAAAAGACGGAGAATCAAAGGTAAAAAGGTATCCCTCCCATAATGATGTTGCTCCTATTACTCATTGTGATGATGATAATTGCTATGCTATTGGTGTTATCCATACTATTAATGATGAGAGTGATTATGCTTATGATATGAAAAGTCCCAAGCTTGGGGATGCTATGTTTGATGAGAATGACATGTTTGAGAATTCATTTGCTGCAATTAATGTTTGTCCCAAGCTTGGGGATGCTATGTTTTATGAAGATGATATTTTTAACCTCCCAAGTTTTGATATGCAAATTTATTATGATGAAAGCATGCCTCCTATTTATGATGACTATATTGATGAAAGTGGGTTTGGAAGAGTGTCAACTTTAGGAAGTAATGATCCCACTATTTTGGAGGGTGTTGAATCTTATTGTGACAATTATGAAAGTGGATTTGGAGAGGTCATGACTTTATTTAGTAATGATTCCACTATCTTGGAAGAGGTTTCAATCGATTATGATGAGAACAAAGTTGCTACTTATGATAATCTTATGCTATAAAAAGTAGTGATGATTATATTTATAAAACTTGTCATGATTATGATTACCATTTTTCTGAACATTACTCTTTTAAAGTGGAAACAATTTATAGTATTCGAGTTTCTAATGATACTCCCACTATTCCGAATGAGAAGAATTTTGCTTATGTGGAGAGTAGTAAATTTTCTATACTTGTAGGTCATGGAAAGAATGCTTTATGTGATGGTTATATTGTTGAATTCATTCATGATGCTACTGAAAATTATTATGAGAGAGGAACATATGCTTGTAGAAATTGCAATAATATCAAGTTTCCTCTGTATGTGCTTAAAGTTTTGAAGTTATGCTTGTTTTGCCTTCCTATGCTAGTTGATTATTGTTCCCATAAGTTGCTTGCTCACAAAATCCCTATGCATAGGAAGTGGGTTAGACTTAAATGTGCTATTCATATTCTTCATGATGCTCTCTTTATGTTTCAATTCTTATCTTTTATGTGAGCATCATTGAAATCATCATGCCTAGCTAGGGGCGTTAAACGTTAGCGCTTGTTGGGAGGCAACCCAATTTTATTTTTGTTCTTTGCTTTTTGCTCCTGTTTAGTAATAAATAATCTATTTATCCTCTGGTTAGATGTGGTTCTATGTTTAATTTAGTGTTGGTGCCAAGTAGAACCAATAGGATCTTCTTGGGTGATAGTTGTTTGATCTTGCTGAAAAAGACAGAAACTTTATGCTCACGGAAATTATTGTTAAAATTCACCAGAACGTGATACAATACCAATTATTTTTGCAGTAGATCAATATACAAATTATACAGGTTGTCCTAGTTTTTCAGAATTTTTGGAGTTCCAGAAGTATTCGAACAAATCAGATTGCTACAGATTGTTCTGTTTTTGACAGATTCTGTTTTCTATGTGTTGTTTGCTTATTTTGATGAATCTATGAGTAGTATCGGGGGGTATGAACCATAGATAAGTTTGAATACAGTAGATATTACACCAATATGAATTTAGAATGAGTTCACAATAGTACCTAAGCTGTGATTTATTTTCTTATACTAACGGAGCTTACGAGTTTTCTGTTAAGTTTTGTGTTGTGAAGTTTTCAAGTTTTGGGTAAAGATTCCATGAACTATGGAATAAAGAGTGGCAAGAGCCTAAGCTTGGGGATGCCCAAGGCACCCCAAGGTAATATTCAAGAACAACCAAGATCCTAAGCTTGGAGGTGCCCCGGAAGGCATCCCCTCTTTCGTCTTCGTTCATCGGTAACTTTACTTGGAGCTATATTTTTATTCACCACATGATATGTGTTTTGCTTGGAGCGTCATTTTGTTTTTTTTTGCTTGTTGTTTGAATAAAATACCAAGATCTGAAATTCTTAAATGTTAGGGAGTCTTCACATAGTTACATAATTATTCGACTACTCAGTGATCTTCACTTATATCCTTCGGAGTAGTTTGCCATTTGCTCTAGTGCTTCACTCATATCTTTTTAGAGCACGACGGTGGTTTTATTTTGAAGAAATATATGAAATCTCATGCTTCACTTATATTATTTTTAGAGTCTTTAGAACAACATGGTAATTTGCTTTGGTTATAAAATTTAGTCCTAATATGATAGGCATCCAAGAGGGATATAACAAAAACTCTCATATAAAGTGCATTGAATACTATGAGAAGTTTGATTCCTTATGATTGTTTTGAGATATGAAGATGGTGATATTAGAGTCATGCTAGTGAGTAGTTGTGAATTTGAGAGATACTTGTGTTAAAGTTTGTGATTCCCGTAGCATGCACGTATGGTGAACCGTTATGTGATGAAGTCGGAGCATAATTTATTTATTGATTGTCTTCCTTATGAGTGGCGGTCGGGGACGAACGATGGTCTTTTCCTACCAATCTATCCCCCTAGGAGCATGCACGTACTACTTCGTTTTGATAACTAATAATTTTTTGCAATAAGTATATGAGTTCTTTATGACTAATGTTGAGTCCATGGATTATACACACTCTCACCCTTCCACCATTGATAGCCTCTCTAATACCGCACAACTTTCGCCAGTACCATACACCCACCATATACCTTCCTCAAAACAGCCACCATACCTACCTATTATGGCATTTCCATGGCCATTCTGAGATATATTGCCATGCAACTTTCCACCGTTTCGTTTATTATGACACGCTCCATCATTGTCATATTGCTTTGCATGATCATGTAGTTGACATCGTATTTATGGCAAAGCCACCGTTGATAATTCTTTCATACATGACACTCTTGATTAATTGCACATCCCGGTACACCGCCGGAGGCATTCACATACAGTCATATTTTGTTCTAAGTGTCGAGTTGTAAGTAAATAAAAGCGTGATGGTCATCATTATTAGAGCATTGTCCCATGTGAGGAAAGGATAATGGAGACTATGATTCCCCCACAAGTCGGGATGAGACTCCGGACGAAAAAAAAGAGAAAAAAGAGGCCATAAAAAAAGAGAAGGCCCAAAAAAACAAAAAAATGAGAGAAAAAGAGAGAAGGGGCAATGCTACTATCCTTTTACCACACTTGTGCTTCAAAGTAGCACCATGATCTTCATGATAGAGAGTCTCCTATGTTGTCACTTTCATATACTAGTGGGAATCTTTCATTATAGAACTTGGCTTGTATATTCCGATGATGGGCTTCCTCAAAATGCCCTAGGTCTTCGTGAGCAAGCGAGTTGGATGCACACCCACTTAGTTTCTTTTTGAGCTTTCATACACTTATAGCTCTAGTGCATCCGTTGCATGGCAATCCCTACTCACTCACGTTAATATCTATTGATGGGCATCTCCATAGCCCGTTGATACGCCTAGTTGATGTGAGACTAGCTTCTCCTTTTTGTCTTCTCCACAACCACCATTCTATTCCACCTATAGTGCTATGTCCATGGCTCACGCTTATGTATTGCGTGAAGATTGAAAAAGTTTGAGAACATCAGAAGTATGAAACAATTGCTTGGCTTGTCATCGGGGTTGTGCATGATTTAAATATTTTGTGTGATGAAGATAGAGCATAGCCAGACTATATGATTTTGTAGGGATAGCTTGCTTTGGCCATGTTATTTTGAGAAGACATGATTGCTTAGTTAGTATGCTTGAAGTATTATTGTTTTCATGTCAATATTAAACTTTTGTTTTGAATCTTATGGATCTGAATATTCTTGCCACAATAAAGAAGATTACATTGATAAATATGTTAGGTAGCATTCCACATCAAAAATTCTGTTTTTATCATTTACCTACTCGAGGACGAGCAGGAATTAAGCTTGGGGATGCTTGATACGTCTCCAACGTATCTGTAATTTTTGATTGTTCCATGCTATTATATTATCCATCTAGGAGGTTTTATATGCATTTATATGCTATTTTATATGATTTTTGGGACTAACCTATTAACCTAGAGCCCAGTGCCAGTTTCTGTTTTTTCCTTGTTTTTGAGTATCGCAGAAAAGGAAAACCAAACGGAGTCCAATTGACTTAAAATTTCACGGAGATTATTTTTTGACCAGAAGAAGGGCACGGAGTATCTGAGATGGGCCAGAAGAGTCCCGACGCACCTGAGGGAGTCCTGGATTAGGGGGTCCTAGGACAGCCGGACTATATACTTTGGTCGGACTGTTGGACTATGAAGATACAAGATTGAAGACTTCGTCCCGTGTCCGGGTGGGACTCTCCTTTGCGTGGAAGGCAAGCTTGGCAATTCGGATATGTAGATCTCCTCCCTTGTAACCGACTCTGTGTAACCCTAGCCCGCTCTGGTGTCTATATAAACCGAAGGGTTTAGTCCGTAGGACAAGGACAATCATAATCATAGGCTAGCTTCTAGGGTTTAGCCTCTACGATCTCGTGGTAGATCAACTCTTGTAATACTCATATCATCAAGATCAATCAAGCAGGAAGTAGGGTATTACCTCCATCGAGAGGGCCCGAACACAGGTAAACATTGTGTCCCCGCCTCCTGTTACCATTATCCTGAGACGCACAGTTCGGGACCCCCTACCCGAGATCCGCCGGTTTTGACACAAACATTGGTGCTTTCATTGAGAGTTCCACTGTGCCGTCACGATAAAGGCTTGATGGCTCCTTCGATCATCGGCAACGATGTGATCCAGGGTGAGGTTTTTCTCCCTGGACAGATCTTCGTATTCGGCGTCTTCGTACTGCGGGCCAACTCGCTTGGCCATCTGGAGCAGATCGATAGCTACGCCCCTGGCCATCAGGTCAGGTTTGGAAGCTTGAACTATACTGCCGACATCCGGGGAGACTTGATCTTCGACAGATTCGAGCCCATGTCAGGTGCGCCGCACAGTCATGACGAGCATGACTTAGCTCTGCCGTCGGATGGTGTTCGGGAGATCACACCTGCGGCTACTCCGGCCCTCAATCCGGAGCAGATTGTGCCATCCGAGGACGGGTGGATGGACCCCGCCACGGAGGCCGCACACTCAGTGGTGATAGAGCCAAATACTGACTTCACCTCCTATGAGACCTGTGTCATCGGACCCTTGGATTCGTCCCCAGCCACAGGCTCCGAACCGCTCGCGTCCGTGCCTATCGAATCTGATTGGGCACCGATCATGGAGTTTACCTCCGCGGATATCTTTCAGCACTCGCCCTTGGGCGACGTGCTAAATTCATTGAGATCTCTCTCCTTGTCAGGAGACCCTTGGCCGAACTATGTCCGGCTTGAGTGGGAAGCGGACGACGAAGAAATTCGTTCCCCACCCACCACCCACTTAATAGCCACTATCGACGACTTAACCGACATGCTTGATTTCGGCTCCGAAGACATCGATGGTATGGACGATGATGCAGGAGAAGAACAGGAACCACCGCCCACAGGGCGCTGGACAGCCACCTCATCATATGATATATATATGGTGGACACACCCAAAGAAAGCGATGGCAATAAGGCAACGGAGGATAATCCCCTCGAGAAGCAATCTAAGCACCGACGTCATCGGCGCCGCTCTAAGACCCGCCATAGCAAAAGCAGCGATACCGGCACAAGAGAAAATAACGCTATGGATAGTGCCGAAGACGAAGACAATCCCCCCCAGCCAGGCTTCGAGCGGGAGGATGGGCAAGCTAGCCCTAAAGGACAGGCGACAGACGGAGAATCAGAGGATGACAATTACATGCCCCTCTCCGAAGACGAGGTGATCCTCGGCGACGAAGAATTCATCGTGCCTGAGGATCCCGTCGAGCAGGAGCGCTTCAAGCGCCGGCTTATAGCCACAGCAAAAAGCCTGAAGAAAAAGCAGCAGCAGCTTCAAGCTGATCAAGATCTACTAGCGGATAGATGGACCGAGGTCCTGGCAGCCAAGGAATACGTACTCGAGCGCCCAACCAAAAGTTATCCAAAGCGCAGGTTGCTACCCCAACTCAAGGAGGAAGCATTAAAGCCTACACTACCAGCCTATGATGCGGCTGACCGGCCACCTCGTGGCCGAGACAAAGCGGCGTATCAGCCCAAAGTCCAGCCTGCACCCGGTCACCAGTAAAACAAAAACACCAAGGCCCGGGGCTACACGCAGGACCTGCGAGATGTATTGGAAAACAAAGCAGGACATACAAGATCGATCTACGGATCACGGGGGCGCGCCCCAACGCGTGATGACGACCATCACGCTGGATATACTAAAAGCAAATCCGGCCGGGCCGAATATAGCAGAGAAGACTCGTATGAACTGCGTCGTGATATAGCCCGGCACAAAGGCGCCGCACACCCCCTATGCTTCACCGACGAAGTAATGGATCATGAATTCCCAGAAGGGTTTAAACCCGTGAACATTGAATCATATGATGGTACAACAGACCCCCGCGGTATGGATTGAAGATTTCCTCCTCCACATCCACATGGCCCGCGGTGATGACCTACATGCCATCAAGTATCTCCCACTAAAACTCAAAGGAGCGGCTCGGCATTGGCTGAATAGCCTGCCGGCAAACTCCATTGGCAGTTGGGAGAACTTGGAAGACGCATTCCTTGACAACTTCCAGGGCACTTATATGCGACCACCAGATGCTGATGACTTGAGTCACATAACCCAACAGCCCGGGGAGTCAGCCAGGAAATTCTGGACTCGGTTCCTAACTAAAAAGAACCAAATTGTCGACTGTCCGGATGCCGAGGCTTTAGCGGCATTTAAGCATAACATCCGCGACGAGTGGCTCGCCCGACACCTCGGCCAAGAGAAGCTGAAGTCCATGGCAGCCCTCATGACACTCATGACCCGCTTTTGTGCGGGCGAGGACAGCTGGCTGGCTCGCAGCAACAACACATCAAGAAATCCTGGCAATTCAGATGCCAGAGATAGCAACGGCAAGCCACGTCACAACAGACACAAGCGTCGCAACAACGGCGACAACGCCGAAGACACAACAGTCAATGCCGGATTCAGTGGCTCTAAGTCTGGTCAGTAGAAAAATCCGTTCAAAAGAAGCAATCCGGACCCGTCCAGTTTGGACCGCATACTCGATCGCTCGTGTCAAATTCACGGCACCCCCGATAAACCAGCCAACCACACCAACAGAGAATGCTGGGTGTTCAAACAGACCGGCAAGTTGAATGCCAAAAACAAGGAAAAGGGGCTGCATAGCAACGACGAGGAGGAGCCTCGACCGCCGAACACAGGAGGACAGAAGAAATTTCCTCCCCAAGTGAAAAGGGTGAACATGATATACGCAACCCATATTCCCAAGCGGGAACGGAAGCGTGCACTAAGGGACGTCTATGCGATGGAGCGAGTCGCCCCAAAGTTCAACCCATGGTCTTCACCCTACCAGTATCCGTCATGGCGGTTCTGCCGCATTGGTCCTTGACCCCATCATTGACGGATTTCACCTCACTTGAGTCCTTATGGATTGCGGTGGCGGCAACTGAACCTGCTCTATCGGGATACGGTCGCAAAATGGGTATCGACCCTCGAGATCAAACCCACAAAACCACCTTTAAAGGTGTCATACCAGTGTAGAGGCCTGTTGCATGGGCTCAATCACACCGAAGTGGTCTTCGGATCTCGGACAACTTCCGAGCGAGGAGTTAATCTTGATATCGTCCCCTTCGCGATGGCTATCACGCCTTTGCTCGGACGAACCGCATTCGCCAGATTCAATGCGGTACCGCACTATGCATACCTCAAGCACAAAATGCCAGGACCTCACGGGGTTATAACAGTTAATGGAAACACAGAGCGCTCGCTCCGTATAGAGGAGCACACTGCGGCCCTCGCAGCAGAAGTACAAAGCAGCCTTCCGAGGCAAACCGCCAATTCGGCGATAAAGCCCCCGGACATCTTCAAGCGAGTCTGGAGTACCCTGCAACAGGATCACCCGGCACGTCCAGAGCTCGCCTAGCAATTCGGCCTCCGTCCTAGTCCCAGTCAATCGGCGAAATTTGTGTCGCGCGTACATAATTACGCACTCAAGATACCATGGGCATAGGCGGAGGCACGGCTATGGCACGGCCCACAATACGGCTCAACCGCCTCAGGACCCGTATATCTTTACCATTTTCTTCCTTTCAGGACCCTATTCTCTGGAAGCCCTTTCCGATAGCCTGATTATCGGACCCATCACGGGAAGGAAACACCAAGGAAGAAAGAAGCTTTGACGTACAAGGGAATCCCCATGTGGTCTCTGATAACGATCGCTATACCTGTTGTACATACCCACACGCAGCTTGCCCTTGGATAGGACATGTCAAATAGTCCTATTTTTGCTTATTGCACTACTTGTATATACGCTTTGACGTATCATTTAAATAACAATGTACATCGTTAGCTTATTATTGCATTTCTTCATCTTTTTTCCCTGTCTGCTTATTTACGACAAATTACACCCGTACATTCTAGTACGTCCAGTGCGCCAGGGGCTTCAGTGTACCCCATAACACGGCAAGAAAAGTCCGAACACTTTCGACAGTGCGGCACCCCGAACTTATAGCATTATATGCATCAGCTCTAAATCATGTCTTGGGTCAATAGTTGGGTTTGTCCGGCTCCCATGTTTTGGTACCTTACGTTCCGCTATATCGGCTAAGGTAGCACTGGGAGAACTACTGCGATTGTGTCCCGGTTCTTTCGGACGAGCACCTCAGTAGAGAAAGTCGAAAACTGACTGTCATGATGCGGTGAGAGCTGGTCGTTGTTCGAGAGGTCTCAAATCCTTAAAGATTTTTTCCGCTTCGGGCGAGGAATCGGCCTGGTCTGATTTAGGCGTATATAGCGCCCCAAGTTCGGCCTTCCGAATACTAGGGGCTTCGCCAAAATTTAAAATTCTAGACTTCTATGGCTAAGTGAGAGTGATAAAGTTGTATAGTCCGATTGCCTTGTTCACTGTGCTAAACACCTCCTTAAAGGACCAACGAAATTTGGATAAAGAGTGTTTAAGATTTATCCCGAACACCTCAGTGCTAGTTACATGGGGCGAGAAGCGACGGGTAGCGCCAGATTTTATAAACGGCCGCACAGAAGGTAATATTTTAAATCGACAAGCTTTATATAGCGCACATGAAGTCGTTTTCATATTACAGGATCACATGAGTACATTCATTCAAATATTACATCCTTAGCACATTCCTCCGCCACAAGGCGGGCACCCTTCAGGACACTGTCATAATACTTTTCGGTGTGGCGATGCTCCTTGCCCTCCGGTGGCCCCTCCTTCACCAGCTTTTCGGCATCCATCTTCGCCCAGTGCACTTTCGCACGGGCAAAGGCCCTGCGCGCACCTTCAATGCAGACTGACCGCTTTATGACTTCAAACCGTGGGCAGGCATTCACAAGCCGCTTTACCAGGCCGAAGTAGCTTCCGGGCAGGGGCTCGCCAGGCCACATCCAGACTATGAGACCCTTCATGGCCAGTTCGGCCGCCTTGTGAAGCTCGACCAGTTGCTTCCGCTGGTCGCTCAAGGGCATCGGATGTTCGGTCCTAGCATATTGAGACCAGAACAACTTTTTCGTCGAGCTCCCTTCCTCGGCCCGGTAGAACTCCGCGGCATCCGATACGCTGCACGGTAGATCTGCGAACGCTCCTGGAGAGCTCCGAATTCGGGTAAGTAAAAGGAAAGTCTCATTCACATGCTTGCTTTGCATAATGAACACCTTACCCGCTGCTATCTTCTTGACCGCCTGAATCTCCTGGAGGGCCTTTTGGGCTTCGGCCTTGGCATTTTGTGCATTCTCGAGGGGCTTCGCAAGCTCGGACCCCTCCGTCTTAGAGTCACGCTCCAAGGACTCATATTTCTTGACGAAATCCTGGAGCTCTTGCTGGACCTCGCCGACTCGGGCCTCTTGCTTCTCGTGCTCAACGCGCTCCTTGGCCGCTCTGTCTTCGGCCTCGGACAGCGCCTTCTTCAGGGCTGCCACTTCGGTCGTTGCCCCTAGCAAAATTCATGATGATCCTATGATCTAAAAACCACTTTTCTTTATCAATATACAGACGGGGTATCACTTACCTTTGTTCTCTTCGAGCTGCCTCTTGGTAAGGCCGAGCTCTTCCTCGGACCACTCAAGGTCCCGCTTCAGTCCAGAGACCTCCGCAGTACGAGCGGCAGCGGCCAGCAGTGAAGCCTGCTTATTCACATAGACATATTCTGATTAGACTCCTGTGATTGTTATTTGATCCTCTGTTCGGCCTTTCTTTCCGAACACCAAATAGAGCATCAGGGGCTACTGTCTATGTTGTGATATTTTCTCATAATTTGATTACTTACCTCAAAGCCTGTTAGGAGGCTGGCACAGGCTTCGGTCAATCCGCTTTTGGCGGATAGAACCTTCTCGACCACCGCACTCATGATGGTGCGGTGATCTTCGTTAATGGAAGCGCCGCGAAGCGCTTCCAGCAAGTTGTCCGATGCCTCTGGATGGACAAAGTCCATCGGCACAGATGGCTCGTCTGTGGGCCGGAGGGAGGTGGCTGTCGGGAGTGAATCGTTGTTCATTGCCGACTGGCCCAAAGACCCATCCGAAGAGGATACGTTGATGTGGGCCTTGGACGGACTACATGATCATGTTTGACATGATAAGAAGCAATAAAACAAAACATACCAGAACTATTATAGTATCTGGATACTTACGACTTCGCCAGGGGCTTGTCCCTGGGCAAGCACTCCTCGTCGCTGTAAGATGCTGTTGTGGAGTGGTCCGGAAGGAGGGTCCTTCCCTTCTTGGACCCTTCGGCCTCCCTAGATGGGGCGGCCTTCCTTTTCTTGTCCCCCGGTTGGGGGGGGGAGAACTTTCCTCTTCCTCCTCCTCGTTTTGTTGGGAGGAGTGCGCCTCGGTGTTTTCGGACGATGAGTCCGATAGAACCTTGCATCAGAGAACTTTCCTGGTCCCCGTGGCCTTCTTCTTGGCCTTCTTCTCCGGTGCCTCATAGGGCGCCAGAACCAGCATCTCCGTTAAGAGAGCCTTTGCTGGATCTTCGGGCAGTGGGGCCAGACAATCGATCCGCTCCGCTGTCGCTACCCAGTCCTGTTAAAATGGCGTGGAGGCTCAGATCCCTCACACGATTATACTGGGGAAAGGAACATCTTGTGAGATATAAAGAGCTTACCGGATTGGCAGGGCGCTTTGCGCTGAGTCCGCGATCCTCGGTAAGGGGAGGAGGTACCTCGGCGGCCTTGAACAACACCTTCCAGACGTCTTTGTGCGTCGTGCCGAAAAGCTCTCGCAGCGTCTGGTGCTTGGTCGGGTCGAACTCCCACATATTGAATGCCCGTATTTGACACGGAAGGATCCGGCGGAAGAGCATGACCTGGACCATGTTGACAAGCTTGATTTTCTTGATTATCATATTTTTGACACAGCTCTGGAGTCCGGTCAGCTCCACCGATGAACCCCAGGATAGGCCCTTCTCTTTCCAGGAGGTGGCCGCATGGGGATGCCGGATCGAAATTCGGGGGCCGCCACCCAGTTAGTGTCGCAGAGCTCGGTGATGTAGAACCACCCCGATTGCCACCCCTTCACGGTCTCCACATAGGAGCCTTCGAGCCAGGTGACGTTGGGCATTTTGCCTACCATGGCGCCTCCGCACTCCGCTTGCTGGCCGACCACCACCTTCGGTTTCACATTGAAGGTCTTCAGCCACAGGCCGAAGTGGGGCTTGATGCGGAGGAAGGCCTCGCACACGATGATAAACGCCGAGATGTTGAGGATGAAATTGGGGGCCAGATCATGGAAGTCCAGCCCGTAGTAGAACATGAGCCCGCGGACAAATGGGTGGAGGGGAAATCCCAGTCCGCGGACGAAGTGGGTGAGGAATACAACCCTCTCATGGGGTTCTGGAGTAGGGACGATCTGCCCCGCGTCTGGGAGCCGGTGCGCGATGTCTGCAGCCAGGTATCTGGCTTCCCGGAGCTTCGTAATGTCCTCCTCCGTAGCGAAGGAGACCATCCGCTTGCCTCTCGCTCCGGACATGTTTGGAATGGCTTTGCGGAGAAGATGAGAACTTGGGCGCTGGAGCTCGAGTGCGCGGGAGTGGATGGGCAGGGGAAGAAGAAGGCATGGGTGAAAAAGAGGAATCATTATCCCTTTATAAAGGCGGAAGAAACTGTGCGCCTCCCCACTTGCCCCGTAAAATCGCTTATTCCCCAAGCGCGGCGATTGATGGCGCGGTTGGGTTACCCATACCCGTATTAATGAGAATCCCGTGATAAGGGGACACGATCTCTGCTTCGACAAGACGTGCCAAGGAAACCGCCTCGCAACATGTGCAGCAGCTGGTTGAGGAAAACGGTTCCAATAAAGACCGGGTCATGGCGTGATGTCACGCTATGAAATGTTGTCACCAGATTGGATTTCTGGAATATTGCACTCTCTACAGTGGTATGTGGAATTTGTTTTGCAGAGCCGGACACAATCCTTGTGTTCAAAATCTTCTATGGAGTATTCGGAGAAGGAACCCGCCTTGCAATGCCGAAGACAATTTGCGCGTCGGACTCATCGTCATTGAAGCCTGGTTCAGGGGCTACTGAGGGAGTCCTGGATTAGGGGGTCCTCGGATAGCCGGACTATATACTTTGGCTAGACTGTTGGACTATGAAGATACAAGATTGAAGACTTCGTCTCGTGTCCGGGTGGGACTCTCCTTTGCGTGGAAGGCAAGCTTGGCAATTCGGATATGTAGATCTCCTCCCTTATAACCGACTCTGTGTAACCCTAGCCCCCTCCGGTGTCTATATAAACCGGAGGGTTTAGTCCGTAGGACAAGGACAATCATAATCATAGGCTATCTTCTAGGGTTTAGCCTCTACGATCTCGTGGTAGATCAACTCTTGTAATAGTCATATCATCAAGATCAATCAAGCAGGAAGTAGGGTATTACCTCCATCAAGAGGGCCCGAACCTGGGTAAACATTGTGTCCCCCGCCTCCTGTTACCATTAGCCTAAGACGCATAGTTCGGGACCCCCTAGCCGAGATCCGCCGGTTTTGACACCGACAGCACCCACGAGGGTGGGGGGCGCGCCCTACCCCCCTGGGCGCACCCCCCTACCTCGTGGACGCCTCGGCGACCCCCCTGACTTGTTCCCGACGCCAACACCTCTTATATATACCCAAACTTCCAGAACATAACCTAGATCGGGAGTTCCGCCGTTGCAAGCCTCTATAGCCACCAAAAACCAATCGGGACCCTGATCCGGCACCCTGCCGGAGGGGGGAACCCTCACCGGTGGCCATCTTCATCATCCCGGCCCTCTCCATGACGAGGAGGGAGTAGTTCACCCTCGGGGATGAGGGTATGTACCAGTAGTTGTGTGTTTGATCTCTCTCTCGTGTTCTTGATGTGGCACGATCTTGATGTATCGCGAGCTTTGCTATTATATTTGGATCATTTCTCCCCCTCTACTCTCTTGTAATGGATTGAGTTTTCCCTTTGAAGTTATCTTGTCGGAGTGAGTCTTTAAGGATTTTAGAACACTTTATGTATGTCTTGCATGTGCTTATCTATGGTGACAATGGGATATTCACGTGATCTACTTGATGTATGTTTTGGTGATCAACTTGCGGGTTCAGTGACCTTGTGAACTTATGCATAGGGGTTGGCACACGTTTTCTTCTTGACTCTCCGGTAGAAACTTTGGGGCACTCTTTGAAGTACTTTGTGTTGGTTTGAATAGATGATCTGAGATTGTGTAATGCATATCGTATAATCATACCCGCAGATACTTGTGGTGACATTGGAGTATCTAAGTGACATTAGGGTTTTGGTTGATTTGTGTCTTAAGGTGTTATTCCAGTACGAACTCTATGATAGATCGAACGGAAAGAATAGCTTCGTGTTATTTTACTACGGACTCTTGAATAGATCGATCAGAAAGAATAACTTTGAGGTGGTTTCATACCCTACCATAATCTCTTCGTTTGTTCTCCGCTATTAGTGACTTTGGAGTGACTCTTTGTTGCATCTTGAGGGATAGTTATATGATCCAGTTATGTTATTATTGTTGAGAGAACTTGCACTAGTGAAAGTATGAACCCTAGGCCTTGTTTCAACGCATTGCAATACCGTTTACGCTCACTTTTATCATGAGTTACCTTGTTGTTTTTATATTTTCAGATTACAAAAACCTATATCTACCATCCATATTGCACTTGTATCATCATCTCTTCGCCGAACTAGTGCACCTATACAATTTACCATTGTATTGGGTGTGTTGGGGACACAAGAGACTCTTTGTTATTTGGTTGCAGGGTTGTTTGAGGGAGACCATCTTCATCCTACGCCTCCCATGGATTGATAAACCTTAGGTCATCCACTTGAGGTAAATTTGCTACTGTCCTACAATCCTCTGCACTTGGAGGCCCAACAACGTCTACAAGAAGAAGGTTGTGTAGTAGACATCAATGATGAGCCCAGATTCCATGAAATGGCTTGAGGCCATGAAATCTGAGATGGGATCCATGTATGAGAACAAAGTATGGACTTTGGTTGACTTGCCTGATGATCGGCAGGCCATAGAGAATAAATGGATCTTCAAGAAGAAGACTGACGCTGGCGGTAATATTATTGTCTACAAAGCTCGACTTGTTGCGAAAGGTTTTCGACAAGTTCAAGGAGTTGACTATGATGAGACCTTCTCACCCGTAGCGATGCTTAAGTCCCTCCGAATCATGTTAGCAATTGTCGCATTTTATGATTGTGAAATTTGGCAAATGGATATCAAAACTGCATTCCTTAATGGATATCTTAAAGAAGAGTTGTATATGATGCAACCAGAAGGTTTTGTCGATCCAAAAGGTGCTAACAAAGTGTGCGAGCTCCAGCGATCCATTTATAGACTTGTGCAAGCATCTCGGAGTTGGAATATACGCTTTGATAGTGTGATCAAAGCATATGCTTTTATACAGACTTTTGGAGAAGCCTGTATTTACAAGAAAGTGAGTGGGAGCTCTATAGCATTTCTGATATTATATGTACATGACATATTGTTGATCGGAAATGATACAGAATTTCTGAATAGCATAAAAGGATACTTGAATAAGAATTTTTCAATGGAAGACCTCGGTGAAGCTGCTTATATATTGGGCATCAAGATCTATAGAGATAGATCAAGACGCTTAATTGGACTTTCACAAAGCACATACCTTGATAAAGTTTTCAAGAAGTGGAAAATGGATCAAGCAAAGAAAGGGTTCTTGCCTGTGTTACAAGGTGTGAAGTTGAGTCAGACTCAATGGCCGACCACTGCAGAAGATAGAGATAAAATGAAAGTCATTCCCTATGCTTCGGCCATAGGTTCCATCATGTATGCAATGTTGTGTACCAGACCTGATGTGTGCCTTGCTATTAGTTTAGCAGGAAGGTACCAAAGTAATCCAGGAGTGGATCACTAGACAGTGGTCAAGAACATCCTGAAATACCTGAAAAGGACTAAGGATATGTTTCTCGTTTATGGAGGTGACAAAGAACTCATCGTAAATGGTTACGTCGATGCAAGCTTTGACATTGATCCGGATGACTGTAAGTCACAAACCGGATACGTGTTTATATTGAATGCTAGAGCTATTAGTTGGTCTAGTTCCAAGCAGAGCGTCGTGGCGGGATCTACGTGTGAAGCGGAGTACATAGCTGCTTCAGAAGCAGCAAATAAAGGAGTCTGGATGAAGGAGTTCATATCCGATCTAGGTGTCATACCTAGTGCATCGGGTCCAATGAAAATCTTTTGTGACAATACTGGTGCAATTTCCTTGGCAAAGGAATCTAGATTTGACAAGAGAACCAAGCACATCAAGAGAAGCTTCAATTCCATCCGCGATCAAGTAAAGGAGGGGGGCATAGAGATTTGCAAGATACATACGGATCTGAATGTTGTAGACCCATTGACTAAGCCTCTCTCATGAGCAAAACATGATCAACACCAAGACTCCATGGGTGTTAGAATCATTACTATGTAATCTAGATTATTAACTCTAGTGCAAGTGGGAGACTGAAGGAAATATGCCCTAGAGGCAATAATAAAGTTATTATTTATATTTCCTTATATCATGATAAATGTTTATTATTCATGCTAGAATTGTATTAACCGGAAACTTAGTACATGTGTGAATACATAGACAAACAGAGTGTCCCTAGTATGCCTCTACTAGACTATCTCGTTAATCAAAGATGGTTAAGTTTCCTAGCCATAGACATGTGTTGTCATTTGATGAACGGGGTCACATCATTAGATAATGATGTGATGGATAAGACCCATCCGTTAGCTTAGCACTATGATCGTTTAGTTTATTGCTATTGCTTTCTTCATGACTTATACATGTTCCTATGACTATGAGATTATGCAACTCCTGAATACCGGAGGAACACTTAGTGTGCTATCAAACGTCACAACGTAACTGGGTGATTATAAAAATGCTCTACAGGTGTCTCCGATGGTGTTTGTTGAGTTGGCATAGATCAAGATTAGGATTTGTCACTCCGATTGTCCGAGAGGTATCTCTGGACCCTGTCGCTAATGCACATCACTATAAGCCTTGCAAGCAATGTGAATGAGTTGGTTGCGGGATGATGAA
Source organism: Aegilops longissima (assembly GCA_021605205.1). Taxonomy (NCBI): domain Eukaryota; kingdom Viridiplantae; phylum Streptophyta; class Magnoliopsida; order Poales; family Poaceae; genus Aegilops; species Aegilops longissima. Next base: position 192,825,457 of record CM038676.1, on the reverse strand, counting down.
CTACGGAACGAGTAAAGAGACTTGCCGGTAACGAGATTGAACTAGGTATGATGATAGCGACGATCGAATCTCGGTCAAGTAACATACTGATGACAAAGGGAACAACATATGTTGTTGTGCGGTTTGATCGATAAAGATCTTCGTAGAATATGTAGGAACCAATATGAGCATCCAGGTTCTGCTATTGGTTATTGACCGGAGAAGTGTCTCGGTCATGTCTACATAGTTCTCGAACCCGTAGGGTTCGCACGCTTAACATTCGATGACGATTGGTATTATGAGTTTATGTGATTTGATGTACCGAAGGTTGTTCGGAGTCCTGGATGAGATCAGGACATGACGAGGAGTCTCGAAATGGTCGAGACATAAAGATTGATATATTGGACCATGTTGTTCAGACACCGGAAGTGTTCCGGAGAGTTTCAGAAAAAAAATTGGAGTGTCGGAGGGTTACAGACCTCCCCGAGAAGTTAATGGGCCACAATGGGCCTTAGAGGAGAGAGGGCCGGCCAGGAGGTGGCGTGCGCCCCTAGTCCGAATTGGACAAGGGGTGGGGGCGGCGCCCCCCTCCTTCCTTCTCTCCCCTTCGTCCTTCCTTCCCCTCCTTGTTGGACTAGGAAAGGGGGGAACCTACTCCTAGTAGGAGTAGGATTCCCCTCCCCCCTTGGGCGTGCCCCTTGTGGCCGGCCGGCCCCCTCCTCCCCTCCTTTATATACGGGGGAGGGGGCACCCCATAGACACGCAAGTTGATTTCTTAGCCGTGTGTGGTGCCCCCCCCCCTCCACAGTTTTCCACCTCGGTCATATTGTCGTAGTGCTTAGGCAAAGCCCTGCATCGGTAACTTCATCATCACCGTCACCACGTCGTTGTGCTGACGAAACTCTCCCTCTGCCTCTGCTGGATCTAGAGTTCAAGGGACGTCACCAAGCTGAACGTATGCATATCGTGGAGGTGTCGTGCGTTTGGTACTTGATCGGTTGGATCGCGAAGACGTTCGACTACATCAACCGCGTTACTTAACGCTTCCGCTTTCGGTCTACGAGGGTATGTGGACACACTCTCCCCGCTCGTTGCTATGCTTCTCCTAGATAGATCTTGCGTGATCGTAGGAATTTTTTTGAAATATTATGCTTCCCAACATTAACAAGGTTGATCAAGTCTTATTAACAAACCTCTTCCGAATGACATGAAACCGGAGAACCTTCGAATAACACTATGTTACCTCAACGGGGATATGCATGTCCCCAACAATAAGAATATCATATTTCCTTTTGACAGTAGGAATAGGGAATTCAAACCCTCCAATAGCAATAGTTGGAATTTTTCCAATAGAATTGATGCTATTAACTTGAGGTTGTTTCTTCGGAAAGTGTACCATATGCTCATTAACATTAACATGAAAAGTGATATTTCCCTTGTTGCAATCAATAATAGCCCCTACAGTATTCAAAAAGGGTCTACCAAGGATGATCGACATACTGCCGTCCTCGGGAATATCAAGAATAACAAAGTCCATTAAGATAGTAACGTTTGCAACTACAACAGGTACATCCTCACAAATACCGATGGGTATAGCGTTTGATTTATTGGCCATTTGCAAAGAGATTTCAATTGGTGTCAACTTATTCAATTCAAGTCTACGATATAAAGAGAAAGGCATAACACTAACACCGGCTCCAAGATCACATAAAGCAGTTTTAACATAGTTTCTTTTAGTGGAGCATGGTATAGATGGTATTCCTGGATCTCCTAGTTTCTTTGGTATTCCACCCTTAAAAGTGTAATGAGCAAGCATGGTGGAAATTTCAGCTTCTAGTATCTTTCTTTTATTTGTAACAATCTCCTTCATATACTTAGCATAAGGAGACATTTTCAGAATATCAGTCAAACGCATACGCAAAAAAGACAGGTCTAAGCATTTCAACAAAACGCTCAAAATCCTCATCATCCTTTTTCTTGGATGGTTTAGGAGGAAAGGGCATGGGTTTATGAACCCATGGTTCTCTTTCTTTACCATGTTTCCTAGCAATGAAGTCTCTCTTATCATAACATTGATTCTTAGATTGTGGGTTATCAAGATCAACAGCAGGTTCTACGTCCACATCATTATCATTACTAGGTTGAGAATCAACATGAACATCATTATTAACATTAGCACTAGGTCCACGTTCATCACCAGGTTGTGTCTCGGCATCAGAAATAGAAATATCATTTGGATTCCCAGGTGTACCTATAACAGGTTCACTAGAAGCATGCAAAGTCCTATCACCTTTCTTTTTCCTTTTAGAAGGACTAGGTGCATCAGTATTAATTCTCTGAGAATATTGCTCAATTATATTAGGATGGCCCTCGGGATACAAAGGTTCCTGGGTCATTTTACCACCTCTAGTCATAACCCTAATAGCATTATCATTGTTCTTACGCTTCAACTCATTCAACAATTCATTCTGAGCTTTGAGAACTTGTTCTACTTGAGTTTTCACCATGGAAGCATGCTTACTAATAATCTTAAGATCACAAGCAGTCAAGCATATAAGCATTACGTTTTGATTGTCTACTAACATAAGCATTGAAATTTTCTTGTTTAACAATAAAATTATCAAACTCATCCAAGCATTGACTAGCAGACTTATTATGAGGAATATCACCTTCATCAAATCTATAGAGAGAATTTACCTATACTACATGTGTCGAGTTATCAAGACCATGTATTTCTTCAATAGGTGGTAAATTCTTAACATCTTCAGCTTTAATACCTTTTTCTTTCATAGATTTCTTTGCCTCTTGCATATCTTCAGGACTGAGAAATAGAATACCTCTTTACATCGGAGTTGGCTTAGGAGTTGGTTCAGGAAGAGTCCAATCATTATCATTACTCAATATATTATTCAATAGCAATTCAGCTTGCTCAATAGTGCGTTCCCAGAAAACTCAACCAACACAATTATCTAGGTGGTCCCTAGAAGCATCGGTTAGTCCATTATAAAAGATATCAAGTATTTCATTTTTCTTTAGATGATGATCAGGCAAAGCATTAAGTAACTGGAGAAGCCTCCCCCAAGCTTGTGGTAGACTCTCTTCTTCAATTTGCACAAAGTTAAATATTTCTTTTTAAGCAACTTGTTTCTTATGAGCAGGGAAATATTTTTTTAGAGAAGTAGTAAATCATATCCTAGGGACTGTGCACACAACCAGGAGCAAGAGAATTAAACAATAACTTAGCATCACCCTTTAACGAGAAAGGAAACACCTTAAGAATATAGTAATAGCAAGTTTTTTTCTCATGAGCAAATAGGGTGGCTATATCATTCAATTTAGTAAGATGTGCCACAATAGTTTTAGATTCATAACCATGAAAAGGATCAGATTCAACCAAAGTAATTAACTCAGGATCAACACAGAATTCATAATCCTTATCAGTAACAAAGATACGTGAAGTAGCAAACTTAGGATCATATTGCATTCTAGCATTCAAAGATTTTTTTTCCTTCCACTTGCATAATAATTTCTTAAGATCATCTCTATCCTTACAAGCAAGAAAGTCCCTAGATACCTCTCCATCCATAACATAACCTTCAGGCATAACAGGCAATTCATATCTAGGAGAGCTAGGTCTAACAGGTATCTGAAAGTGTTCAGTTTCAATAATTCATCAGTTTCAGAAATATCATCATCTTTAGCATAATCAATAGTCCTAACTCTAGAAAGGTGTTCATCAAGTAATTCACCTAGTGGCACAGTTTTATCAAGCAAAGTAGTATCATCATCAATAACATGCGACATATCAGAATCAATAGCAGGTGTAGGTGTCGCAAGCTTACTTAAAACAGAAGGTGAATCAAGTGCAAAGCTAGATGGCAGTTCCTTACCTCCCCTCGTGGTAGAGGGAAAAATCTTGGTTCTAGTATCTTTCAAATTCCTCATAGTAATCAATAGATATAAATCCCAAGTGACTTACAGAATAGAACTATGTTCCCCGACAACGGCGCCAAAAAAGGTCTTGATAACCCACAAGTAGAGGGGATCGTAACCGTTTTCGAGGGCAGAGTATTCAACCCATTTATTGATTCGACACAAGGGGAGACAAAGAATATTCTCAAGTATTAGCAGTTGAGTTGTCAATTCAACAACACCTGAAAGACTTAATATCTGCAGCAAAGTATTTAGTAGCAAAGTGATATGGAAGTAACGGTAACGGTGGCAAAAGTAACAGTAGCAGTTTTGTAGTGATCATAATATCAATAGCAACGAAAGTAACTTAGCAAGAATCAATATGTGAAAGGATCGTAGGCAATGGATCGACAATGATAATTATGTCAGATGATATTCATCATGTAGCAGCCATAACCTAGGGTGACACAGAACTAGCTCCAATTCATCAATATAATGTAGGCATGTATTCCGTATATAGTCATACGTGCTTATGGAAAAGAACTTGCATGACATCTTTTGTCCTACCCTCCCGTGGCAGCGGGGCCCTAATGGAAACTAAGGGATATTAAGGCCTCCTTTTAATAGAGAAATGGACCAAAGCATTAGCACTTAGTGAATACATGAACTCCTCAAACTAGGTAATCACCGAAAAGAAGAACAATTATTATCACTTTGGGGTATGTGGATCATAACTCATAATAGGTGTATACAACTTGCAAGATAGGACCAAGAACACAAATATATTCATGAAAACATAATAGGTTCAGATCTGAAAGCATGGCACTCGGGCCATAGTGACAAGCATTAAGCATAGCAAGGTCATAGCAACATCAATATCAGAACAAAGTGGATGCTAGGGATCAAACCCTAAGAAAACTAACTCGATTACATGATAAATCTCATCCAACCCATCACCGTCCAGCAAGCCTATGATAGAATTACTCACGCACGGTGGTGAGCATCATGAAATTGGTGATGAGGAAGGTTGGTGATGATTATGGCGACGAATCCCCCTTTCCGGAGCCCCGAACAAACTCCAGATCAGACCTCCCGATGAAGAACGGGAGGCGGCGGTGGCTCCATATCGTAAAACGCGATGAATCCTTCTCTCTGATTTTTTTCACTCCAGATGTGAATATATAGTGTTGGAGTTAGGGTCGGAGGAGGTCTAGGGGGCCCACAAGCCACCAGGGCATGCCCCGGGGGGCGCCCCCTCACTTGTGGCCAATGGGTGGACCCCCTCTGGTTGATTCTTTCGCCAGTATTTTTTATATATTCCAAAAATATTCTCAGTAAATTTTCAGGTCATTCTGAGAACTTTTATTTTTGCACAAAAATAACACCGAGGCAATTCTGCTGAAAATAGTGTCAGTCCGGACTAGTTCCATTCAAATCATGCAAGTTAAAGTCCAAAAAAAGGGCAAAAGAGTTTGGAAAAGTAGGTACCATGGAGATGTATCAATCATCGCCGCCGTGTAGGCATCCTCCGCGTCGGCGTCCACCTCTGCCTCCGCCGCTGCCATCTCATCTTTCTGCCGCTCCAGCATCTGGCAACGGACAAATTGCACGATAATTCTAGTGTCAGCATACAAAGATTTGATACTCAAGGTCAACATCTTGGTGTCCTCTGCATCGGCAGCTCTTCACCCTCTTTTCCTTGAGCGCGGCCTTCTTCTCCTTGAGTGTCGCCTTCCTCTCTTCGACCATGTTCCTGGAGTTGGTCCTCCTCTGTTCGAGCTTGATCTTCTTCTCCATCTCCTTCATCAATTACGTGAACCTCTCCGCCTTCCTCTCCTACTTGATGTCTGAGTGCCTCACACATGCCTCTTCCTTATTTTCTAATATCTCCTAGAACCTCTCTATCATCTTTGGCCACTGACGTGGCTAGTGACTACGTCGATATTTCCCCAAAGAGGAAGGGATGATGCAGCACAACTACGGTAAGTATTTCCCTCAGTTGTGAAACCAATGTATCAATCAAGTAGGAGAACCAAGCAACACTATGTAAATGGTACCTACACAAAAAGAACAAATACTTGCAACCCGGCGCGTAAGAGGGGTTGTCAGTCCCTCCTTGGTAAAAAGATCGACTTAGTCGTCATAGAATAGATAGATTTCTAACCGTTGAAAATGATACTTCTAAATGTTAAGGGACGCTCAACCTTCCACTCAAATCCTTTTTACCAGAAGGGAGCTCAACTGCCACGACATATAAGGGCGACCGCGGAAGTCACCGAATGGGTTCGGTCCGTCTTTTCCTAATCTTTGTTTGGGGGAACAGGACCGTGACTCTTCTAAACCATTGCATGACGGAGCAGTCCATTCTCATCATGATCGATCCATGTCTGCATGACAAATGCTCAAATAATTGAGCTGCGTATTCAGATCCAAACGATGGTTTCCTGTCGCGGAAGCCTTTTCCCAGTGCATGGGTCGTTTAGTTTATATAGATGAAATAGGATATATAAAAAGTTTGATCTTTTCTGTTGAAATAGAATACCCTAAAATAAATTCACGTATTCACCTAAAATATTATAGAAATTGGTCATATTTATATGTCGTCTTGTTCTCGATAGGAAGTTGTTGCTGTCTTGGTTGGTTTGAGTAGATTAATTTGTATGAGTTTGGGTAAATAGATCAGAATAAAACACGAAATAAAATAATTAAAGAAAAAGTGCAGCAAGGTATTTTTTGGGTTTTTGGAATAATAGATCTGGAAACAAATACGGCAAAAAATAGATCGGAAAGCAAATATGATAAAAGATAGACCCGGGGGGGGGGGGCGTAGGTTTCACTAGTGGCTTCTCAAGAAAATAGCACATGGTGGGTAAACAAATTACTGTTGGGCAATCGATAGAATAAAAAATAATTATGATGATATCCAAGGCAATGATCATGTATATAGGCATCACGTCCAAGATTAGTAGACCGACTCCTGCCTGCATCTACTACTATTACCCCACACATCGGCCGCTATCCAGCATGCATCTAGTGTATCAAGTTCATGGAGAAACAGAGTAATGCAATAAGAACGATGACATGACGTAGACAAGATCTATTCATGTTGGAATAGACCCCATATTTTTATCCTTAATAGCAATGATACATGCGTGCCTCGCAACCCCTTCTGTCACTGGGTGAGGATACCGCAAGATCGAACCCATCACAAAGCACCTCTTCCCATTGCAAGAAAAATCAATCTAGTTGGCCTAACTAAACGAAGATTCGAAGAAGAAATACAAGGCTATAGATCATGCATATAAGGGAAGAAAATTCAAATAATATTCATGGATAAAAATCTGATCATAAACTCGAACTTCATCGGATCCCAACAAACACACCACAAAAAGTCATTACATCAAATAAATCTCCAGGAAACCATTGTATTGAGAATCAAAGAGAGAGAAGAAGCCATCTAGCTACTGCCTATGGACCCGTAGGTCTATGGTGAACTACTCACGCATCATCGGAGGAGCACCAAAGAGGATGATGAACCCCTACGTGATCATGTTCCCCTCCGACAGTGCCGGAATAGGGCTCTAGATTGGATCTCATGGTTCTGGAACTTGCGGCGGTTGGAATTGTGTTTCATCGACTCCCCTAGGGTTTCCGGAATATTTGGGTATTTATAGAGCTGAGAGGCGGTGGAGGAGACCCTCGTGGACCCCACAACCCATTAGGGCACGCCAGGGGCCTCTGGCGCGCCCTGGTGTCCTGTTGGGCCCACGGGCCTCCCGCGGTGCTTCCTTGGCTCCCAAGTTGTCTTCTGGTCTGAAAAAATCTCCAAAAAGTTTTGTTGTGTTTGGACTCCGTTTGGTAGGGATATTCTACGAAGTAAAAAACAAGTAAAAACAACAACTGGCACTGGGCACTATGTGATGAGGACATCAATACATTTGTTACACCCACAGACCCTACTGCTACATATACTGGACCAATTACTAGAGCTCGCGCACACCAATTAAATTATCAGGTACTTCCGTTTCTTGGTAATGATTCTAATGTACATGAGAATTTGATGCTGCCTAAATTGGATACATTTGTTTTGCTTACAAATTAAGGGCCTGGCATGGATAAGAGGGATGAACATTGGAGTAAGACCAAGCAGGGAGATGATGGCATGCGCAAGGGGAACAAGAACAGAGTTACAAGTGATGATTTCAGGACTTTGAAGCCACCATAATGAGAGCATGAAGACAAGATGCCACTTCATAAATTTCGTCCAAAGGCTATTCTAGGTGTTGCGTCACCTTATTATTGGGCCAGGCCCATGTAATTTTGAAATACTTAAGTATAGGCTGTTTTTAGAGTCCGTATGTGTGGGGAAACAAGAGTTAGGGTTGGTTTCGAACCCCTACTCCAAGGGCACGAAATCCCCCCTCTTCTTCCATATATACAGCCCTTAGGGCGTCATTTAGACTTTGGGTTTTGTTTAGATTAAAGTTCGCCATAGCTGCAACTTCACGTACTTCGTTTGTGTTCAACGACCAGACAAAGGCGTCACAGAAATCCACCTTGATCAATAAAGCTTTCCTCTTATATTCGCAATATCCAGATTGTAATCTTAGTTTCTTGCTTGTTCTTTGTTTGCCTGCAGGAAACAGACCTTTGTGGTCAGGTTGATCATGCTCCGGCGTGGTCAATAACCTCTCGGAGTTGGTTTAGCGATTGCTAAGGCACGACGTCCTCGCACGTTCGTAGTCGGATCGTTAAAGTCGACTTCCACCAAAGTGATATCCATCATCTCATCGAAAGACAGGACACCGTTGCCTCTATCAAGTGGTATCAGATTTCTAGGTTGCTCAGTGAGATTTTACAGTTTTTCGTAGTTTAGATCAAGTCTATTCTTCATACCTATAGTCCACAAAAAAGCCAAAGCAAATTTAGGGTTAGTTCATCCTATCCGAACTAGTCTGAGCCTTTGCATAATCTTTTCTGTATTTACGTTGTTGAATTTGCGGTTGCATCGTCATGTCAAGTTGATGGTCTTAGCGTCTAGTTCTTTAGGTTTCGAGTTCTGTTCACAAGTCGTCATGCCGCCGCCGCACCATCATCATTGCCCTGCCATATACCACCACTGCTTATCCGCTACTTCTCTGAGTCCATATACCACCACCGATCCGAGTCCATATACCACCACCGCTCCGAGTCCATATACCACCACCGATCCGAGTCCATATACCACCACCGCTCTGAGTCCATATACCACCACCGATCCGAGTCCATGTACCACCTCCAATCCAAGTTCATATACCACCACCAATCCGAGTCCACATATACCACCGTCGTATACCATCACCAGTCCGAGTTCCACCAGATTCATCTCGGCCACTAGTCCGAGTCCAATATTTGTTCCTTTATTTTTGAGTTCCAGAGCACACGATACTACGAGTCGTGAACAAGTCTGATTTCCCAACTTCCGTGCTACCCGTACAAGAAAAATAGTTCCAGTTTCAAAAAAAACTAAGTCTGGAAATTCTGGCTAGGCAGTTTTTAGGCCATTTGTAGACTTTTTCAAAAAAAATTGTTGTGGAGCAAAAAAAGAGGAAAAAAAGTGGAAAAAAAAGAGAAAAAAATTTCAGAGTGTGCTCCTCCCTTGTTTATGTGCAGCGCCGTGATTTTGTTAGTGTTCTAGGCTCGCGTCTCTAGTACGGTCTAGCCTAGGACCAGCACAGTACCGTCGTTGAGCGTTTCTTCAACTTTGCATCTATGAATTGATTATTGCTGACCCTTTTTGCTACCATATTATAAGCCTTCCCAGCTCCATATATATCTACGTCATGCATTTGACTCTCCCTGGTAATCGCTCTATCCAAGCTTTGAGAGTTTTGACCACAATGGTTGCCGATCACCACCTGCTGCTAGGTAAGAATTGGTAAGAATTTGAGATTTGCTTGATGGATTTGTGACACCCCACCACCGCCACTTTCTAGTAGTCTGTAGGATCATATTCTTGTGTGTTTCTATTGCTGCTAACCATGGCAGGACCACAAGCCGATGAGATTGACTGGGAGAACATGACGAACAAGGAGTTTCATGATAAATTTCAGCAAATGATGAGTGGCTAGGTGGGGGATGTGCTAAACAGATTTGAAGAGGCCATGGAGAAGATAGATGGCATGGAGAAGTCATTCGAGACAAAGCTGGATAACAGGTTTAATGAGTTTCTCATGCGTCTTCCCTAACCACCACCGGCTGCACCTGTCGCACCTCTGCAACGACAACAACAACGCCCCCTTCTGAATCAGTTCGTACGAGCGAGGCGTGTCCCTATTGAGGATGGCAAAACTTCTGGTGCTGCTGTACCTACTGTTGATGCTTCTTTGGCTCCTACTACTGCTGCTGCTGGTGCCGAGGAGGATGACGATTATGCGGGCGATTACGAGGATGAGGTTGATCAAAATCAGAACTACATGCAACCACCAGCACCAGGCCACCCACATGCATATAATCGCAATGGTCAGGCTGCACTACCAGCTCAGGTATGAGATCATGACCATCTTCCTAAACTGAAATTGAATATTCCACCATTTGAGGGTAGATATGTTCCTGATATATATCTTACTTGGGAGTTAGAAACAGAACAACATTTTACATGTTTACAATATCCCGAGGAGAGACGTGTTGCTACTGCTGTTTGTGCTTTCACTAGTTTTGCATGTGTATGGTGGTCTGAACATTGTAGGTTATATCCTATTCCAGCTACTTGGGCTGCTTTAAAAACTTCTATGCGTACTCGTTGGGCTCCACCTTATTATCAACGTGAATTACTTGAAAAATTGCAGCGTTTAAGACAAGGAACATTTGGAACATTTACGTGCTGTTTTTATTAGTAGTAAATAGAACATTGTCTACTATGCTTAGGGCTGTTTTGAAGAATAATAATAAAAGATGGGAAGAATTCTTGCATCATATTGAATTTGCTTATAATCGTTCATTGAATTCTACTACTAAGATGTGCCCTTTTGAAATTGTGTATGGTTTCCTTCCTCGTGCACCCATTGATTTGTTGCCTCTTCCATCTTCGGAGAAGGTTAATTTTGATGCTAAACAACGTGCTGAATTGATCTTAAAAATGCATGAGTTAACTAAGGAGAACATTGAGCATATGAATGCTAAATATAAACTTGCTGGAGATAAGGGTAGAAAATGTGTTGTCTTTGCACCTGGAGATCTTGTTTGGTTACATTTGCGTAAGGATAGATTTCCTGATTTGTGCAAATCAAAGCTAATGCCATGTGCTGATGGTCCTTTTAAGGTGTTAGAGAAAATAAATGATAATGCATGTAAACTTGAGCTGCCTGTAGATTTTGGGGTTAGTCCCACTTTTAACATTGCAGATTTGAAGCCTTATTTGGGTGAGGAAGATGAGCTTTCGTCGAGGACGACTTCATTTGAAAAAGGGGAGGATGATGAGGACATCAATACATTTGTTACACCCACAGCCCCTACTGCTACATATACTGGACCAATTACTAGAGCTCGCGCACTCCAATTAAATTATCAGGTACTTTCGTTGCTTGGTAATGATTCTAATGTTCATGAGAATATGGTGCTGCCTAAATTGGATACATTTGTTTTGCTTACAAATGAAGGGCCTGGCATGGATAAGAGGGATGAACACTAGAGTAAGACCAAGCAGGGAGATGATGGCATGCGCAAGGGGAACAAGAACGGAGTTACAAGTGATGATTTCAGGACTTTGAAGCCACCATAATGAGAGCATGAAGCCTTGGACGAAATCTACAAGATGCCACTTCATAAATTTCGTCCAGAGGCTATTCTAGGTGCTGCGTCACCCTATTATTGGGCCAGGCCCATGTAATTTCGAAATACTTAAGTATAGGCTATTTATAGAGTCCGTATGTGTGGGGAAACAAGAGTTAGGGTTGGTTTCAGACCCCTCCTCCAAGGGCCATGAAATTCCCCCCTCTTCCTCCATATATACATCCCTTAGGGCGTCGTTTAGACTTTGGATTTTGTTTAGATTAAAGTTCTCCATAGCTGCAACTTTTCGTACTTCGTTTGTGTTCAATGACCACACAAAGGCGTCACAAAACCCCACCTTGATCAATAAAGCTTTCCTCTTATATTCGCAATATCCAGATTGCGATCTTAGTTTCTTGCTTGTTCTTCATTTGCCTGCAGGAAACAGACCTTCGTGGTCAGGTTGATCGTGCTCTGGCGTGGTCAATAACCTCTCGGAGTTGGTTTAGCGGTTGCTAAGGCGCGACATCCTCCACGTTCATAATCGGATCGTCAAACTCGACTTCCACCAAAGCAATATCCATCATCTCATCGAAAGACGGGACACGTTTGCCTCTATCACTATGTTAATAGGTTAGTCCCAAAAATGGTATAATGCTGCTATAAAATGAATATAAAACATCCAAGATTGATAATATAACAGCATGGAACAAGCAAAAATTATAGATACGTTGGAGACATATCAGCCACCGCACCTTCTCGCTTCGCCCTCTCCTCCTCCCACTTCCTGCCCCGCAGATTTCGTCTAACCTTCTTTGGCGGTTCTTGGGCTGGGTCGGTACGGCCGCCGGTTTCTTCCTCTTTGGCTCGAGCGGCGGTCTTGGTAATGAAAAGGTTCCACTTTGTTTGCCCATTCAACTTCAACCAACAATGCATGATAGTGAAGGACATCTTATCCAACTTCTTGTACACCACACAAGCATGACTAGGCTACAAAGTTTAACAATGCATATCAGATACGTCTCCAACGTATCTATAATTTTTTATTGTTCCATGCTATATTATATTCTGTTTTGGATGATTAATGGGCTTTATTATACACTTTTATATTATTTTTGGGACTAACCTATTAACCGGAGGCCCATCCCAAATTGTTGTTTTTTGCCTATTTCGGTGTTTCGCAGAAAAAGAATATCAAACAGAGTCAAATGGAATGAAACCTTCGGGAACGTGATTTTCGGAACAAACGTGATCCAGAGGACTTGGAGTGGACGTCAAGCAACAGATGAGGAAGCCACGAGGTAGGGGGCACGCGTACCCCCCCCCCCTGGGCGCGCCCTCCACCCTCGTGGGCCCCTCATGACTCCACCGACCTACTTCTTCCTCCTATATATACCTACGTACCCCCATACCATCAGAAGCGACCACGAAAACCTAATTCCATCGCCGCAACCTTCTGTACCCGTGAGATCCCATCTTGGGGCCTTTTCCGGCGTCCTGTCGAAGGGGACATTGATCACAGAGGGCTTCTACATAGAAACCATAGCCTCTCCGATGATGTGTGAGTAGTTTACCTCAGACCTTCGGGTCCATAGTTATTAGCTAGATGGCTTATTCTCTCTCTTTGGATCTCAGTACAAAGTTCTCCTCGTCTCTCTTGGAGATCTATTTGATGTAACTCTTCTTTTTGCGGTGTGTTTGTCGAGATCCGATGAATTGTGGGTTTATGATCAAGATTATCTATGAACAATATTTGAATCTCCTCTGAATTATTTTATGTATGGTTGGTTATCTTTGCAAGTCTCTTCGAATTATCAGTTTGGTTTGGCCTACTAGATTGATCTTTCTTGCAATGGGAGAAGTGCTTAGCTTTGGGTTCAATCTTGTGGTGTCCTTTCCCAAGGATGCAGGGGCAGCAAGGCACGTATTGTATTGTTGCCATCGAGGATAAAAAGATGGGGTTTATATCATATTGCATGAGTTTATCCCTCTACATCATGTCATCTTGCTTAAAGCGTTACTCTGTTCTTATGAACTTAATACTCTGGATGCATGCTGGATAGCCGTCGATGTGTGGAGTAATAGTAGTAGAGGCAAAATCGTTTCGGTCTACTTGTCACGGACGTGATGCCTATATACATGATCATACCTAGATATTCTCATAACTATGCTCAATTCTATCAATTGCTCGACAGTAATTTGTTTACCCACCGTAATACTTATGCTCTTGAGAGAAGCCACTAGTGAAACCTATAGCCCCTGGGTCTATTTTCCATCATGTTAATCTTCCGTCAACAAGTTGTTTCTATCTTTATTTACCTTGCAATCTTTACTTTTACTCTTTATCATAAAAATACCAAAAATATTATCTTACCATCTCTATCATATCTCACTCTCGTAAGTGACCGTGAAGGGATTGACAACCCCTTTATCGCGTTGGTTGCGAGGTTCTTATTTGTTTGCGTAGGTGCGTGGGACTTGAGTGTGGCCTCCTACTGGATTGATACCTTGGTTCTCAAAAACTGAGGGAAATACTTACGCTACTTTACTGCATCACCCTTTCCTCTTCAAGGGAAAACCAACGCAGTGCTAAAGAGGTAGCAAGAAGGATTTCTGGCACTGTTACCAGGGAGTCTACACATAAGTCAAGACATACCAAGTACCCATCACAAACTCTTATTCCTCGCATTACATTATTTGCCATTTGCCTCTCGTTTTCCTCTCCCCCACTTCACCCTTGCCGTTTTATTCGCCCTCTCTTTCCGTTCGCCTCTTTCTTGCTCGCTTCTTGTTTGCTCGTGTGTTGAATTGCTTGTTTGTCACGATGGCTCAAGATAGCACTAATTTGTGTGACTTTACCAATAACAACAACAATGATTTTCTTAGCACTCCGATTCCTCCTCTTACCGATGTTGAATCTTGTGATATTAATGCTGCTTTGCTGAATCTTGTCATGAAAGATCAATTCGCCGGCCTTTCTAGTGAAGATTCCGCTACCCATCTAAATAGCTTTGTTGATTTGTGCGACATGCAAAAGAAGAAAGATGTGGGCAATGATATTGTTAAATTGAAGCTATTTCCGTTTTCCCTTAGAGATCATGCTAAAACTTGGTTTTCGTCTTTGCCTAAAAATAGTATTGATTGTTGGAATAAGTGCAAGGATGCTTATCTCTAAGTATTTTCCTCCCGCTAAAATCATCTCCCTTAGAAACGATATTATGAATTTTAAGCAACTTGATCATGAACATGTTGCACAAGCATGGGAGAGGATGAAATTAATGATATGTAATTGCCCTACTCATGGTTTGAATTTGTGGATGATTATACAAATTTTTTATGCCGGGTTGAATTTTGCTTCTAGAAATCTTTTAGATTCGGCCGCAGGAGGCACTTTTATGGAAATCACCTTAGGATAAGCTACTAAACTCCTAGATAATATTATGGTTAATTATTCTCAATGGCACACCGAAAGATCTACTAGTAAAAAGGTGAATGCAAAGATGGATGAACTTATGAAATTGTTTGCTAATAAGAGTGTCTCTTCTGATCCTAATGATATGCCTTTGTCTACTTTGATTGAGAATAATAATGAATCTACGGATGTTAATTTTGTTGGTAGGAATAATTTTGGTAACAACGCGTATAGAGGAAAATTTAATCCTAGGCCGTTCCCTAGTAATTCCTCTAATAATTATGGTAATTCCTACTACAATTCTTATGGAAATTTTAATAAGATGCCCTCTGATTTTGAGACTAGTGTTAAAGAGTTTATGAATTCGCAAAAGAATTTCAATACTTTGCTTGAAAAGAAATTGCTTAAAGTTGATGAGTTGGCTTGGAACGTTGATAGAATTTCTCTTGATGTTGATTCTTTAAATCTTAGATCTATTCCACCTAAGCATGATATCAATGAGTCTCTCAAAGCCATGATAATTTCCATTGATGAGTGCAAAGAAAGAACCGCTAGGATGCGTGCTAAGAAAGATTGCTTTGTGAAAGCGTGTTCTTCTAATTTTTATGAGAATAAAGATGAAGATCTAAAAGTTATTAATGTGTCCCCTATTAAATCTTTGTTTTGCAATATGAATCTTGATAATGATGGGACTGGAGATGAGTCAACTTTAGTTAAAAGTCATCCCAAAAATTCGGAGTTTTTAGATCTTGATGCAAAATTTGGTAAAAGTGGGATTGAAGAGGTCAAAACTTTAGTTATCAATGAACCCACTATCTTGGATTTCAGGGAATTTAATTATGATAATTGCTCTTTGATAGATTGTATTTCCTTGTTGCAATCCGTGTTAAATACTCCTCATGCTTATAGTCAAAATAAAGCTTTTACTAAACATATCGTTGATGCTTTGATGCAATCTTATGAAGAAAAACTTGAGTTGGAAGTTTCCATCCTTAGAAAACTTTATGATGAATGGGAACCTACAATTAAAATTAAAATTAAAGATCATGAATGCTATGCTTTGTGTGATTTGGGTGCTAGTGTTTCCACGATCCCAAAAACTTTGTGTGATTTGCTAGGTTTCCGTGAATTTGATGATTGTTCTCTAAATTTGCATCTTCCGGATTTCCACCATTAAGAAAACCTATGGGAAGAATTAATGATGTTCTTCTTGTTGCAAATAGGAACTATGTGCCCGTAGACTTTATTGTTCTTGATATAGATTGCAATCCTTCATGTCCTATTATTCTTGGTAGACCTTTCCTTAGAACGATTGGTGCAATTATTGATATGAATGAAGGTAATATTAGATTCCAATTTCCATTAAGGAAATGCATGGAACACTTCCCTAGAAATAAAGTTAAATTACCATATGAATCTATTATGAGAGCCACTTATGGATTGCCTACCAAAGATGGCAATACCTAGATCTATCCTCGCTTTTATGCCTAACTAGGGGCGTTAAACGATAGCGCTTGTTGGGAGGCAACCCAATTTTATTTTTAGTTTTTTGCTTTCTGGTTTTGTTTAGGAATAAATCTTTGACTAGCCTCTGGTTATATTTGTTTTTATGTTTTATTTAGTGTTTGTGCCAAGTTAAACCTATAGGATCTTCTTGGATGATAGTTATTTGATCTTGCTGAAAATTCCAGAAACATTTTGTTCACGAAAACAATTGTTAAAAAAAGAACGTGATAAAATACTGATTCCAATTGCAGTAGATCAATAAACAAATTATGTAGGTCTTCCTATTTTGGTAGATTTTTCTGAGTTCCAGAAGTTTGCGTTAGTTACAGATTACTTCAGACTGTTCTGTTTTTGACAGATTCTGTTTTTGGTGTGTTGTTTGCTTATTTTGATGAATCTATGGCTAGTAAAATAGTTTATAAACCATAGATAAGTTGGAATACAGTAGGTTTAACACCAATATAAATAAAGAATGACTTCAATACAGTACCTTGAAGTGGTATTTTGTTTTCCTTCGCTAACGGAGCTCACAAGATTTTCTGTTAAGTTTTGTGTTGTGAAGTTTTCAGGGTGAAGATTTGATGGATTATGGAACAAGGAGTGGCAAGAGCCTAAGCTTGGGGATTCCCAAGGCACCCCAAGTTAAATCTAAGGACACCAAAAAGCCAAATCTTGGGGATGCCCCAGAAGGCATCCCCTCTTTCGTCTTCGTCCATCGGTAACTTTACTTGGAGCTATATTTTTATTCACCACATGATAAGTGTTTTGCTTGGAGCGCCTTGTATGATTTGAGTCTTTGCTTTTTAGTTTACCACAATCATCCTTGCTGTACACACCTTTTGAGAGAGACACACATGATTCAGAATTTATTAGAATACTCTATGTGCTTCACTTATATCTTTTGAGATATATAGTTTTTGCTCTAGTGCTTCACTTATATCTTTTAGAGCACGGTGGTGGTTTTGTTTTATAGAAACTATTGTTCTCTCATGCTTCACTTATATCATTTTGAGAGTCCAACAAAACATCATGGTAATTTTCTTAAATTGAGAAATTAGTCCTAATATGATAGGCATCCAAGATTAGTAAAAACTTTCTTATAAGTGCGTTGAATACTAAGAAAAGTTTTATGCTTGATGATTGTTTTGAGATATGGAGGTAGTGATATTAAATTTGTGCTAGTTGAGTAGTTGTGAATTTGAGAAATACTTGCGTTGAAGTTTGCAAGTCCCGTAGCATGCACGTATGGTAAATATTGTGTAACAAATTTGAACCATGAGGTGTTCTTTGATTGTCCTCCTTGTGAGTGGCGGTCGAGGACGAGCGATGGTCTTTTCCTACCAATCTATCCCCCTAGGAGCAGGCGTGTAGTGCTTGGTTTTTGATGACTTGTAGATTTTTGTAATAAGTATGTGAGTTCTTTATGACTAATGTTGAGTCCATGGATTATACGCACTCTCACCCTTCCATCATTGCTAGCCTCTTCGGTACCGTGCATTGCCCTTTCTCACCTTGAGAGTTGGTGCAAACTTCGCCGGTGCATCCAAACCCCGTGATACGATACACTCTATCACACATAAAACTCCTTATATCTTCCTCAAAACAGCCACCATACCTACCTATTATGGCATTTCCATAGCTTATATCTTCCTCAAAACAGCCACCATACCTACCTATTATGGCATTTCCATAGCCATTCCGAGATATATTGCCATGCAACTTTCCACTGTTCCGTTTATCATGACACGTTCCATCATTGTCATATTGCCTTGCACGATCATGTAGTTGACATCGTATTTGTGGCAAAGCCACCGTTCATAATTTTTCATACATGTCACTCTTGATTCATTGCCCATCCCGGTACACCGCCGGAGGCATTCATATAGAGTCATACTTTGTTCTAGTATCGAGTTGTAATCATTGAGTTGTAAATAAATAGATGTGTGATGATCATCATTCATAGAGCATTGTCCCCAAAAAAAGGAGAAAGGCCAAAAAAAGGAAGACCCAAAAAAAGAGAAGAATAAAAAGGGGCAATGTTACTATCCTTTTTCCATACTTGTGCTTCAAAGTAGCACCATGGTCTTTATGATAGAGAGTCTCTTGTTTTGTCACTTTCATATACTCGTGGGAATTTTTCATTATAGAACTTGGCTTGTATATTCCAACAATGGGCTTCCTCAAATGCCCTGGGTCTTCGTGAGCAAGCAAGTTGGATGCACACCCACTTAGTTTCTTTTGTTGAGCTTTCATGCATTTATAGCTCTAGTGCATCTGTTGCATGGCAATCCCTACTCCTTGCATTGACATCAGTCGATGGGCATCTCCCTAGATCGTTGATTAGCCGCTTCAATGTGAGACTTTCTTTTCTTTTTGTCTTCTCCACATAACCCCCATCATCATATTCTATTCCACCCATAGTGCTATATCCATGGCTCACGCTCATATATTGCGTGAAAGTTGAAAAAAGTTTTGAAATTACTAAAGTATGAAACAATTGATTGGCTTGTCATCGGGGTTGTGCATGATGAGAACATTCTTGTGTGACTAAAATGGAGCATGACCAAACTATATGATTTTGTAGGGATGAACTTTCTTTGGCCATGTTATTTTGAGAAGACATAATTGCTTAGTTAGTATGCTTGAAGTATTATTACTTTTATGTCAATATTAAACTTTTATCTTGAATCTTTCGGATCTGAAAATTCATACCACAAATAAGAGAATTACATTGAAAATTATGCTAAGTAGCATTCCATATCAAAAATTCTGTTTTTATCATTTACCTACTCGAGGACGAGCAGGAATTAAGCTTGGGGATGCTTGATACGTCTCCAACGTATCTATAATTTTTTATTGTTCCATGCTATATTATATTCTATTTTAGATGATTAACGGGCTTTATTATACACTTTTATATTATTTTTGGGACTAACCTATTAACCAGAGGCCCAGCCCAAATTGTTGTTTTTTTTTGCCTATTTCAGTGTTTCGCAGACAAAGAATATCAAACGGAGTCCAAACGGAATGAAACCT
Organism: Aegilops longissima; assembly: GCA_021605205.1. NCBI lineage: Eukaryota > Viridiplantae > Streptophyta > Magnoliopsida > Poales > Poaceae > Aegilops > Aegilops longissima. The sequence continues at coordinate 192,805,863 of CM038676.1, read as the reverse complement.
TCGGGAACATGATTTTTGGAACAAACGTGATCCGGATGACTTGGAGTGGACGTCAAGCAACAGACGAGGAAGCCACGAGGTAGGGGGCGTGCCAACCCCCCACGGACGCGCCCTCCACCCTCGTGGGCCCCTCGTGGCTCCACCGACCTACTTCTTCCTCCTATATATACCTACGTACCCCCAAACCATCAGAAGCGACCACGAAAACCTAATTCCACCATCGCAACCTTCTGTACCCGTGAGATCCCATCTTGGGGCCTTTTCCGACGTCCTGCCGGAGGGGGCATTGATCACGGAGGGCTTCTACATCAACACCATAGCCTCTCCGATGATGTATGAGTAGTTTACCTCAGACCTTCGGGTCCATAGTTACTAGCTAGATGGCTTCTTCTCTCTCTTTGGATCTCAATACAAAGTTCTCCTCGTTTCTCTTGGAGATCTATTTGATGTAACTCTTCTTTTTGCAGTGTGTTTGTCGAGATCCGATGAATTGTGGGTTTATGATCAAGATTATCTATGAACAATATTTGAATCTCCTCTGAATTATTTTATGTATGATTGGCTATCTTTGCAAGTCTCTTCGAATTATCAGTTTGGTTTGGCCTACTAGATTGATCTTTCTTGCAATGGGAGAAGTGCTTAGCTTTGGGTTCAATCTTGCGGTGTCCTTTCCTAGTGACAGCAGGGGCAGCAAGGCACGTATTGTATTGTTGCCATCGAGGACAAAAAAATGGGGTTTATATCATATTTCATGAGTTTATCCCTCTACATCATGTCATCTTGCTTAAAGCGTTACTCTGTTCTTATGAACTTAATACTCTAGATGCATGTTGGATAGCGGTCGATGTGTGGATTAATAGTAGTAGATGTTGAATTGTTTCGGTCTAGTTGTCACGGACGTGATTCCTATATACATGATCATACCTAGATATTATCATAACTATGCTCAATTCTATCAATTGCTCGACAGTAATTCGTTTACCCACCGTAATACTTATGCTCTTGAGAGAAGCCACTAGTGAAACCTATGCCCCCCGGGTCTATTTTCCATCATATTAATCTTCCGTCAACAAGCTATTTCTATCTTTATTTACCTTGCAATCTTTACTTTTACTCTTTATCATAAAAATACCAAAAATGTTATCTTATCATCTCTATTAGATCTCACTCTCATAAGTGACCGTGAAGGGATTGACAACCCCTTTATCGCGTTGGTTGCAAGGATCTTATTTGTTTGTGTAGGTGCGTGGGACTTGAGTGTGGCCTCCTACTGTGTCACGCCCAAGATGCGACCCTATCCTAAAGGAACTCGAAGGTCCCACCAAGGATAGAAGCGCATCTTGAAGACGCTTTGCAAGGTGGATATCATTACATCAACATTACATAATAGTGGGGATACATACATAAGACATACAATGCCACACGAATACAACATCACATCATACAAGATCAACATCCGACTACGGATGAATCATAAACAGAAACTCAAACAATATCCACCCTGCTAGCCCAGGCTGCCGACCTGGAACCTATCCCCTGATCGAAGAAGAAGCAGAAGAAGAACTCCAAAGCAAGCAAACATCGCTCTCGTGTCATGATCATCGCGTAACCTGTACCTGCAACTGGTGGTGTAGTAATCTGTGAGCCACGAGGACTCAGCAATCCCATTACCATGGGTATCAAGACTAGCAAAGCTTAAAGGGGTAAGGAAGGGGTAAAGTGGTGAGGCTGCAGCAGCGACTAAGCAAGTATAGTGGCTAACATACGCAAATGAGAGCGAGAAGAGAAACAAAGGAACGGTCGTCAACTAGTAATGATCAAGAAGTGATCCTGAACTCCTACTTACGTCAGACATAACCCAGAAACCGTGTTCTCCTCTCGATCAACCCCGAAAAGAGACACTCACGGTTACGCACACGGTTGGTGTATTTTAATTAAGATCAACTTCGGGTTTTCTACAACCGGACATTAACAAATTCCCATCTGCCACATAACCATGAGCACGGCTTTCGAAAGTTCAAACCATGCAGGGTGTCCCAACTTGGCCCATGATAAGCTCTCGCGATCAACGAAGGATATTCCTTCTCCCGGAAGACCCGATCAGTCTCGGAATCCGGCTACAAGACATTTCGACAAAGAATAAAACAAGACCAGCAAGACCGCCCGATGCGCCGACAATCCCGATAGGAGCTGCACATATCTCGTTCTCAGGGCAACACCGGATGAGACATCCTACGAGTAAAACCAAACCTCGAGTTGCCAAGAGGGGGCCCCGCAGTCTACTCGGTTCGGGCCAGCACTTAGAGAAGCACTGGTCCGGGGGGGGCTAAATAAAGATGACCCTTGGGTTGGCCGACCCAAGGGAAGGGTATAGGTGGTGGTGAGGCAAATGGTAAAACCAAGGTTGGGCCTTGCTGGAAAAGTCTTATTCAAAGCGAACTGTCAAGGGGGTCCCATAAATCACCCGACAGCGTTAGGGACGCAAAATCCGGGAACATAATACCGATATGACGGAAACTAGGGCGGCAAGAGTGGAACAAAACACCAGGCATAAGGCCGAGCCTTCCACCCTTTACCAAGTATATAGATGCATTAATTAAATAAGATATATTGTGATATCCCAACAAGTAAACATGTTCCAACAAGGAACAACATCTCCATGTTCCAACAAGGAACAAACTTCATCTTCACCTGCAACTAACAACGCTATAAGAGGGGCTGAGCAAAAGCGGTAACATAGCCAATCAACGGTTTGCTAGGAAGGGTGCAAAGGTTAGAGGTTCATGGCAATTTGGGAGGCTTGAGCAGAAAGTGATAGGTAACACAGCATAGCGATAGAACGAAGCAACTAGCATAGCAATTATAGTAGTGAGATCCAAGGTGACGGTCATCTTGCCTGAAATCCCGCTAGGACGAAGAACGAGTCCATGAAGAAGACGAACGGAAGTAGTCGAACGAATCCTCACAATCGCAACATTACCGGAACCGAGAAGCAACACCGGAAAGAAACAAACAACATGGTAAATGCACAAGCATAAACATGGCACGATGCGCAATCAAGTATGATGCATGTCCGGTTTAATGAGGCATGGCATGGCAAAGTGCAACAAGCAATACTACAAATTAAGTGGAGCTCAATATGCAACGAGTTGCATATTGACAAAACACCACATCAAATATTTAGTTTAATCTCGTTTAGGTACACAACAATATTAAATGTTGTTAAACATGGCAAGAGGTGGAGCATAATTAAACTAACTATTTAGGCAAGTTTAAATGAGGCCCAAATAAGAAACAACAATTCGGAAAAACCTCATGAGCAATATTTTAGATTCGGTACTGTTCTGCCCTAAAACATATTTTAGAGTTGTTAAACAGGAAAATAAACTGCACCATGTTAAACTATGCATTTTCCACCCCATTTACATATATAGTTTATTAAATTCGAAGTTACGGTTATTTAGTTATGAAATAAATCATTTTAACATGGCATATTAGCAAATTTAAATAAACAGCAAGTTAAACATTTTAACATGGGATGAAAGTGGCATATTATTAATCTACACAAAATTCTGAGCATTTTACATATATAAATTATTTTAATATGATGCACGGTTAATTAATTATTAAATGCATGAAGTGCAAGGGGGTTTATGCAAATCTGTTAAATCACTGGATAAATAGCTAAATCGCAGACGAAAAAAAAAGACTACGCTGGGCCGAATCCGCTAGCCCAACAAAGGCATGGGGGCTCGGGTTGCTCACCCATGGGCTGAGGCCCGGTTGCGAGAGAGACCAGATGGGGGGGCTGGGCCTTGCGCGGCGTAGGAGTGCGGCTGGGCCGAAGCAGAGGAGGCCTAGGCACGTGGACAAAGCAGGGGCGCGTCAACGGGATCGAGCGAGGTGCAGGCGCGGGGGAACTTGGCGCCGGTCGTCGTTGTACAGGAAGCAGCGGCTGCGACAGGGAATGGCGAGGCAGGCGCCATTGCCGGCGATGCTTCGTGGCGCTGAGGCGTCCGGAGGAAGCGGATCCGGCGGCGAGGTAGCAGGCCGGCCGCGACAGCTGCTGCCGAAGGGGATCGAGGCGGCATGGTGCGGATCCGGTTCAGAAGTGGCGGAGGCGGCTGACGAACTCCATGGCGGGCCGGTTCCTACACGCGAAAACGGCGCGGGGATTAGAGGGAGAGAGGAAACCGAAGAAGAAGACGGGAGGAGGAGGCAAGGTGCTGGCCTGCGGGTCGACGGCGGCGACAAGGCTGACGAAGTGGCCGTCGGAGTCGCGGAGCTTGTGCGCGAGCAGAGGAGCTCAGGGACTCGGGCGCGCGAGGCTGCAAGAAACTTCGGCTGGTCGAGGAACTTGGCGGCGCGGACGCCGGGGTTGGGGCCCTCGGCCGCGGGGTGTGGAAAGGAGCAGGTCGGGGTGGCCTCCAGCCAAGCGGACGGGCGTGCACGGGCGGGAACGAGCAGAGGCGAAGCCTCAGGTTCTTGCTGATCCAGAGAGCGAGGGAGGCTGCGGCTGGGCTCGAAGCGGACTTGGCGACGGGGACGGAGGAGCGGGGCTCCGGCGAGGTTGGGACTCCGGCGAGCCGAGGCGAGGCCGGGAACGGATCAAGGCCCCGGATCCACGGCGGAGGACGCGTGGGCTCGCCTTGTTCCTGTCCCTGACGAAGAGATACAAAGAGAGGTGAGACAGGGAGAGGGAAAGGAAGAGAACGGAGGAGGAGGTTCGGGGAGGATTTGGATCATGGGTGCGGGCTCTCGTTGGTGGGGAACCGAGGGAGACAGTGGATCGATGGATTGGATCGAGCAGGTGGAGAGGTGGTCGGCTCGGGACGGATCCCGAGGAAGATGGTGGCGGCGGAGATGGGGACAAACCTCCTAGAAATTAGGGTTGGGATGATTTGGTAGGTGATGGTCTTATATATAGCTAGAGGATTTTTAGATACGGGTATTTGGTCCCTCCGATCGAAATCAAACGACCGAGAATAAATAGGCTAGGGAGTCCAATAAACAAAACAGAGATGTTTTATAGACGTTAGGGGATGATCCGGACAAAACGGTAACGACTGCCCAGGTCGGGTTCGGGGGGAGTTTCGGACACGGGCAAGAGGGGGTCGAAGGAGAGGGGTCCAAGACTGGCAGAGAGATATAGCGGTCCAACAGAAGGGGAACGAGAACCCGGTTGGACTCGAAACGTTCTACGAAGGCAAGGGGGGGGACGCGCCAACTACGAACGAATGCAATCTTTATGAAAACATGCAAATGCAATGCGCATGATGCCATGAGATGAAATGCACGACAAAGAACACAAAACAAAAACAAAAGACAGAACCCAACCACGGAGAAAATAATACATCGCATCTCCGGAAAAGGCAAGAGTTGGAGTTACGAATATGGAAAGTTGCTTCCGGGGTGTTACAACACTCCACCACTACGAGAGGATCTCGTCCCGAGATCTAGGATGGCACCGGAGAGAAACGGAAGAGGAAGAGAAGAGGTAAAACTAAGTTGCTTCTTCGACAGACGAGTGAAACCACGAACCTTGAGAGGTTGAGCAATTTAAAAGAAAGAGTACAACAGAGATGAACGAGATTGCAAACAATCCGGTAGAAAAGAGGAACAAGGAGTATTACGAGAATTTGAAGGTTGAAAGACATGGAAATAAGAGTTTAATGGACAAGATAGAATTCGAAACCACTCCCGGTTAAAACTAGATAGAGAAGGAATAATGATATAATTTGGGCAGCACTCCGACTGGAAGAAGAAGGAAAATTTGATAAGATGAAAAGAACTTCAAGAGATGGCACAACACTCCGGTTAAATGGATAAGCAAGAAAAGAACACGATCCTCACAAAACGAGGTGATGGTTAAAGAACACAACATCACAATGCCTCCGAAAACAAAGCATGATAGTAAGATTGTTGGAATGAATAGAACGAAGAATGAAACCAACATCTCCTACCATAAATGAATTTGAAAGAGCATCCTTACGAAGTAGAATTGAACGGAGTTGTTGGAAAATCAACAATGAAAAGCACAAGCTTGTAGTGGGCTTATGGAAAAGACCTCAAAATTATGAGGTGAGCTTCTGCCACCAACGGAAACAAATGATTGGATGAGATCAATGAAGATAAGAGAAACTTCTTCACCGAGATGAGAAGGAGAAAATTGGATCATAGATATGCACCACAAATAGCAACATTCCTTAGGGAAGGCTTTAGGTGAAATATGACCCAAGATAACTCCAACAAAAAGATTGATTGGTTGAAAAGGTCTCTTGAACGAAGAGAAAATGATGGATTCAAATATCTCATTCTTAACAACTTGCGAATCATGAAACACGAAGTGAAATTGTCAAGAATGACATAAGACCACCTCAAATGACAAGGTAGAATGAATTGCATTTTGAAATGCAAGAAGAAGAATACTTGAACTCCTCAAAACAAAACATGTGTTGAGCACCATGTTTAATTTTGAGTATAGCTTGGCGGATCATAACTTCGAGAAAAATGTTGAAGAACAATTGAAGAATGAAAAGAATCCTTGACAAACCAACATGTAGAGCCTCCATGAAGAACTCCGGTAATAAAAGGATGATAAAAATTAGGAGAAGTTGAAAACACAAGGTGAAGCCTTGCAATGATTTAGATGGAGCTTCGCGATTATATTACCGAGAGAACTTGAAACTCCGGAAAGAAAAGATGGACATCTTAGAACCGATAATTACTTCATCATGAACAATCTCCGGAAGAAAAGAATTGAATCACCTCGAGGAAATAAGACTAAGATTTATTGTATGCTTATCCTTCATCAAATTAAATTGATGACAAGCAATGGATTTGGCATACTACTTATTCTCATAGAAAGGATCAAGAGAGATATAGCACAAACTTGTGAAGGTCTTCAAGGAACCACCGGTGAAATTCGAAAGAACGAATGAATTAAAGTGATAATCAAGGAAAAAGAATCTTGAACGAACCAACGTAAGAATTGAAAAAGAACATAGCAAAGGCACAATTCACGGGGGAGAATTGGAGAAAAAGAAAACGAAGATACATGAGAGGATTTAGATACATGAGAACGAAGAGATCATGAACTGATTAGAGGGTATTTGAACGATGCACCATTAAGATTTGGAGAATGATAGCTACACGCTGAGAAAGAAGAATTATGACATGATGGCCTTCGGAGGAAAGAAATGGAAACAACTCATGAAATGCTCCGAATGGGTGAAAAGAATTTGCACGATTGAAAACAATTTGAGAGGATAACAACGAGCTAGCACCGCGAATCTCCGGTAGAACGGACTAGATTTAGAGGAAAAACTCTTCCTCGGTCTTCACATGCTGAGAATGACGAGGAGAAACACCCCCAAATTGTTGAGAAACTCCGGAAGGATTAAAAGAGGAAAGGTTGAGCCAAAGATGAAATTTTTTGAAAGATCTTGGAGAAAGACATATGACTGATGACAATTCATTCTTACGTCAAACTTCGAAAAGAATTTGGGAATAGCTCCAAGAAAATTAAAAGAGTCAGGTAAGATCCTGGAAAAAGACCTGTGGGTTAGGGCCCACTCAAAAGAAAACACCGTTGAACGATTGCTTGAAATAAAGATTGCACCGGTTGAATTAAATGACTTGAATGAGATAATAATCTCCAAATAGCTTGAACAGATCTTGGAAGAAAAGACGAGCCTTCTGAGATATCTTCAACAGTCCAGAACAAATGAATAGCGAGAAGGTGAATGATTGAGAGGTGCACCAGCATGAGAAATCATTAGAAACGAGGAAAGGAATATGATCAACACTGAAAGCTTGAGTTAAATCCACCGGAAAAGAATACGAGAATGAAGAATGATGAACTTGAAACTGTTGAGCATCTTCTTGGGAAATCACCGGATAAGAACATTGATTGAAAAGAGTGAAGAGACTTCACATGAATAAATGGATACTCGATTAAAATATATAAGTCCATAAAGAAAAGGGTGGGAGGGCGGGAAAACAAAGACAACTTGGGACGGATGAAACAAACACCGTTGAGAAAAAACTTAGAATTTATCTTGCGGATGTTGAAATGATTGGATCCACTTAAAGAGAAGCACTCCGGTAGAAAAGAATTAACATGACGATCTCGATGATCAAGAAGGATTAGTATTCACATAGAAATATGAGAACACCGTTTGAGGAAAAGGTATGGATTCAACATTTGACTTGAAGCAACTCGAATACCACAAATAAAACAAAACAAAGGATTTGGCTTGCGAATAAGCGGAACAAATACATATGATAGAGATTTACCCAATCTCATATCATGCATCTGTCGAAAAGATATTCTAGGAGCTACTTGAATTCCCACCTATAAACTCCCAAACTTTCGGTTATGCAATCTGGTGTTGGGGATACAGGGACACAAAATATATCACCCAAACTAACAATACCTAGATCCATTTGTATCCATCCGTCAACACATAACCAAGAAACCTTCGAAATCGTGTACCTCGACCTTGAAAAGCATCCGTTATACGAGTCATGGCAATACTCCCGAACTCGCCTGATCTCGGGTTATCGGGTTATCTCACCAACAACTGCATAAAAGAGATTTTCGATGTCGGCAAAACTCGTATTCCGAACTGCAACGATAAAATTGTGACGACAACACCTCGGAGCTCAACTCCCGGACACCGCCACAACCCCTAAATGTCGAGGCACCAAGAACAATGTTCTCGTCACAAAACCATCGAACGATTCCAAGATACCAGCGTGATCCTAAAAAATATTTCGTGAAATTTGAGGAGAGGAAAGACAAAACATCTACGTCCAGAGGCCTCACTAGAGCGATTTAAGGGACCGAGGAGTAAAAAGAATCCTACTCTCCGATATATATAATCTTAAGACTCAAAATAATTTTCTTCTAGACTCAACAACGGCCAACAAACAAGGGGGCTCCTAAGGTTGGTCGAGGCTCGATACCAACTTATCACGCCTAAGATGCGACCCTATCCTAAAGGAACTCAAGGTCCCACCAAGGATAGAAGCGCATCTTGAAGACGCTTTGCAAGGTGGATATCATTACATCAACATTACATAATAGTGGGGATACATACATAAGACATACAATGCCACACGAATACAACATCACATCATACAAGATCAACATCCGACTACGGATGAATCATAAACAGAAACTCAAACAATATCCACCACCTGCTAGCCCAGCTGCCGACACGAACCTATCCCTGATCAAGAAGAAGCGGAAGAAGAACTCCAAAGCAAGCAAACATCGCTCTCGCGTCATGATCATCGCAGAACCTGTACCTGCAATCGGTGGTGTAGTAATCATGAGCCACGAGGACTCAGCAATCCCATTACCATGGGTATCAAGACTAGCAAAGCTTAAAGGGGTAAGGAAGGGGTAAAGTGGTGAGGCTGCAGCAGCGACTAAGCAAGTATAGTGGCTAACATACGCAAATGAGAGCGAGAAGAGAAACAAAGGAACGGTCGTCAACTAGTAATGATCAAGAAGTGATCCCGAACTCCTACTTACGCCGACATAACCCGAAACCGTGTTCTCCTCTCGATCAACCCCAAAAGAGACACTCACGATTACGCACGGTTGGTGTATTTTAATTAAGATCAACTTCGGGTTTTCTACAACCGGACATTAACAAATTCCCATCTGCCACATAACCGCGGGAACGGCTTTCGAAAGTTCAAACCCTGCAGGGGTGTCCCAACTTGGCCCATGATAAGCTCTCGCGATCAACGAAGGATATTCCTTCTCCCCGGGAAGACCCGATCAGTCTCGGAATCCCGGCTACAAGACATTTCGACAGCAATAAAACAAGACCAGCAAGACCGCCCGATGCGCCGACAATCCCTATAGGAGCTGCACATATCTCGTTCTCAGGGCAACACCGGATGAGACATCCTACGAGTAAAACCAAACCTCGAGTTGCCACGAGGGGCCCCATGATCTACTCGGTTCGGGCCAGCACTTAGAGAAGCACCGTCCGGGGGCTAATAAAGATGACCCTTGGTTGGCCGACCCAAGGGAAGGGTATAGGTGGTGGTGAGGCAAATGGTAAAACCAAGGTTGGGCCTTGCTGGAAAAGTCTTATTCAAAGCGAACTGTCAAGGGGGTCCCATAAATCACCCGACCGCGTTAGGGACGCAAAATCCGGGAACATAATACCGATATGACGGAAACTAGGGCGGCAAGAGTGGAACAAAACACCAGGCATAAGGCCGAGCCTTCCACCCTTTACCAAGTATAGATGCATTAATTAAATAAGATATATTGTGATATCCCAACAAGTAAACATGTTCCAACAAGGAACAACATCTCCATGTTCCAACAAGGAACAAACTTCATCTTCACCTGCAACTAACAACGCTATAAGAGGGGCTGAGCAAAAGCGGTAACATAGCCAATCAACGGTTTGCTAGGAAGGGTGCAAAGGTTAGAGGTTCATGGCAATTTGGCAGGCTTGAGCAGAAAGTGATAGGTAACGCAGCATAGCGATAGAACGAAGCAACTAGCATAGCAATGATAGTAGTGAGATCCAAGGTGACGGTCATCTTGCCTGAAATCCCGCTAGGACGAAGAACGAGTCCATGAAGAAGACTAACGGAAGTAGTCGAACGAATCCTCACAATCGCAACATTACCGGAACCGAGAAGCAACACCGGAAAGAAACAAACAACATGGTAAATGCACAAGCATAAACATGGCATGATGCACAATCAAGTATGATGCATGTCCGGTTTAATGAGGCATGGCATGGCAAAGTGCAACAAATAATACTACAAATTAAGTGGAGCTCAATATGCAACGAGTTGCATATTGACAAAACACCACATCAAATATTTAGTTTAATCTCGTTTAGGTACACAACAATATTAAATGTTGTTAAACATGGCAAGAGGTGGAGCATAATTAAACTAACTATTTAGGCAAGTTTAAATGAGGCCGGAAATAAGAAACAACAATTCCGGAAAAACCTCATGAGCAATATTTTAGATTCGGTACTGTTCTGCCCTAAAACATATTTTAGAGTTGTTAAACAGGAAAATAAACTGCACCATGTTAAACTATGCATTTTTCCACCCCATTTACATATATAGTTTATTAAATTCCGAGTTACGGTTATTTAGTTATGAAATAAATCATTTTAACATGGCATATTAGCAAATTTAAATAAACAGCAAGTTAAACATTTTAACATGGGATGAAAGTGGCATATTATTAATCTACACAAAATTCTGAGCATTTTACATATATAAATTATTTTAATATGATGCACGGTTAATTAATTATTAAATGCATGAAGTGCAAGGGGGTTTATGCAAATCTGTTAAATCACTGGATAAATAGCTAAATCGCAGACGAAAAAAAAAAGACTACGCTGGGCCGAATCCGGCTAGCCCAACAGTGCACAGGGGGCTCGGGTTGCTCACCCATGGACTGAGGCCCGGTTTGCAGAGGAGACCAGATGGGGGGGCTGGGCCTTGCTGGCGAGGAGTGCTTGCGGGCAAGCAGAGGAGGCCTGCACGGGACAAAGCAGGGGCACGGTCAACGGGATCGAGCGAGGTGCAGGCGCGGGGGAACTTGGCGCCGGTCGTCGTTGTACAGGAAGCAGCGGCTGCGACAGGGAATGGCGAGGCAGGGGGCGCCGGCTGGCGATGCACTGGTGGCGCTGGAGGCGTCCGGAGGAAGCGGATCCGGGCGGCGAGGTAGCAGGCCGGCCGCGACAGCTGCTGCCGAAGGGGATCGAGGCGGCATGGTGCGGATCCGGTTCAGAAGTGGCGGAGGCGGCTGACGAACTCCATGGCGGGCCGGTTCCTACAGGCGAAAACGGCGCGGGGATTAGAGGGAGAGAGGAAACCGAAGAAGAAGACGGGAGGAGGAGGCAAGGTGCTGGCCTGCGGGTCGACGGCGGCGACAAGGCTGACGAAGTGGCCGTCGGAGTCGCGGAGCTTGTGCGCGAGCAGAGGAGCTCAGGGACTCGGGCGCGCGAGGCTGCAAGAAACTTCGGCTGGTCGAGGAACTTGGCGGCGCGGACGCCGGGGTTGGGGCCCTCGGCCTCGGGGTGTGGAAAGGAGCAGGTCGGGGTGGCCTCCAGCCAAGCGGACGGGCGTGCACGGGCGGGAACGAGCAGAGGCGAAGCCTCAGGTTCTTGCTGATCCAGAGAGCGAGGGAGGCTGCGGCTGGGCTCGAAGCGGACTTGGCGACGGGGACGGAGGAGCGGGGCTCCCGCGAGGTTGGGACTCCGGCGAGCCGAGGCGAGGCCGGGAACGGATCAAGGCCCCGGATCCACGGCGGAGGACGCTGGCTCGCCTGCCCTGTCCCCCGACGAAGAGAGACAAAGAGAGGTGAGACAGGAGAGGGAAAGGAAGAGAACGGAGGAGGAGGTTCGGGAGGATTTGGATCATGGGTGCGGGCTCTCGGTGGGGGGAACCGAGGGAGGCAAGTGGATCGATGGATTGGATCGAGCAGGTGGAGAGGTGGTCGGCTCGGGATGGATCCCGAGGAAGATGGTGGCGGCGGAGATGGGGACAAACCTCCTAGAAATTAGGGTTGGGATGATTTGGTAGGTGATGGTCTTATATATAGCAAGAGGATTTTTAGATACGGGTATTTGGTCCCTCCGATCGAAATCAAACGACCGAGAATAAATAGGCTAGGGAGTCCAATAAACAAAACGGAGATGTTTTATAGACATTAGGGGATGATCCGGACAAAACGGTAACGACTGCCCGGGTCGGGTTCGGGGGGAGTTTCGGACACGGGCAAGAGGGGGTCGAAGGAGAGGGGTCCAAGACTGGCAGAGAGATATAGCGGTCCAACAGAAGGGGAACGAGAACCCGGTTGGACTCGAAACGTTCTACGAAGGCAAGGGGGGGAGCGCCAACTACGAACGAATGCAATCTTTATGAAAACATGCAAATGCAATGCGCATGATGCCATGAGATGAAATGCACGACAAAGAACACAAAACAAAAACAAAAGACAGAACCCAACCACGGAGAAAATAATACATCGCATCTCCGGAAAAGGCAAGAGTTGGAGTTACGAATATGGAAAGTTGCATCCGGGGTGTTACATACTGGATTGATACCTTGGTTCTCAAAAGCTGAGGGAAATACTTACGCTACTTTACTGCATCACCCTTTCCTCTTCAAGGGAAAACCAACGCAGTGCTCAAGAGGTAGCAATATCCTTCTAGTGAGCAACAAAACAATACATGTCCGGTTAGTGATCAACAAAGCTAAAGCATATACGGCAAGTGATCAACAAAATTAAAGCATAGTCAGCTAGTGATCAACAAAACTAAAGCATACATGGCTAGTGATCAACAATACTAAAGCATACCCGGCTAGTGATCAACTTACTTTCTTAGTAATTTTTGCACCGCTAGGCCACCGTGTGATGAGATGCTTCAAGTGCCCACAATACTTGGAGATGGTGTAAGGGCATACTTTGCCTTAGGGTTTTGGTGATGATGACAACACACGTGGACTAATCGTGCGCCATAGTTTTCTCAGGTACACATGGTGTGGCGCAAGACGGTTAGGTCTTCCCTCTACGCAGAAAAGATCGAAGACGGAGTTTCCGATGTTTTTATCCCTTTGGTCATAGGATATCCGTATTATTAAGAGGGAATCCTCATTAGAAGGTATTGGGTGAACCATTTCACGTACACATTCTTTGCACCCACCATATACACCTTCCATTTCGAGGAGAGAGAGGTTCCCCATCATTTGTTCTGTGCAGTCCTGCTCTTGGCGGTTGTACCGCTTCATTGAGCGGTTGTACCACTGGCCGGTAGTTCTGGTCCTACCACCGCCCTTAGTACCGGTCAGGGGTGACTCCCTTTTGTACCAGGTGCGGTTGTAGACCGGTGGTGGAACGGTAGTTCCAGTTTTTCTCGATAAACCGGTACTGCCGGCGTTCAAGGCGGTAGTACCGCCTCGGACCCCACCGTCCAGGAACTACAGGCCCAACGGTAGTTCCGGTCCAACCTCCGCTCCAACTACCGGCTTGAAGGTTTTTCTTTCTGTTGTGGCCCGGTAGTTGAGCGGTGGATGTGCGGTAGTTCCGGTTTGTTCCGATAAACCGGTACTACCGGGTGCGCCACCGGAAGTACCGCCATGGCGCCCGAGGAAGGGTTCCCCGCATTCACCGATTGTACCGGTGTCTTGTGCGGAAGTACCGGTCCCATGCATTTCTGCACATAACGGTTGGATCTTGGGGGCCTATTTAATGAGGTGCTTCTCCTACCTCCCACCTACCTCTTGCCTCTCTCTCTCCTCCATTACTTCCATTAAAGCTTTCTTGCCCGATCTCTCTCCCTAGCCACCCAAACTTGTTGATTTGCTAGGGTTTGAAGGAGGAGACCTAGATCTACACTTCCACCAAAGGATATTTGATTCCCCCATACTTTCTTGTGTGGATTTTGTTACTCTTGGGTGCTTGGGCGCCCTAGATGGAAGAGGTCACTTTGGAGCCACATTCCATTGTGGTGAAGCTCCGAGGTTTCGTTGGGAGCCTCCAATTAAGTTGTGGAGAGAGCCTCAACCTTGTTTGTAAAGGTCCGGTTGCCGCCTTCAAGGGCACCAATAGTGGAATCACGGCATCTCGCATTGTGTGAGGGCGTGAGGAGAATATGGTGGCCCTAGTGGCTTCTTGGGGAGCATTGTGCCTCCACACCGCTCCAACGGAGACGTACTTCCCCTCAAAAGGAAGGAACTTCGGTAACACATCCTCGTCTTCACCGGCTCCACTCTTGGTTATCTCGTGCCTTTACTTGTACAAGCTTATTTGTGTTTTATCCCTTGCTTGCTTGTGTGCTTGTTGTTGTTGCATCATATAGGTTGCTCACCTAGTTGCATATCTAGACAACCTACTTTGATGCAAAGTTTAAGTTGGTAAAGAAAAGCTATAAATTGTTAGTTGCCTATTCACCCCCCTCTAGTCAACTATATCGATCCTTTCAATTGGTATCAGAGCCTCGTCTCTTCATTAAGGACTTTGCCGTCCGAAGAGTATGGTTGACACCATAGACGGTGCGGAGGAGCACTCCGGTGTGAATCCAATCTCGTCTATGGCCGATGGGGGAACCACGGTCTCTTGTGAGGAATTCAATGTGGCTTTGGACACATTGAAGACCTCCATGACGACCGAGGTTGAAATCATGTTTAAAAAATTCATTGAAGGGATTAAACTATCCACCGCACCGTTGAAAGTGGGTGATTCCACTAACAAGGTGACAGATGCTAACTCCGACAAGGCGGAAGCTACTAGTGAAAAAGGTCCTTCCTCTAGTGGTAAGATTGGCACCGGCATCTTTGCCCATGTGGAACCTCCACTTGTTTATGGTGGACCGATTCCTTCTACTCATTTGAATCATGCCGATCCTCCCCCTAAGATTGTGAAAAATGAGGACTTTGATTCTTGGGTTTATCGCTTTAAGCGTCATTTAAATCATGTGAATACTAATCTTTGGAGAATCATTGAAGAAGGTTTCTATCTGCATGACCCAAGCAACTTCACCCCACGAGAGGTCACGGATAATCAATTCAATGAGAATGCTCTCTTCATCATCCAAGATGCAATTCCACCCGAAGATCTCCCTCATCTTCGGCCCTTCTCCTTGTCCAAAGATGCATGGCTTTGTGTTGTCTCCCTCTACCGGGGTAGCGCTAGCACTCAACGCTCCAACTATGAAGTGGTGCAAGGTGAAGCCGATGAGTTTGCAATGAAAGAAGATGAAGAACCTCGTGAGCTTTATCGGAGAGTAAGCAAACTCGCGGTCTCACTCCGAGATCATGGGAGCAAGGACATGGATGACAATTGGATCAAGCGCAAATTCCTCAAGGTAATGATGCCTTACCACAAGGCCATGTCCTCCGTCATTCGTTAAAGGTTGGACTTCCACATTTTGTCCTCAAGTGAAGTGTTGGATGAGTTTGTGGCTATGAGCATCCTGGACAAGACCACCGACAATGCAGTGCTACGTTCTCAAAGAGCAAAGAATCCCAACCTTGCATTAAAGGCCAAGGTTAGTGTGGAAGAAGAAGAGGAGGAGGAAGAAGAAGAGGAGGAGGAAGAAGAAGAGGAGGGCAACCCCGAAGATACAAAGCATGATTATCATGAGCACATGGCTCTCGCTTCACGGCAATTTTGGAGTAAGATAACTCAAGGCCCAACTTCAACAAGAACAACTCAAGTGGCAACAAGGTCAAGCAACGCGTGAGGACTTGCAATAATTGTGGCAATGTGAGCCACTTTGTTGCGGAATGCCCTTATGAGAAGAGAGAAGACAATGGTGGCAAGCTCATTCGAAAGGACAAAGCCAAGTCTTTCCCTAACAAGAGCAACTTCACTAAGAGGACTCCTCCCAAGGGGTTGGTTGCACAAGAAGAGTACATTGAGGATGATGATGACGATGAAGGCGGTGACTCTGTTGCTATGGCCTCCGTGGCCATTGCAACAACTCCTCGGGTGTCCCTCTTCGACTCACCCAATGAGGACATCATCGCCAAGTGCCTCATGGCTAAAGCAACCAACAAGGTAACCCCCAACATCAAAACTACCATCATTACTAATCCTTCCTTAACGGATTACATTGATGAAAATGTGGGGCCTAATGAGGAAGAAAATGAGTTTGATTCCTTTATGAGTAAGCTCAAGGTTAAGTCCAATAAACACTTTGTTGCTCTCTTGGAACAACTTGTTGAAGCCAATGACACCATCGAGGCTCACGAAGAAACCATCTCTAAGATGGAGGCGCATAGTCGTGATTATGCCGATGAGATATCGGATCTATCTAATGCTCTTGAGGAAGAGCGTGGTCTTCGTTTGGCTCTTGAGGAGTCACACAACAATGATCATGCTAAATTAAAGAAAGATCTTGATCATGCTTGTGTCTTATCTCGTGTGCTAAATTCTGAGAAGGCCAAACTTGAAGTTGATCTTGCTAGACTCAAGGAAGAGTTTGATATACTTGACAAGGCCCATAAAGCCTTGAAAGGTATTCATGCTAGTCTTAAAGAGTCTCATGATCAACTCCAAGTGAAGCTAACTAAGGAGAAAGCCACTGAGGGAGTCCTAGATTAGGGGGTATCCGGACAGCCGGACTATATCCCTTGGCCGGACTGTTGGACTATGAAGATACAAGATTGAAGACTTCGTCTCGTGTCCGGATGGGACTCTCCTTGGCGTGGAAGGCAAGCTTGGCGATACGGATATGTAGATCTCCACCCATTGTAACCGACTCTGTGTAACCCTAGCCCCCTCCGGTGTCTATATAAACCGGAGGCTTTAGTCCGTAGGACAACAACAATCATACCATAGGCTAGCTTCTAGGGTTTCAGCCTCTATGATCTCGTGGTAGATCAACTCTTGTACTACTCATATCATCAAGATCAATCAAGCAGGAAGTAGGGTATTACCTCCATAGAGAGGGCCCGAACCTGGGTAAACATCGTGTCCCCTGCCTCCTGTTACCATCCGCCTTAGACGCACAGTTCGGGACCCCCTACCCGAGATCCGCCGGTTTTGACACCGACATTGGTGCTTTCATTGAGAGTTCCACTGTGTCGTCACCATAAGGCATGATGGCTCCTTCGATCATCGGTAGCGATGCGGTCCAGGGTGAGGTTTTCCTCCCCGGACAGATCTTCGTATTCGGCGGCTTCGCACTGCGGGCCAACTCGTTTGCCCATCTGGAGCAGATCGAGAGCTACGCCCCTGGCCATCAGGTCAGGTTTGGAAATTTGAATTACACTGCCGATATCCGCGGAGACTTGATCTTCGATGGATTCGGGCCCATGTCAGGTGTGCCGCACGATCGCGACGAGCACGATATAGCTCTGCCGTCGGACAGTGTTCGGGAGATCACGCCAGCAACCACTCCGACCTTCAGTCCGGAGCAGATTGCGCCATCCGAGGATGGGCGGATAGACCCCGCCTCGGAGGCCGCACCCTCAGTGGCGATAGAGCCGAATACCGACCTTACCCCTCACGAGAGCCGTGATGCCGGACCTATAGACTCGCCTCCGGCCACAGATCTTGAACCGCCCGCGCCCGTGCCTGTCGAATCTGACTGGGCGCCGGTCATGGACTTCATCGCCGCGGATATCTTTCAGCAGTCGCCCTTCGACGATGTGCTAAACTCGTTAAGGCCTCTCTTTTTGTCAGGAGAATCTCGGCCGAACTATGTCCGGCTAGAATGGGATGCGGACAACGAAGAAATTCACGCCCCCACCCACCACCCACTTAGTAGCCACTGTCGATGATCTAACCGACATGCTCGACTTCGACTCCGAAGATATCGATGGTATGGACAACGATGAAGGAGACGAACTGGAACCATCGCCTACGTGGCAATCGGACCGCCACCTCGCCATATGATATATATATGGTGGACACACCCAAAGAAGGCAATGGCGACAAGACAAAGGAGGATGACCCTCCAAGAAGCAACCTAAGTGCCGACGCGTCGGCGCGCCGCTTAAGTCTCGCCACAAAGAAAAGCGGTGATACCGCACAGAGATATAACATATTCAGACAAGGTCAAGACGATGACAATCGCCTCGCCCAAAGAGATCCAGAGCCGGAGGATGAACAAGGCAACCATCCGGAGCGAGCGGCAGAGGGAGAGGAGGACAATTACATGCCTCCCTCCGAAGACGAAGTAAGCCTCGACGACGAAGAATTTGTCGTACCGGAGGATCCCGTCGAACATGAGCGCTTTAAGCGCTGGCTTATACCCACAAGAAATAGCTTGAAGAAAAAACAACAACAACTTCAAGCTGATCAGGACTTGCTAGCAGATAGATGGACTGAAGTCCTTGCGCAGGTTGCTACCCCGACTTGAGGAGGAAGCATGGAAACCTACATCACCAGCATACGATGCGGCTGATCGGCCACCCCGTGGCCGAGATAGAGAGGCAGTCCGGCCCGAAAATCAGCCTGCACCCCGCCGCCATTCAAACAAACATACCAAGGCAGCAGGAAACACGCGAGACCTGCAAGACGTATTGGAAGACAGGGCAAAACACGCAAGATCGAACTATGGATCACGAGGGCGCGCCCCTACGCGGGACGGTGACCGTCATGCCGGATGCAGTAAAAGTAAATCCGGTCGGGCCGAATACAGCAGGCATGACTCATACGAGCTGCACCGCGATATAGCCCAACACAGAGGCGCCGCACACCCCCTATGCTTCACTGACGAAGTAATGGATCATGAATTCCCAAAGGGTTTTTAACCCGTAAATATCGAATCATACGGTGGTACAACAGATCCCACGGTATGGATCGAGGACTTCCTCCTCCACATCCACATGGCTCGCGGCGACGATCTACATGCCATCAAGTACCTCCCCTTAAAACTTAAAGGACCAGCTCGGCATTGGCTGAATAGCTTGCCAGCAGACTCCGTCAGTTGTTGGGAGGATCTGGAAGACGCATTCCTCGACAACTTCCACGGCACCTATGTGCGACCACCAGATGCCGATGACCTGAGCCACATAATTCAGCAGCCAGGGGAATCGGCCAGGCAATTCTGGACTCGGTTCTTAACCAAGAAGAATCAATTTGTCGGCTGTCCGGATGCAGAGGCCTTAGTGGCATTTAAGCATAGCATCCGCGACGAGTGGCTCGCCCGACACCTCGGCCAGGAAAAGCCGAAATCAATGGCAGCCCTCACGACACTCATGACCCGCTTTTGCGCGGGAGAGGATAGCTGGCTGGCTCGCAGCAACAATATATCAAGGAACCTTGGCACTTCGGATACCAAGGACAGTAACGGCAGGCCACATCGCAGCAAACATAAGCGCCGCAATAACGGTGATAACACCGAGGATACGGCAGTCAATGCCGTATTCAAGGCTCTCAGCCCGGTCAACGGAAGAAGCCATTCAAAAGAAGCACCCCCGACAAACCAGCCAATCACACCAATAGAGAATGCTGGGTGTTCAAGCAGGCCGGCAAGTTAAACGCCGAAAACAAGGACAAGGGGCTGCACAGCGATGACGAGGAGGAGCCCCGGCCACCGAACACGGGAGGACAGAAGAGGTTCCCCCCACAAGTAAGGACGGTGAACATGATATACACAACCCACATCCCCAAGAGGGAACGGAAGCGTGCACTAAGGGACGTATATGCGATGGAGCCCGTCGCCCCTAAGTTCAACCCATGGTCCTCTTGTCCAATCACCTTTGACCGCAGGGACCACCCCACTAGTATCCATCATGGCGGATCTGCCGCATTGGTCTTAGACCCAATCATTGACGGCTTTCACCTCACTCGAGTCCTTATGGACGGCGGCAGCAGCCTGAACCTGCTTTATCAGGATACTGTGCGCAAAATGGGTATAGACCCCTCGAGGATCAAACCCACCAAAACGACCTTTAAAGGCGTCATCCTAGGTGTAGAGGCCCATTGCACGGGCTCAATCACACTGGAAGTGGTCTTGGATCTCCCACAACTTTCAAGCGAGAGTTAATCTTTGATATCGCCCTGCTCCGCAGCTGCTATCATGCACCGCTCGGGCGCACCACATTTGCAAGATTCAATGCGGTACCGCATTACGCATACCTCAAGCTCAAGATGCCGGACCTAGGGGGTCATCACAGTCCAATGGAAACACAGAACGCCACTCCGTGCGGAGGAGCACACTGCGCCCTCGCAGCGAAGCACAAAGCAGCCTTTTGAGGCAATCCACCGTTCGGCGATCAAGCCCCGGACACCGCTCAAGCGCCTAGAGTAACCTGCAACAGGATCGCCTGCACGCTCGTGAGCTCGCTTAGCAATTCGCCCCGCCCTAGTCTCAGTACAACGGCAAAGTCCGCCCCGCGCGTGCATAATTACGCATTGAAAATACCATGGGTATAGGCGGGGGCACGATCACGGCGCGTCCCACAATGCGGCTCAACCGCACTAGGGGCTTACTACCTTTTATCACTCTCTTTATTTCAGGACTCTACTCTCTGGAAGCCCTATC
This sequence comes from Aegilops longissima, assembly GCA_021605205.1. Taxonomy (NCBI): domain Eukaryota; kingdom Viridiplantae; phylum Streptophyta; class Magnoliopsida; order Poales; family Poaceae; genus Aegilops; species Aegilops longissima. Next base: position 192,784,852 of record CM038676.1, on the reverse strand, counting down.
CGGCAGTACGGTAGCCGGACACATGATACAACACCCAAGGGGGCAGGAAGCTATGTCGTACAACGGAATCCCCAGGTGGTCTCTGCTAACGAGTTAAATACCTGTTTTAAGATACCAGTCCGCAGCTTGCCCTTGGATGGGACATGTCAAATAGTCCTATTTTTTGCTTACCGTGCTACTTGTATCAATATGCTTCAACACATTTCTTAAATAAACAATGCATAGCACTAGTATTTTATTGCATTCTATATTCCTTTATATATATGTTCATCTACGACAAACAGCACCCGTACACTCTGGTGCAGCCAATACGCCAGGGGCTTCCGTATACCCCATAATTCGGCATGAGAAGTCCGAACACTTTCGACAGTGCGGCACCCCGAACTTATAGCATTATATGCATCAGCTCCGAATCATGTCTTGGGTCAATAGTTGGGTTTGCCTGCTCCTGTTTTGGTACCTTCGCCCGCTATATCGCTAAGGTAGCACTAGGAGAACTACTGCAATTGTGCCCCGGTTCTTCCGGCCAAGCACCTCAGTAGAGAAAGCTAAAACTAACTGTCATGATGAGGCGAGAGCTGGTCGCTGTTCGAGAGGTCTCAAATCCCTAAAGACTTTTTCTGCTTCGGGTGAGGAGTCGGCCTTGTCCAGCTTAGGCGTGTATAGCGCCCCAAATTCGGCCTTCCGAAGACTAGGGGCTTCGCCAAAATTTAAAATTGTAGACTTCTATGGCTAAGTGAGAGCGATAAAGCATTATAGTCCGATTGCCTGGTTCGCTGCGCTCAGCACCTCCCTCGAAGGACCCATAAATGGGAAAAAGAGTGCCCAGATTTATCCCGAACACCCCAACACTAGTTGCATGGGGGCTGAAGTCAACGACTAGCAACTCTCAGATTTTATAAACGGTCGCACAGAAGGTAATATTTTTAAATTCTAAAGCGTTGCATAGCGCAAATGAACTAGTTTTCATAACACAGGATCACACGAGCAAGTTTCATTCAAAAATTACATCCTTCGCGCACTCGTCCGCCACAAGACGGGCACCCTTCAGGACACCCTCATAATACATTTCAGGGTGGCGATGCTCCTTGCCCTGCGGCGGCCCCTCCTTCACCAGCTTCTCGGCGTCCATCTTGGCCCAGTGCACCTTCGCACGGGCAAAAGCCCTGCGGGCACCCTCGATGCAGACGGACCGCTTTATGACTTCCAGCCGTGGGCAGGCATCCATGAAAGTGCGTTATATCGACTAGAGGGGGGTGAATAGGCGATTTTTATGAATTCTTCACTGAGGAATTTTCCGGAGAGGAAATTCCTTAGCGAAGAACTACTTGCAGCGGAATAAGTACTCAGAAGTAAGCATAACAGAATGCGGGCATGGTCATCATGATAAAATGAAGACAAACAAAGAGTATAGAAAAGCGTAAACACAGGATAGCTCAAGATGAAGACAAACAGACTGAAGAAATTGAACTGAGGAAATTGAGAAAGTCTTCAGTCAAAGTCTTCAAACACAGATATGAATAAACACTCAACACAAGAATGAGGAAATGAAAGGGTTGAGGAGATAGAACCAGAAGGTTGGTGAATACAATGATTTGGTAGACCAGTTCCAACTGTTGTCTCGGTTATACGTCTGGTTGGAGCGATTGAGTATTTAAACTCGAGGACACAGTCCCGGACACCCGGTCGCTGAGCACGCAGCTCAGACACCAAGTCCTCACCGTATTCTCCTTGAACTAAGGTCACATGGACCTCGTCCCAATCGCTCGTGGTAAGTCTTGAGCGACTTCCAAACCTTCACAGACTTGGTCACTCGGTGATCCACAATTCCTCTTGGATGCTCTAGACCATGACGCCTAACCATCCGGAAGAAGCACAGTCTTCAAAGGTAACAAGCGTCGGATCCACGCAGGATCAATCTCTTGATGATGCTCAATCACTTTGGGTTTGTAGGGTTTGGTTTTGGGTTTTTCCTCACTCGATGATTTTCGCCAAAGTCCTCGGAGGATGGGTTGCTCTCAAATGACAAGTGTCAAGTTTCTCTCGGAGCAGCCAACCAGCTAGTGGTTGTAGGGGTGGCTATTTATAGCCTAGGAGCAGCCCGACATGATAAGACATAAATGCCCTTCAATGATATGACCGTTAGGTGGATAAGATATTTGGGACAGTGGCGCGCAGAAGACAAGAACGGTCGGAAATTTGAATCTCAAATTCCTCGGGGCTATCATGTTCCTCATCGTAGGCAATCCGCCTTTGGCGAATTCCTAACTCCTCGGTCGAAACAAATTCCTCAAGAACTGTAAGAGCTTCGTCTCACATCAAGAAATTGATCGAATCGTATGAGTTTTCCAAAGGCTTCACTCGAAGGGATTGGTAGGTGTAGGATTTTGAGTTGAGCATCACATGGTAATTTTTCCTTAGTATTTCCTCGACCCCCTTTAACAGTACAGTGTTTCCTATGACTCAATAAAGAGAAAATGAAACAACGAAAACGAAAGTCTTCACGCTTCATGTTCCTGAAATGAATACCAAGTCTTCAAGGTGACACCAATTTCTTCACTTTCAAAGTCTTCAAAAAGTCTTCAGAATAACAAAGTCTTCAGTCGAAGAACTTCATTTTTAGGGGTCGACTTTCTCTGTAAACATCAAACTCCTCATAGACTTATAGACCTGTGTACACTCACAAACGCATTAGATCCTTAACCTATAAGTCTTCAATACACCAAAATCACTAAGGGGCACTAGATGCACTTACAATCTCCCCCTTTTTGGTGATTGATGACAATATAGGTTAAGTTTTCAACGGGGATAAACCTATGAAGTGTAAATACTGATAATGAGGAATTTGATTGCAAGATATAGAAGAACTCCCCCTGAAGATGTGCATAGTGAGGAATTTGCTTTTGAGGCAATGCACATTTGAAGAGTTGAATCATGGAGATCTCCCCTATATCTTGTAATTCATACGCATTTGACATATAACATGAAGAATTTGAAATGCATGATGAGATATGGTGCTTGACGTAATTCAGCATGCGTGCGATAACATTAATGAGGAACAAGCTTGCAAAATAACGCATCAAGAGTATCAGAGCTCAAGAAGTTCAAGAGAATCGAGCATAGTGCAAGAGCACGATTGCATCAAAAGTATCAAAGCACCATCGGGTTTAAGATTACAACTCGATCCAATAAAAGTTTCGGAAGAGCGAGAGTTGTAACTTAACAAAATAAATTGCCCATATAATAGACCCGCTTGAAGACTAACTCAAATTTCTCCCCTTTGTCATCGAATGACCAAAAGGATCGGCCGAGGACTAACGCCTCAAGAATTTCAAGTTGAAGAAGGGCGCGCCAGCGTTGTTGGGGTCGGTTGTTGTAGTAGGGCCTGCCGCGTGTCGTCCAAGTCTTCATTTTCATCGATGTCGCGAGGAAGAATAGGAGCTGGCCACCAAGGAAGGAACTTTGACCTTCTTGTATTTCTTGAGGAGGTGCGCACCAGTCAAATTCTTCCTTGAGTCCCATTGTCGTCGGTTCTTCCAGATGTAGACATGTGAAAGAACAGCCAGTGTGTTTGAAGGTTTCATGGAGGTAGTAGTGGTTTTCTTCACTGCATTGTGTGTAGAGGTCATGTTGTGAAGAATTGAACCAAGCGGCGCTTGACCCATTTATGATGTGCGATCAACCTTCTGATGAAGACTGAGGAGTAACTCACGATCAGTCATCACCCTGGGTGCAGTAGCTTGAGGACTTTGCTTAACTGAGGTATTTGCGGCAGAGTCATGTGTGGCGAGTCATCATTGGTGGAGTAGGATGCAGCTTTGCTAAACTGTCCATCCAATGGACGAATGCCTTCATCGATCACAGCAGATGGCCTTGCCCTTGTCATCACCGAGGTAAATGTCCATTTGAGGACTTCAATCGGGGCAAGTAATCTGCAGTGGTTCATAGTATCGCCTTGTAATTGAGTGAAGACCTTGTCCCGATGAATCTCATTATCCAAAGGCGCATAAGGCTTCAGCTCAAATGGTGACATAGCAATGTTTGCGAGTCCTCATGAAGAAATCATGGAAGTTGATGGGAACGCCATGGATTAAGTTGAAAAGCATATTCTTCATGATGCCAATGACTTCTTCATCATTCGAGTCATGGCCTTTGATAGGACTCATTGTCTTCGTCGAAATCCGATAGACATCCGAGGCACATACAATAATTCCTTGACGAGGAATTTGGTTCTTGGGGCCTGCCTTGGCTTCAAAGGCTTCATCAAGACTTGCATACAATGATTTGAAAGTTCGGTTCGTTGTAGATACAACGAGCACCGTCAAGTGGAGGACTGAGTGGTAGAGCACGAAGCAATTCAGCTTGATGGTGCCTTGTAGTGAGTGTTTTCAGACATCCATCTAGCACCCATGAGTTCACGTCTTGGCGTCTCGGTGATGTGCAGCGTTGCATAGAATTGAAGAATGAGTTCTTCATTCCAATCCACAGATATGAGTGCAGAAATTGAAGTCTGCGTCGTGAAGAACACCGAGGACGGGCTCAAAGCTCTCGCGAGACTCCATGTCCACATGAGAAATATGAGCATGATCGAAGACTTTGTCTTTATTGAAAAGCACTGAGGAATAGAAATTGGCTTGGCTGGCAGTCTAGAAACGCCTCTTCCTTATGCGAGCAGAATCATATGGATTGTAATCAGTGAAGAATACATGCTCGTTGAAGAAGTCTTCAGCCTTGAACTTTTGCTTTGTTGAGAAGGGATCCTTGGGCTTTGGCAGTGGAGTGTCAGTGAGTTGCATCACGACCTCTGGAATCGCAATCTCAGGTTCTTGGTGAGAGGAATTTCTTGTTCCTCAATAGGTGCGATCGAGGATCAGCAGCAGAGAGTTCATCAACGCTAGTGGCTGGAATTTCTCGAGGGACGGATGAAGTGGGATGAGTTTCTTGAGCCCATTTGAGCAGTAGGAGCAGGGACCGAGGTATCTGTTGGATTGGGGTGAAGAGTGGAGAATTTGGATCTTGACTTTCCCAAAAGTCATCATTCATTCTTGGCGTTAATGCTTCCAATATCCACATCTTCTTCAAGTTCCTCAACACCGGCCTCTTCACTGTGAACCGAGGCATAGGTGAGAAATGACTGGGGTTGAAGGGATTGCTTCCACTTCAATTTCTTCATCTATCTGCTCTAACGAAGCAGCAGAATGATTTTCTTCATCAGATCCGCTTGGGATCACATAATCTTCATCAAAAGGAACAAGGTCTTTTGATGGAATTGAGGAAATTGGAACAGCATCAATTGGATTTTCAAAGGAGCTCGTCATTGGCTTCATTTTCTTCGCAGCCGAAGAATTTGACGCAGCTGATGCTTTCCGTTTCTTCACAGCAGCTCGTTCTGCAGCCTTGGTCTTCTTCACATCAGAGGAAGATGGAAGAATTGGAGTGGGTGTTAGCGCAGGAGGAGCTGAGGAATCTGGATGATTTTCCTCAGGCACAACCGATGCAGATTGCCTGACTTGTTCGATTTCTTGAGCGCACCACTAGTGGATGCCTTGGCAATTTCTTGGTGGCTGGAATGGGATCATCAGCCTGGAACGGCATTTTCTTGACCTTTGAACTTCATCGGTGGTCTTGGCATGTTCTTCAGTTGGCTGAGCTGAGGCTCCAGCCTGAGGAATTTCATGTTGCGTTGGGGCAGCAACATTTGTGAACTTCTTCGTCAGGTTGACGAATCTGACCTTGGCTCCTTGCCAATCAGCATAATAAGCATCGAAGTTTTTGCTGAGGGCTTGGATTTCATTCTGGACCTTGAGAAGTTCCTCGGGTGTCATTTTGACAACGTTTTCTTGAGAACTTCTCCTTTACTCGTATTGAGCTTTCTTGATCTCTCTTGCCTTTTCAAACTTCCATTTCTCTTCTGTGATGAAATGAGTCAACATATGACTTTGTCCAGGGGTCAGATGAAAATCAGGCAAAGGGGTATTTGGATCCTTGTGCCAGAGATCAATATAATCGAGGATTTTCCTCGGATCCAACAGCAGAGGCACAGATGTGCCTTTGGCTCTAGCGGCCCTTTCTTGGCGATCTCTTATGATTTCCGCAAGTTCATCATCATCAGCCTCATCATCTTCAGGTGGCTCTTGGAAAGCAACCTGTTTCTTCTTGGGACTTGGCCGAGGACCTCGTCCAAATGTGGGCCTTAGTCTTGACATAGTCGGGCCGATGAAGACTTTGGTGCAGTGAGGAACTTGCTTGAGACACGAGAGGCAATGGAGAAGCTGCAGTCCTTTGTACGTGGCGGATGCACAGTCTTGAGGACTTTGTCGGAACTGCTGAGGATTTGGGAGGTGCTGCTGAGGATGTTGGAGGAGCAGGAGCAGCATGAGGAATTTGTCGTGAGGGCAATGCTGAAGAACTTGGCTTGTGAGCGGGCTTCTTTGGCATAGATTTTCTTGGCTTAACAGAGGCCTCAGGGGCAGCAGCAGTAGCAGAGTCCTCATTGAATTTCCTCACTGCCTCATTGGCTTGTCTTGCCAACTTGGCTTGGCGCTTGGCCCATTCTTCAGGAAAGTCCTCACCACGCTTGATGCTGGTGGGGTCAGCTTCTTGGCCAGGTGCCAACGGAGCTCTTGGGCATGGAGGATTGAGTGTGAATTTCTTCATGTACTTTGGAGTTACATATCTGTACTCTCTCCATTCCCGTGCCCATCTCCGTTCAATCCTTTGGATCCGCATCTTGCGCTGATTTTTGTTCTCTTTGCCGAACTCGGCTTCATCAGGTGTGCAATAATCAGCATAAATTTCCTCAGGGATTTCAAACGCGGTCATGACCTCAGGCCTCTTTCCTCCTTTACGTGGCTTCTTTCTTTCGCCATATTCTTGGTGAGGAATTTGAACAAATGAATTCTCTAAAGAAGTATGCAACTTTTCTTGAGGCAGCTGCAAATGAGTTAAGTTGATGAGAACCTAGTGATTCAGCGGACATGAGTACCTGTGAACAGAGTATAGTTGCGAGGAATTTGGAGAGGTCATATGCGTTCTCGAAGGTTTTCAAAAGAACAAGTTTTGAGGATTTTGACGGATGAGCCTTGAAGAATTTCACTAAGCGTTCTTTGTCTTAGGTTCGAGTTATGCAGATCGAGGATCCACACAATTGAGGAATCTTGAAGAAAATGATTGCTTAGAGAAACAAATCAAGAGCATATAACTTGTGAGGTGTTTGTGTGTGAGGATTTGAAGAATAAAACATCTTTGAAGATTTTGTAGTGTAAGGTTTGGATCAACGAGGGTAGTAAAAGTAACTTTTATTTACCCTAAATGAAGAACACGACGAACTGGGTGTTGTAGATGTGAAGCTCGTCTGTTCAGATCTTCCACGCCCTAACTTGGCGGAGGAAGACAGCTACTGGGCGGCGGAGTGAGGATTTCCTTGATCGGCGTGAGTACGTCGGCGACGAGGTCGAGGCGATGAAGCTCTTCCTCACCGCGACGATGGAGTAGAGGCGGCGCTAGGGTTTGAGGAGCTCGAGCGGGAGAGAGAGGTCGGCGGAGTAAAAGAAGTGAGGATGGAGAGAGGGTATTTATAGAGGCGGTGAAAAACTGTTCGCCTCAAGATTTAGGGACGAACGTGCCCCTGACCATTCTCCATCTCACGACATGTGTCACCCACGTACTGTGTAGTGGAGATCGTGTACGATCGTGGGTGAGTAAAATAATGCATTGTGGGATGCGGAACGGTTTGAGCGGCAAAACCGAAAGTTTGGATAAGATCAGTTTTAAAGTTCCGTTCGCAATTTCTTCAGCTGACAAGGCCACAGTGAAGATTTTGAACGAGTTTCAAATAGAACGCACATGAAGAATTTGTGAATAGACTGGGTTGAGTATAGCATAGAGGGGGAAGGGTCCGATCACATTCACTTAGCAGAAAAAGCGACTTGAAGAAATAGCCATAAGTGAATGCTGTAGAGAACATAAACCCATATATATATGTATTGCCAGTGAAGAAAAATGGCGGAAACAGTGAAGATTTTGCAAAGTTGAAGAATTTGAAAAACTGAAGAATTTCAAAAACTGAGGAAAAACTCAAATTGAAGAATTTCAACTTTGGTGGTGGCGTGTCCCACCGTATAAGAATGATGATTTCAGACACTGCGTACAATTGTCGTAGGGTTCTGAGAATCAAATTCTTCATTAATTTCTTCACACTCAGAATGTTATTCTTCATTGATTGAAGAAAAATGTTTCTTCATGTGTAGCACATCTAAGTCATCAATTTTGCATAACTGTCAGGATGTGTGTCCTTTTCAAAGAACGTTCGAAGATTCTAAGATATTTAGCTCACACTGCAACTTGCTAAATCTCTTATCATCCAAGGGCTTAGTGAAGATATCGGCTAGCTGTTCTTCAGTCTTCACATGCTCGATGGAGATGTCGCCCTTTAACACATGATCACGAAGAAAATGATGACGAATTTGAATGTGCTTTGTCTTGAGTGCTGAACTGGGTTGTGAGCAATCTTGATGGCACTCTCATTGTCACAGTAGAGAGGCACATTCTTCACGTTGATGCCGTAGTCCTTGAGAGTCTGCTTCATCCACAGCAATTGAGCACAACACGAGCCAGCAGCAATGTATTCAGCTTCCGATGAGCGGTGATATGCAGTTCTGTTTCTTGAGGACCAACAGACCAAAGATCGTCCGAGGAAATGACAAGTACCAGATGTTGACTTGCGGTCCAGACGATCACCAGCATAGTCAGAGTCAAAATATCCAATGAGATCAAAAGTAGAGCCCTTGGGGTACCATAATCCTAGTGTTGGTGTGTGAGCTAGATATCCAAGAATATGCTTCACAACCTTATGGTGTGATTCCTTCGGTGTAGCTTGAAATCGGGCACACATGCAAACACTAAGCATTATATCTGGCCTAGATGCACATAAGTACAATAAAGAACCAATCATGGAGCGGTATACCTTGTGATCGAAGTCAATACCATTTTCATCAGTGCATAGATGGCCATTTGTGGGCATAGGAATTTTGACACCTTTGCAATCTTGCATGCCGAATTTCTTCAGGACATCTTTGAGGTATTTCTCCTGAGATATGAATATGCCATTGTGTTGTTGACGAATTTGAAGAGCTAAGAAGAATTTCAACTCTCCCATCATAGACATTCGATATTCTTCACTCATCATGTAGGCAAATTCATCACTATAACGTTGGTCAGTACATCCAAAGATAATATCATCAACATATATTTGGCACACAAACAATTCACCATCATATGATTTAGTAAAGAGAGTAGGGTCGAGTGAACCGGGTGTGAAGCCATTCTTCACGAAGAATTCCATCAATGTATCATACCACGCCCGTGGGGCTTATTTGAGACCATAGAGGGCCTTTTGAGTCTGAAGACTTTGTCGGGATTCTTTGGATCTTCAAAACCTGGGGGTTGAGCAACATATACTTCTTCCTCAAGCTTACCATTGAGGAATGCAGTTTTCACATCCAGTTGATATAAAGTGATATTGTGATGGTTAGCATAGGCGAGTAATATGCGAATAGACTCAAGTCTAGCAACAGGTGCAAAAGTTTCATCGAAATCAATTCCTTCAACACAGGGTGTAGCCTTGAGCTACTAGTCGTGCCTTATTCCTCACCACAAGGCCATTTTCATCTTGCTTGTTGCGGTAGATCCACTTTGTGCCAATGATATTATGCTTGCGAGGATCTGGACATTTGACCAGTTCCTGACATTGTTGAGCTCGAACGATGTAATTCTTCTTGCATGGCCTGAATCCACTCGGGTTCGAAATGCTTCATCTACCTTAGTGGGCTCTGTGATAGAGGCGAAAGCATAGTGCCCACAAAAGTTAGATAAATGTGAAGCTTTTGAGCGTGTGAGAGGACACAGGCGCTTCAATGTCATCGATGATCTTGTCAACTTGCACTTCTTTTTGCGCGAGGATGAGCTGGTTGTCGTCAAGGAATTTGATCATTTTCCTCGGCACCATTGTCTTGACATTATCTTGAGTGCATCAGCTCGGCGTTCTTCAGCGTCTGGGAATGAATTCTTGACAGATTCTTGATGAGGAATGACATCCTCGGATGCCTTGAACTTGATAGATTCCTCGGTGCTGGTTCATCTAACACGAAGGTAGGTGCTCTCTTTGCGAGCCATTAGTTTCATCGAACCGCACATCTCTGATGTCAACAATCTTGTGAAGAGCGATGTTGAAGACTCTGTAGGTGTCGAGTCCTTCCGTAACCAAGCATAAAACCTTCATGTGCTTTCGGTGCAAATTTAGAATTGTGATGAGGATCTCTAATCCAGCATTTTGCAATCAAGACTTTGAAATAACTTACATTGGGTTTCTTGTCGTTGAGGAGTTCATAGGCAGTCTTCTTGAAGAATTTGTGAAGATATACTCTGTTGATGATGTGGCACGCAGATCAATTGCATCAATCCAAAAAGCGATTAGGCGTTTTGTATTCATCAAGCATAGTGCGAGCCATCTCAACAAGAGTTACATTCTTGCGCTCCACGACGCCATTCTGCCGAGGAGTATAGGGAGCAGATAACTCATGAGTAATACCAAGTTCATCAAGATAGGCATCAAGACCGAATTCTTGAACTCAGTTCCATTGTCACTCGGATGTGTTTGATCTTCACACCAAAGTTAGTTGAAGCCCTCGAGGAAAATCGTTTGAAGACTTCCTGCACTTGATTTTTGTAAGTAACAATGTGTACCCATGTGTAACGAGGTAATCATCAACAATAACAAAGCCATATAGAGATGCATCATTAACGACAGTTGAGTAATGATTAGGACCAAAGGCGTCCATGTGAAGCAATTCAAGGAGCGAGTAGTGGTCATGATAGTCTTTCTTGAATGCTTGGCCTTGGTCATTTTCCAGCTTCACAGGCTCCGCACAAGTGATCCTTGAGGAATTTGAGATTCTCAATGCCAATGACATGCTTCTTCTTTGCAAGCGTGTTCAAATTTCTCATGCTGCGTGACCAAGTCGGCGATGCCATAGCCAGCCTTCGAAGCTTTTGCAAGTAGACACACGGCTAGTTGTGGTCCTGTAGAAAATCAACAATATACAAGTCTCCTCTCCTAAAGCCTTGAAGACTTTGGAATTGTCGACTTCCATAATCACAACACAGCGATACTTGCCAAAGATAACAACCATATCAAGATCACAAAGCATTGAGGCTGACATGAGGTTGTATCCTAAGGACTCAACAAGCATGACTTTGTTCATGTGTATGTCCTTAGAGATCGCAACCTTACCAAGACCAATACGACTTTTGCCTTTGTCGGCAAAGATGATATGCTTCAGATGTGGCGGTGATAAGGGAGCATCCATCAATAGATTCTTGTCACCGGTCATGTGATTTGTACATCCACTATCGAGAACCCACTCGGTGGCTTTGGGTTGATCATCCTGCGGATGAATTAGTACAACTTACGATCTCATATACTTCATCGGTGAAGAATATGATATCAAGTTCATCGAGATGAATTTCATCGATCAAGTATTAATAGATAAGCGGTATGAGGGCGTGTGAAATGAAAGTTCATTTCATCATGATTAGCTGCGTCCTTCGAGCAATTTTGTCGAGGCCCCGAGAAATTCTTGAGACGTTCAATGCGTGCGGAGACCTGACCTCTGAGAAGAGGTTAGTTCTTTTCTTTACCACCCACATCTGAAGGGGTGGCAAAGAGTTCATCACTCTGCGAGCACCATATGAGAATGGTGGCATAGAGGCCAATCCATTTCGTTTCACATAAGAGGGGTTAGGGTAAGCATATGAATAAGCGAGAAATTCTTGAGGACTTATGAACATATTGGTTTGAAGAATAATGCACATATTCATAGCCCTTAGCTCTACCTGCGAAACGAGTTATTAGCACGATGATAATCATATGAGGACTTTGATCCTTTTGAGGAATTTGATCCACGTGAGAATTTGGTCCGTATGAGGACTTGGATCCATATGAAGAATTTGGTCCATATGAAGAATTTGATCTGGGGTTCCTATTCTTCATAGGTAGTGTCATGAGGACATTCACTGAAGACTTTCAAGGCACTTCTTGGGAACCCAGATTTTCTTCATAGGGAACCGTTCCTGCGATTAGTGCCAACATATCTAGCAAATACTTCACCATTCTGATTTTTGAACAGTTTATAGTTGAGTCAAATGACTCATCGGAAGAATGAGGAGATTCACATGTAAAGCCGGATAAGTTAGATGGATCAAGCTGGAGGTCCCTTTGCAACAACCCATGAGGTTTTGGGATCTGCTCGGGCTTCAATATGTTCCATCGGCATTGAGTTTCCTCTCAAAGGCAATACCCTCTTTCCTAGGGTTCTGTTGAGGATCTGCTTTTAAGCACATCACAAAAGTCGATGCCCTTTGAGGCTTTTGTACATGCTGTCATATACAATTCCTTCAGCCATGCATTGTCGGTGATACTAGCAATGTCCTCGGATGAGGAATTAGTGATAGCGAGGCAGGTGAAGAATTTATAACAGTTGAAGCATTTGAACATTGGTGAAGAATTAGCGATTCACGTTCAATGCACTTTAAGCATGGAGGAACAAATTCTTCTTGAGAAGCGCTGATTTGTTGAGCAAATAATGAATCGCGCTCCTTCAAAAGATCTTCATAACTCACTCTTAGCTTCTCAAGATCTTTCTTTCTTTGAAGAAATTCATAAGAAAGTTTCTCATGATCAGACAAGAGAGTGTTATGATGACCTTGAAGGCTGTCAAACCTAGACTGAAGTCTCTGAAGATTTTCAGTCAGGGCTTTAGTGCGATCCATTTCTTCACCTAACATATCATCACTCTTATCTAGCATGTTTTGAACCTTTTCCAAAGCCCTTTGTTGTTTTACATCAATCTTAGCAAGTTTTGAGTAACTGGGCTTTAGATCTTCATCAGATTCATTTTCACTAGATTCAGAGGAGGTATATTTGAGTACCTTGGCTGTAACATCCCAAATTTCCTATTTGGAATGTTTTACAATTATAGCTAAGCATCTATGCATCCTGTTTGAATTTGAATGCCATTTGAAGTTTTAGAAGAGTTTTGAGTTTTCATATTTGAATTCAAACTATGGCAAGTGGGAATCATTTCAAAAAAAACTATGCCTGATAAATACTTGAGCAAAAGTATGAGAGGAGCAAACATGACACTCCAAAAATATCAGAGGAAAGCAATGCCAAAAGTTTTGAATTCAAACTTGAGTTTTATTTGAATTTGAAAGAAATGAATTTTTATAAAGTTTGGATTTTGCCTTTGGAAAAATGTTCAAATGATAGGGAATATTCCCCTGATCATTTTGGTATATATATGTCCTATATAAAATATTTATATTTTATAAGTTATCTCTGTTTTTGTTCTTATTAAAAAAATAAATAATAAATTTAACCCCCCCCCTCCAAAGCCGGACCAACCTGACCAGCCAGGCCCGCTTGCCCACCAGGCGGCCCAGAGGGCCAGCCAATGAGCCAATGAGCCAACCGCCTCTCTCGCGCCGAATCCCTTGGCTCGGCCAAACGTCGCGCCGCACCCCCTCTCTCTCTCTGCCAGGCGGACCCCACCCCTCCTTCAACCCCTCGCCCGCCTCGCCAGCGCATTGCGATCGCGGATCCCGACGGATCCGGATTGATCCTCCCGATTGCCCCCCTCGCCAAGGTGAGACCCCGCCTATAAAGCCCCTCCCTTTTATTCCCCCCTTGCCCCTCGCCGAACCCTCCTCCTCTCACGCGCTCGCCGGAGCCGAGCTCACCTCCGCCGCCATTCAACTCGCCGCCGTCGCCCTAGCCCTCCCCGAGCCTCGTCCACTCCACCAGACCACCCCCCTCGTCGCCCAGCACCCGCCGGACTTCTCCACCGCCCTCCCAAGACGACCGGAGCCGTCGGCCTTTTCGCCACCGAGCCGCCGCCGTCCAACGCCGTGAGTCGCCGGAGATCACCCCCCGTCCGATCTAACATCTCTGGTGTAGATTAGAACACCCAGAAGGGTAAGTTCTTTAAATAAAACCGGTTCGCTCGGTTTAGTCGGTTTAATTTTAAGTAGGGTTCTTTTATTTAGCCGGCCCGATTCAGTTTAACCCTAGGCCCATTTTTAGTTATATTACGCTCGGTCGTGAGGTTAGGCCCATTAGGCCATTTTCATTTATTTTCGTTTTCTGTTTTAACAGAATAGTTCCAGATTTGAAAAATTCATATCTTCTATTCTGTTTAATATTTTAGGTGATTCTTTTTTGTTGGTTTGGAAATTTCTTATAGTTTCTGTAGAAAATATAATTAGCTATGTTAAAATTAATTAAAATTGCTTTAATTTAGTTTTAGTCAGAATAGTAAATCTGTTATAACATGAGTTAGGAAAATTATTTTTATATGATTCTTTTGTCCCAACTTTATTTTGACATTACCTAACCATAGGAATTAATTTGGGTATTTTAGGATTAATAAAAAATAGTTTTAAGCAGAATCTTGTTAATCCTAATTAATTAACTAGCTACTGTTTTCCTATTATTTTAATTAGTAAATCAATTTATTTTTCACATGTGATTGATTATTCTAGGATAGTTTCTGTCACTTTATAGGATGAACTTTTATTTATAATAAATAAAACTTTTATTTTATTTTTCCTTAATAGAAACTGAATTAGGCCTAATAGGAGTTTCATAATAGATTTTAAATTGATTCTTTTTGCTCCTAGTTGCTTAATGCATTCCTTTCTGTTAAGTTAACATAAATCCATGATTAGGTTATGTTGAGAAAATTTTTGTTATATAAAACTATTTCTAGTTGTTGTTTGAAGTAGGAAAACTTTGAGTTGGTTTTCTTTGAGTTTTCCTTTGGGTTTTGACTTGTTTGTTTGGTGTGTCATGTTACTATGCTATTGTATTATGTGATCCTATGCTATATGCTTATTGTGATTATTGTTTGTCTCGCTAGAGTTTCCGAGTCTGAAGCTTGCTACTCTGAGTCTTTAGCTTACGAGGATCATCAAGAAGGCAAGTCTTGATCATGTTATTTTCAATACCTATGATTTTGTGCATTAGAAATTATACCACCCCACCATGCATGCAGTAGATGAAATTTTGAAGTTACAATCTTGAGTAGTATCATGTGGTAGGATGAACCAATTCCTTGTTACCATGACCGGGACGAGTAGTTTATTTTGCTATGCTCGTGAGGCGGGTTTGGTTGAGTGAAATTCATAAGTAAGATGTGAGAGTCAATGATGATGACAACCCCATGAACTACAATGATCAAGATGGACTTGAAATTCACTCTTTGGGTGGAGGATTTGTTGACGGGCACCTGGAGAACCCGGTGGTTGGCGGGATGCATGGAGAAGTGCCATGACATCTTGCGGAAAGCTTCACCCAGCCACGAAGAGGCGGATGGATGCCCCTTTGACCGGAAGCTTACATGCAGCCGCAAGCCATTATGGGCTCGGCTGGGTCAACCCTAGTTGTGACGCTGGCTGGGCGGTACTACGAGATGTAGAAGAGCGGTAGGATTGGATGGGTACGGCAGTAGCCGAAGAACTCTTTGGAAGACCTGTTTCATTCGTCCGTCTTCAAACACCATGAAGTGCGAAGACTTAAAAGGAGGAATGATTCTTGCGGGTAAAGTCATAAACC
Organism: Aegilops longissima; assembly: GCA_021605205.1. NCBI lineage: Eukaryota > Viridiplantae > Streptophyta > Magnoliopsida > Poales > Poaceae > Aegilops > Aegilops longissima. The sequence continues at coordinate 192,769,182 of CM038676.1, read as the reverse complement.
TCTGCAGAGTTAAAGATCTAATCGATTAGCCGTGTCCCGATTCACGGACAATTTGAGCCTCTGGAACTTGGAAGTATTCGAAATCTCAACACTAAAACTAATGAATTAATTTGAGGGTTATGACTTAATAATTTGGGAATGAGACATTGGTTGGCGGAACCATCTCAATAACTACCAACAATTATGTAGTATTTGCAAACAAGTCCACCGTAGTAGGGAAAAAGCGGCTTTTAGCAAAATGATGAAACTTAGAGCCCCACGGACAAAATGCATATAGTGTTAGTAACTTTATTATTGTTATTCTCTTCATGACTTGCCAGCTTATTCAAAAAGCTGACCTACACGGCTACAACGTCTTATGTTGCGAGATTTATTCGATCGGGAGTGAGGCTACGCTCAGCTTGGCGATTGCCCTATGGAGTCGGATGGACTCGCTATTTCGTCTATGCTTCCGCAGCATTAGTAGTTTATTTCTCATGAGTTGGCCTTGAGCCGAATTTATTCTCTTGTAATAAAGACTATATGAGAATCGTGTAATAAATTCAGGTGTGATTGAACTTTGATTATTTCATCGATGTCTTGTGAGTACCAAAGATGATCTTGGGATGAATGCAGACGTAGATTTGACCGATTTTGGGTCGAGTCGCTACATTGGCACCCTTTGCCATGAAGCAATAGGTGGGGCGTAGTCATCACTATCTTCATCAGCTTTGTTGGTGAGGTCATTTTCTTTAGAGTTGAAGATGGACTTGGCGGCGAAAGCGATGGCGAAAGCTAGACTCGCCACACCGGACTCGATTCTTACGATGCCTCCTCTTCCTCATGTTCCTCGATTCAGCTTCAGAGTCCATTTCCTTGCCAATGAATGCGAGCATTTTTGGAGCTGCTCTTCTTGTGAGAAGAAGGCTTTGAGGATTTTGATGATGAAGATTTCGATGATTTCTTCTTCTTCTTGGCGTCATCGTAACTGTAATCCTTTTGTTTCTTCTTCTTTAATTCCTTTTCCCATTGAGGACAATCTTGGATGTAGTGACCAGGTTTCTTGCATTTGTGACAAAGTCTTCTCTTATAGTCCTTTGGATGAGGAATCACTACTTCTTGAGGATTTTCCAAAGCGACCACGTCTTGAGAACTTGGAATTTCTTCACGAGCGATGCTAGCTCCTCGCCTAATTCTTGAGGATCTCCAAGGCTACTACGAGTCTTCACACTCAGATTCAGACACAGCCTTGGCCTTGAGGCACGTGTTTTTCCATAGCTAGAACCATAGAGATCTCTCTTTTAAAGAAGTGGAACTCATGAGCATTTAGCCTCTCGAGGATATCACCGGATCAAGTGACTTGTAGTCAGCACGCTCTTGTATCATCAGTGCGAGAGTATCAAATGAGGAATCAAGCAATCTTAACAATTTCTTCACCACCTCATGGTCGGTGATATCAGTGGCGCCAAGTGCTTGAAGCTCATTTGAGATGTCAGTGAGGCGATCGAAGGTTTGTTGAACATTTTCTTTGTCGAGTCTTTTGAAGCGGTTGAAGAGATTTGAAGAACATCAACTCGAGTCACGCTGAGTTGAGACTCCTTCATTTACTTTGGACAGCTGTCCCGGATGAGCTTAGCGGTTTCAAAGCACTCACTCTTCCATATTGACCTTTGCTCGGATGGCCACATATGATATTCTTAAGCTTGAGAATCGAGTTGCTTGAATCTCTTCACATCAGCACATTCGAGAAGGTGTGGTGAGGAACACCATTTTCCACAACATACTAGAGATCGTTGTCAATTGCTTCAAGATGCATTAGCATCTTGTTCTTCGATGAGGGGTAGTCCGTCCCATCAAAGGTAGGACACCTGCTGAGACCTTGATCATACAGTGGCTCGACATAACTAAAACTACGGTGGTTAAACCAAAATCACACGAACAAGGGAGTACCTTGCTCGATACCAATTGAAAGTCGTTATATCGACTAGAAGGGGGTGAATAGGCGATTTTATGAATTCTTCACCGAGGAATTTGCGGTGAGGAAATTCCTTAGTGAAGAACTACTACAGCAGAATAAGTACTCGAAGTAAGCATAACAGAATGCGGGCATGGTCATCATGATAAAATGAACACAAACAAAGAGTACGAAAAGCGTAAACACAGGATAGCTCAAGATGAAGACAAGCAGATGAAGAAATTGAACTGAGGAAATTGAGAAAGTCTTGATCAAAGTCTTCAAACACAGCTCTGAATAAACACTCAACACGATAATGAGGAAATGAAAGGGTTGAGGAGATAGAACCATAAGGTTGGTGAAGACAATGATTTGGTAGACCAGTTCAAGCTCTTGTCTTAGTTATGCGTCTGGTTGGGCGGCCGAGTATTTAAACTTCGAGGACACACAGTCCGGACACCCGATCGCTGAGCACGCAGCTCGGGACACCAAGTCCTCACCGTATTCTCCTTGAACTAAGGTCACACAGACCTCGTCCAATCACTTGTGGTAAGTCTTCAGGCGACTTCCAAACCTTCACAGACTTGGTCACTCGGCGATCCACAATTCCTCTTGGATGCTCTAGACCATGACGCCTAACCGTCTGGAAGAAGCACAGTCTTCAAAGGTAACAAGCGTCGGATCCACGCAGGATCAATCTCTTCAGTGATGTTCAACCACTTTGGGTTTGTAGGGGTTTGGTTTTTGGGTTTTTCCTCACTCGATGATTTTCGCTCAAAGTCCTCGGAGGATGGGTTGCTCTCAAATGACAAGTGTCAAGTTTCTCTCGGGCAGCCAACCAGCTAGTGGTTGTGAGGCGGCTATTTATAGCCTAGGGAGCAGCCCGACATGATAAGACATAAATGCCCTTCAATGATATGACCGTTAGGTGGATAAGATATTTTGGGACAGTGGCGGCAGACACAAGAACGGTCGGAAATTTGAATCTCAAATTCCTCGGGGCTATCATGTTCCTCATTTGTGTAGGCAATCCAAGACTGGCGAATTCCTAACTCCTCGGTCGAACAAATTCCTCGGCGACGGAAGAGCTTCGTCTCATCCTTTGAAGAAATGGACTGAATCTGTATGAGTTTTCAAAGGCTTCACTCGAAGGGATTGGTAGGTGTAGGATTTTGAGTTGAGCATCACATGGAAATTTTTCCTTAGTATTTCCTCGACCCCCTTTTACAGTACGGTGTTTCCTATGACTCAAGAAAGAGAAAATGAAACAATGAAAATGAAAGTCTTCACGCTTCATGTTCCTCAAATGAATACCAAGTCTTCAAGGTCACACCAATTTCTTCACTTTCAAAGTCTTCAGAAAGTCTTCAGAATAACAATGTCTTCAGTCGAAGAACTTCATTTTTAGGGGTCGACTTTCTCTGTAAACATCAAACTCCTCATAGACTTATAGACCTGTGTACACTCACAAACGCATTAGATCCTTAACCTATAAGTCTTCAATACACCAAAATCTCTATGGGGCACTAGATGCACTTACAATCCACAAGCCGCCTCACCAGGCCACAGTAGCTGTTGGGAAGGGAATCGCCAGGCCACATCCGGACTATAAGGCCCCTCATGGCCTGTTCGGCCACCTTGTGGAGCTCGAACAGTTGCTTCAGCTGGTCGCTCACGGGCATCTGGTGTTCGGTCCCAATATACTGAGACCAGAACAACTTCTCCGTCGAGCTTCCCTCCTCGGCCCGGTAGAACTCTGCAGCCACGAACACACTGCGGGGCAGATCTGTGAACGCTCCTGGAGAGCTCCGAACTCGGGTAAGTAAAAGGAAATTTTCTTTCGTATGCCTACTTTGCATAATGAATGCCTTACCCGCCGCTATCTTCTTCACCGCCTCAATCTCCTGGAGGGCCTCTTGGGCTTCGGCCTTGGCATCTTTTGCGCTTTCGAGGGCCTTGGCAAGCTCGGACTCTGGCGTCCTCGAATCAAGCTCCAGGGACTCATGCTTTTTGACGAGCGCCTGGAGCTCTTGCTGCACCTCACCTACCCGGGCCTCGTGTCTTTCTCGCTCGGTGTGCTCCTTGGCCGCTTTGTTTTCGGCCTCAGTGAGCAACTGCTTCAGGGTCGCTACTTCGGTCGTGGACCCTGGCACATCCATGATGATCCTGTTATTTTGCAAAAAAAACCTTTTTTTTATACAGACAAGGTATTGCTTACCTTTGTTCTCCTCAAGCTGCTTTTTGGCAAGGCCGAGTTCTTCCTCGGACCGCTCGAGGTTTTGCTTCATTGCGGCAATCTCTGTCATATGTGCGGCAGCGGCCAACAGTGAAGCCTGCATACGTATATAGACATATTTGGATTAGACTCCTACGGTTATTATTCGATCCTCTATTCGGCTTTTTCTTCGCGAAACGCCAAACAGAGCATCAGGGGCTACTCTCTATGTGGTAACATTTTCTTATAATTACTTACCTCAAAGCCTGTTAGGAGGCTGGCACAAGCTTCGGTTAGTCCGCCTTTGGCAGACCAAACCTTCTCGATCACCGCACTCATAATAGTGCGGTGATCTTCGTCGATGGAAGCGCCTCGAAGCGTTTCCAACAAATTGTCCGGTGCCTCTGGATGGACAGAGGCCACCGGCGCGGGCGGCTTGTCTCCCTTAACAGGGAGTTGCCTGTCAGAATCCGGAACCAATGAAGGCTCCGGCGCGGTGTCCGGCCGACGGCCGGACTTGGAGCCCGTGGGAGTCTTGCTCCCTTTGCGCCCAGAGCCCGGAAGGTCGCCTTGAGGCGCCTCTAGGATCACCTCCCCTCGGCTTGGTGCCCTCACAGACAACACTTCGGCGTTGTCCGTAGGGCGGGGGATAGAAGCAGTCGGAAGTGAATCGCTCTTCATATCCGACGAGCCCAAAGAATCACCCGACGAAGATACGTCGACGCGGGCTCTGGGTGGACTGCATAATCGTGTTCGGCATGAGTAGAAGCAAAGCGATAAAGCAGACTAATAATCGCTATGATATACGAATACTTCCGACTTCGCCAGGGGCTTGTCCCTGAGCAGCCACTCGTCGCCGCTGTCGGCGGCCGTCATGGAGCAGTCCGGAAGGAGAGTTCTTCCCTTCTTGGACTCTTCGGCCCCCCGGTTGGGGCGCCCTCCCTTTTTCTGTCTCCCCCGACTGGAGGGGGAGAACCTTGATCTTCCTCCTCCTCGTCTTCACGAGAGTAGAACATCTCAGAGTTATCGGATGATGAGTCCGATATCACCTGACGGCGGGAGCTCTTTCGAGTCCCCGCGGCCTTCTTCTTGGCCTTCTTCTCCGGCACCTCATAAGGCGCCAGAGTCAACATCTCCGTCAGGAGAGCGTTCGCTGGATCTTTGGGCAAAGGAGCTGGGCAGTCGATCTGCTCTGCTGTCTCCACCCAGTCATGTCAAAGGCATGGGCTGAGATACCGCACATGATTAAACCGAGGAAAATAGAAACCCTATAGGGGATAAAGAACTTACCGGTTTCGCGAGGTGCTTCATGCTGAGTCCACGATCCTCGGTTAGGGAAGGGAGGACCTCGGCGCCCTTAAACATCACCTTCCAGACATCCTTGTGCGTCGTATCGAAGAGCTCGCCTAGAGTCTGGTGCCGGGCCGGGTCGAACTCCCATAGATTGAACGCCCGTTGCTGACATGGGAGGATCCAGCGGAAGAGCATGACCTGGACCATGTTGACGAGCTTGATCTTCCTGTTCATCATGTTCTTGATGCAGGTCTGGAGTCCGGTCAGCTCTACCGGGTTACCCCAGGGCAGGCCCTTCTCTTTCCAGGAGGTGAGCCGCATAGGGATCCCGGATCGGAACTCGGGGGCCGCTGTCCATTTGGGATCGCGTGGCTTGGTGATGTAGAACCACCCCGATTTCCACCCCTTTATGGTCTCCACATAGGAGCCCTCGAGCCATGTGACATTGGGCATTTTGCCCACCATGGCGCCTCCGCATTCCGCTTGCTGGCCGCTTACAACCTTCGGCTTGACATTAAAGGTCTTTAGCCACAGGCCGAAGTGGGGCCGGATGCGGAGGAAGGCCTCGCACACGACGATAAACGCTGAGATGTTAGGATGAAGTTGGGGGCCAGATCATGAAAGTCCAGCCCATAGTAAAACATGAGGCTGTGGACGAATGGGTGAAGAGGAAATCCTAGTCTGCGGATGAAGTGGGTGAGGAAAACTACCCTCTCATGGGGCTCTGGAGTAGGGACGATCTGCCCCGCATTGGGCAGCCGGTGCGCGATATCCGCGTTCAAGTATCCGTCCCCCCGCAGCTTTTTTACGTCCTTCTCCGTGACGGAGGATTTCATCCACTTTCCTCCCGCTCCGGACATGGTTGGGGCGGTCTGAGGAGAAAGGTGCAAACTTGGGTGCTAGGGCTCGAGTGCGCGAGAATGGTCGAGCGAGGAAGAAGAAGGCGTGGGTGAGAAGGGGTGAACCCTTATCCCTTTATAAGGGCGTGATGTCATGATATCAAATACGTCAGCAGATCGGAAATATTATTCTCTCTATGGTGGTATGTGGAACTTGTTTTGTACAGCCGAACACTATCCTTGTGTTCAAAATCTTCTATGGAGTATTCGGAGGAGGAACCCGCCTTGCAATGCCGAAGACAATCTGTGCGCCAGACTCATCGTTATTGAAGCCTGGTTCAGGGGCTACTGAGGGAGTCCTGGATTAGGGGGTATCCGGACAGCCGGACTATATCCCTTGGCTAGACTGTTGGACTATGAAGATACAAGATTGAAGACTTCGTCTCGTGTTTGGATGGGACTTTCCTTGGCGTGGAAGGCAAGCTTGGCGATACGGATATGTAGATCTCCTCCCATTGTAACCGACTCTGTGTAACCCTAGCCCCCTCCGGTGTCTATATAAACCGGAAGGTTTAGTCTGTAGGACAACAACAATCATACCATAGGCTAGCTTCTAGGGTTTTAGCCTCTACGATCTCGTGGTAGATCAACTCTTGTACTACTCATATCATCAAGATCAATCAAGCGAGAAGTAGGGTATTACCTCCATAGAGAGGGCCCAACACAGGTAAACATCGTGTCCCCTGCCTCCTGTTACCATCCGCCTTAGACGCACAGTTCGGGACCCCCTACCCGAGATCCGCCGGTTTTGACACCGACAGCCACCTTTCCTCATATGGTTTTGATTGATAATGCAAATGCTATTACCCCATGTTGTGAGTATGTGCATCTTATTGAGGAGAATGCCAAGTTGAAGATGCAACTTGAGAATGGCCTTGTGTCATGCATACAAGGTGAGAAGAACCTCAATGACCTTTTGAGTAATCAAAAGGAAGTTGTATCAAGGAGGATTGGGTTGCTTTTAAGCCCAAGAACAAGAAGAAGAATGACAAGACCAAACGACCTCCTCCTCTCAAGCGAACTTTTGTGAAGGAGGGAGAGGGTGCTCCCAAGGAAAAGAAGAACAATGCAAAGGGTGGTGGTGTCAAGAAGGGCAATGTCACCCCGTCCAACAAAGTCAGCGACTTTAACCCTTCTTATGTGTTGTGTCGTGCTAGTGATGGGCATGTTTATGCCAAATTTGTTGGTTCTCCTTATGAGTACATTGAATGGTCTATTTGGGTTCCTAAGACCCTTGTCACTAACATCAAAGGACCCATTACAAAATGGGTACCTAAAACCAAGCATTGATCTCTTGTAGATGTTTGCTTCCGGTGGGGGATCATGGTTGCTCGATAGTGGAGCTAAAAATCATATGACCGGAAGCAAGGACTTGGTGGTGGACGTGCACAAGATTCCATCTATGCCCACCAATGTCGAGTGGGGTGATGCCTCGTCTTCTAAGGTATTGGGACTCGGCAAGGTTGTCATTTCTCATGATCTCACGATCGAGAAGGTCATGCTTGTTGAGTCCCTTGCATACAATTTACTTTCCGTTCGTCAACTTGCACTCATGGGTTTTGCCACCTTCTTTGATATTGATACCGTGGCCCTCTTGTGGAGCAAGACTCTTAAAGTAGCCTTTGTTGGACATGTTGAGAACGATCTCTATGTGATTAACTTTTCGAAGCGACCCACTAAGACCGCGACATGCCTAATGGCTAAAGTTGACGTGGGATGGCTTTGGCATCGCCGTCTAGCCCATGTCAATATGAGATCTTTGCAAAGTCTTCTCAAGGGGGACCATGTCCGTGGACTAATGAATGTTAGTTTTGCAAAAGATCGTGCCTGCAGTACTTGTATCAAAGGAAAGCTACATGAAAAGGCTCACCCTCCCACGACTATCATTTACTCGAAGAGGCCTTTGGAGCTCCTTCATTTGGATCTCTTTGGGCCTCCATCCTTTGATAGTATTAGGGGTAGAAAGTATTGCTTGGTGATTGTGTATGACTATTCAAGATATACTTGGGTATATTTCTTCAAGAGGAAGAGCGAGACCCAACAAACCGTCATTGAATTTGCAAATGAAGCCCAACGTCAACACAATGCAAAGATCTTGACAATAAGAAGTGACAACGGCACCGAGTTCAAGAACTACACCTTGGATGAGTTTCTTAGTGATGAGGGGATCAAGCATCAATATTCCGCACCGAACACCCCTCAACAAAATGGTGTTGCGGAGAGGAAGAACTGGACCTTGATGGATGCGACAAGGACCATGATGGCGGAGTTCAAGTCCCCATACAACTTTCTGGCCGAAGCCATCAACACCGCGTGTCATGCATCAAATCGTCTCTATCTCCGCAAAGGCTTGAACGAGACTCCATATGAGATACTCACCGGTAACAAGCCCAACCTCAAGTACTTTCGGGTGTTCGGGTGTAAGTGTTTCATTCTCAAGAAAGGTGTCCGTCTGTCTAAATTTGAGGCTAGAGCTTATGAGGGCATATTTGTTGGTTATGCTACAAACTCTCATGCTTACCGTGTCCTCAATTGTAGCGACCCGACCTCAGATGGTCAAGTCTCTGTGTTTCAGTGTCATCCCTGGATCGGTAATGCTGACACACACAGTACTCGAAGGATTTATAACAGAGTAGCAATCACACACTTATTACATCGAATGTCTCAAAAGAGAACTTATTACAATAATATGGCTTAAGGCCATCTAATGCGATAACAGTGGAAGGCTTGGAAGATAAAGTGAGTCCATCAACACCAACGTCATAGCTGAGCTGCACGGCAACGACCTAACATTCCTTACTCCTCGTCTGAAAAGTCTGCAACATAATACGTTACAGCCCAAGAACGGGTCAGCACATGGAATATGCTGGCAATATAACACAGTATAACAGGAACAGAATAATGCTATCACTACATGCATATATGGCTTGTGGAACGCTCTATGGTTATAGTTTTGCGAAAAGCCAATTTTTCCCTACAACAAAGGAATATATTTTAATTTAACTATCATGGTGGTTGAAACATCATTGAGAAGGTATAACCCCAACTCAATCCCAAATTAAAGTAGTTAACATCCCAGCAATATTAATTTAGAGTGATGAGATACATGTGAATACTCAAGTACTAGATACTCGAAATTGTCCATAACAGGGACACGGCTAACCATGATTAGATTGTACACTCTGCGAGAGGTTTGCACTTTTCCCCACAAGACTCGATCACCTTCGTTGATTTCTCGCTTTACATGGTGTTTGAGAAATGGATGATCGAGACACGATCTTCGAAACATTAACTCTCTACTCAGGGTAGACCATACCAAACCTACAAAACCCACTACCGATGATCTACCTCTTCAAGAGCTTCACGTAACTTACTCAACTATGCTAGAGCCCATAATAGCTTGTGGCTGCACGGAAGTTTCTAGCATGAATAATCTCGATTCCTTTGAGCACAGGTGGCGGTCCATAGGAAGATCACACGGGTACCCCGGGATTTCCCAAAATAAAACAGACAACACTGGGTTCCCCAGGTGCCTCAATCCACCCAGATGTGTATTAAAGTTGCCACCTTAAGTTGAACCATTAGTTAACAATCTCACATCTGTCATGGAATACACTCAAACCCAAACCACGTCTACGAGCATAGCATAGCAATAATAAGCAAGCGTAGAAGTAACTCCCAAGGGTTTGATAGTAACAGGGTAATAGGTTCTACCTCAACTACTACTTCCCAACCCGCAAGTTAATGACATCCTAATCATGCAATGTTTGAGGATTGGAACTAATGCGTAAAAACTGGGTATGAAAAGATTATGATCAAAGTGTTACTTGCCTTGCTGACGATCCGTGAATCCTAGAGACTCGTAGTAACACGCTTCGCACTCCGGGAATTCTATCGCAAGCAAACAATAACATACATAAGCAACAAGCAAAGATTCACAAGAAAAACTCAACTCAAAGAGGTTGACCGGAGAGTTCAATTTAAGAACTCGGGTTCGCAAAAAGAATCAAACCAAACCGAGCAACGAAACTCAAACGGCGAAAGAAATAAGATCCGTTTACTAATCTGAACTAGGGTCAAATTTTACAGAGACAAAAGCTGGTTTAAGTTGGTTATTCGGAAAGAGGGTTTCGAGATGAAACTCCAGGTGCGGGCGCGCACGCAAGTTTTTTTTGTTTAAAATAAATTCCGCCGGAACTTAGAAAAATCCTAGAAAAATAAATAAAAATCCAAAAATACCAAAATAAATTTTCAACCGTCTAAATGAAATATTTAGGACGAGGTGAACATTTTCTTGGCCCCTAAAATGCAATTTTTAAAACATGCAAATTTTTCTAGGGCAAATAAAATCCAAATAATGATTTTAAAATTTTTCCTCCAATATTTCAATTGTTTTGGAGAAGTCATATTATCTCCTCTCATTTATTTTAATAAGAAATATTTTCCGGAGAGAAAAATAATTAAAATAAAAAATCCTCGTTTTCCAATATTTGATAAAATCAAATACGAAAATTCGGAAAATCCCCAACTCTCTCTGAGGGTCCTTGAGTTGCTTAGGATTTCGAGGATTACAGAACGAGGAGGCAATAAAATATGATATGCATAGATGACCTATGTATAACATTCCAAATTGGAAATTTGGGATGTTACAAAACTACCCCCCTTAAGATGAATCTCGCCCTCGAGATTCGGGTTGGCTAGAGAATAGGTGCGGGTGGTCCTTGCGAATATCTTCTTCTTGTTCCCAGGTGGCTTCTTCCTCAGTATGTGGCTCCAGTGAACTTTGCAAAACTTGATAACCTTGTTGCGAGTGACTCGGCTGTCAAAGTCAAGAATCTTCACTGGCTTCTCCTCATAGGTCAAATTACTGTCTAACCGACTCGCCTCCGAGGGCCTTTGTGTCTCTCAACGGTATATCAGCCATCTCAGCATGACACTTCTTCAAGCTGCGATCGTGGAATACATCGTGAACTCGACAATCCTTGAGGTAACTCCAGCTTGTAAGCCACTTCTCCCATCCGTTCCAAAACACGGTATGGTCCTACAAATCTTGGGGCTAGTTTTCCTTTAACTCCAAAAAGTTTCACTCCTCGCAAGGGTGATACTCGCAGATAGGCTCTGTCTCCAATTTCATAGGTTACTTCCTTGCATTTTGAATCGCATAACTCTTACATGCGGGTGAGCAATCTTTAATCTGTCTCGGATTAGTTTAACCTTCTCTTGGCCTCTTTGATCAAATCTGGTCCAAACAATGACGGTCTCCTACCTCATCCCACATCGAGGTGTTCTACATCTGCGTCCATCTGAGCTTCAAGCGGTGCCATCTTCAAACGGCTTGGTAGCTATTGTTGTCGAGAACTCTGCGTAAGGCAAATTGTCATCCCAACTAGATCCATAATCTAGCCCACAGGCTCTCAACATGTCCTCCGAATCTGATTGACTCTCTGCATGCATCCATCCGTCTGTGGGTGGAATGTAGTCTTGAACTCAATCTGGTACCCAATATGCGTGTAGCGATGCCAAATTTTGAAGTAAATTGGGTTCCTCTATCTGATACAATGGTCCTCGGAACTCCATGCAAACATACAATCCTGGACATATATATTTTGGCCAACTTCGCACTTGTATAAGTTGTTTTCACCGAGATGAAGTGAGCTACTTTGGTCAAACGATCCACTACTACCCATATTGAGTCATATCCTGCTTTGGTTCTGGGTAGTCCGGTGATAAAATCCATGCCAAGTTTATCCCACTTCCATTCGGGTATCGGCATAGGCTGTAACAGTCCTGCTGGCTTCTAATGTTCTGCCTTCACTCTTTGACATACATCGCATACGGATACATACTCGGCAATGTCCTTCTTCATACCTGTCCACCAGAAACATTCCTTCAAATCCAATACATCTTGGTGTTTCCGGGGTGTATCGAGTATGGTGAGTCATGGGCCTCCTGAAGTATTAATCTCCTGATCTCTGAGTTATTGGGCACATAAACTCGGTCCTCAAACCACAAGGTATCGTGCTCATCCTCGCGAAAACCTTTGGCTTTTCCTTTGCTCATCTTCTCTTTTATTTCAGCAATCTCCTTGTCTTCCTTCTGAGCTTCCCGAATCTTGTCCAACAATGTAGACTGAACCTCCATCGTTGCAATGAAACCTCTTGGAACAAACTCCAACCGAAGTTCCATAATATCCTCAGCTAACTCCTTTGGCAGTCCTCTACTTTCAAGGATATTAGCATGACTCTTCCGGCTCAAGGCGTCTGCTACGACATTAGCTTTTCCTGGATGATAGTGCAGCTTCATGTCGTACTCTTTTATAAGTTCCAACCATCTCCTCTGCCTAAGGTTTAACTCCTTTTGAGTGAAAATGTATTTCAAACTCTTATAATCCGTGTACATATCACAATGGTTTCCAATAAGATAGTGTCTCCAAGTCTTCAAGGCGTGCACTACCGCTGCTAGCTCCAAATCATCGTGGCATAGTTCAACTCATGAGGCTTGAGTTGTCGTGAGGCATACTGAAACAACCTTTCCGTCCTGCATAAGCACACATCCCAGTCCCAAGCGAGAGGCGTCGCAATACACTTGAAACTCCTTATGTATATCTGGCAATGTCAGCACTAGGGTGGTAGTCAACCGTTTCTTCAACTCCTGAAAACTGGCCTCGAAATCTTCTGTCCATTTAAACTTAGTCTCCTTCTTCAGCAATTCAGTCATTGGCTTGGCAAGTTTGGAAAAATTATCAATGAATCTCCGATAATACCTGCGAGTCCAAGGAAATGCGGATCTCGCCAAGCAAGTGGGTGCCAACCATTCGATGAATCGATCGAACCTTCTTGGGATCTCTTGCTATACCCTCTCCCGATATAACATGCCCAAGAAATCCAACTTCCTTCAACCAAAACTCGCACTTGCTGAATTTGGCGTATAACTGGTGTTCCTTGAGCTTCTCGAGAACCAAACGCAAATGCTCCTTGTGCTCCTCTTCGTTCTTTGAGTATACCATAATGTCATCAATAAACACCACAACAAACTTTTCCAAATACTCCATGAACACCTTGTTCATCATACTCATAAAATAGGCAGGGGCGTTAGTCAGTCCAAACGACATGACCGTATACTCATATAATCCATATCGAGTGGTGAACGCTGTCTTTGGTATATCCTTTTCTTGGATCTTCAACTGGTGGTATCCCGATCGTAGATCAATCTTCGAAAACACCTTAGCTCCTTGCAACTGATCAAACAGATCATTGATCATTGGTAACAGATGCTTGTTCTTTATCGTTACTTCGTTCAAGGCTCGGTAATCAACGACCATCCTCAGGGATTTATCCTTCTTCTTGACCAAAAGTACTGGTGCTCCCCAAGGTGATGGACTCCTTCGAATATAACCTTTCTCCAATAACTCCTTGATCTGCTTCTTAATTTCCTCCAGATCATTTGCGGGCATCCGATAGGGTCTCTTGGATACTGGCCATGTACCTGGCAATAACTCTATCAAGAACTTGATGTCTCGATCCGGTGGCATGCACAGTAACTCCTCTGGAAAAACATCCGGAAAATCTTTTACTCTGAGCACCTCCTCTGCACAACTCCGTGAGGGCATTCCTTAGCTCCTCCTAGGCACATGCACGGATACATACTTAATCCTTTTTACCTCCGGGGTGGTAAGATATATTGATTTGCTAGCACAATCAATACTTCCTCCATACTTTGACATCCAGTCCATACCTAATATCACATCCAATCCTTGCGACTCCAAGATAATTAGGTCGAACGGAAAAACATGTGTCCCAATGGTTAGGGGTATCTGGGTGCACCATCTGCTAGCCATGTACTCTGCTCCAGGCGAGCTCACTAAAATAGGGGTTATAAGGGTTTGGGTTGGTAACTTAAACTTATCCACAAATCCCCTTGATATGTATGAATGCGATGCACCAGTATCGAAAAGAACAATAGCGGTAAATGACTTAACCAGAAACTTACCTATTACCGCATCTGGCTGCTGTTCAACTTCCTCCACGTTAACGTGGTTCACTTAGCCTTTGTTGAATGGATTGGGCTTCTTCCCGGTGCTCCCATTTCCGTTTCCATTCCTTCCTTCAGGGCAGTCATTGGCATAGTGCCATGTCTTCCCGCACTTAAAGCAAGTGACTTGACTTAGGTCCCTTTTGGCGGGTGTAGATGGGTTGGGCGGTTACGATTGTTGTTAACTCCGTTCCCATTCCCATTCTTCGCACCATTGTGGTTATCGATCCTCCTCCAGTATGGTTATGGCCTCCATGGTTATGAACAAGCCCTCCCGAGTTCGGGGTTAAGCGGGGCTTCTGGTGAGCTCCTGAATTGTACTTCCCTTGTCCATACTTCCTCTTACGACTCTCAATTTGTTGCTGCTTTCCTTCAATCATTAGGGCCTTTTCTACCAACTCCTGGTAGTTGTTGAAAGTTGCCACCATCAATTGCATGCTCATCTCATCATTCAGCCCTTCCATAAACTTCTCACCTTGGCGCATCGTGGCCACATCATCGGGGGCATAGCGTGATAACTTACTAAACTCATCCACGTCTTTGGGCCACGATCGTTTCCCTGGCGTAAGTTGCGAAACTCGCGCTTCTTCATCTGCATGGCTCCAGTTGAGACATGGGCCGTGCGAAAGGCTTGCTGAAACTGGTCCCAAGTGACATTGGCTATAGGAAAAGTAGCCGTGTAATTCTCCCACCATGCGGCTGCTGGTCCATCCAATTGATGTGCGGCAAAGCGCACCTTCTCAGCATCCGTGCATCCTGCGGTGGTTAACTCCCTTCCAATACGGCGTAGCCAATCATCAGCAACTATTGGCTCAGTGCTACTGGAAAACACCGGCGGTTGTAACCATAGAAAATGGGCTAGATTATCCACTGGTGGCGGGTTGTTATTGTTGTTGTTATTGCCCTGGTTCTGAACTAGCAATTGCATCAAGGCATTCTGCTGCTGGATCAACTAGGTGAGCTCCGGTGGGAAAACAAAACCGGGGTCACGTCTCGGAGGCATCTGATGGGTTTAGATGGAAGAGATTAGAATAGAAAAAGGTCTAGTGAGAAAACACTACCCATATGCACATGAGGCAAACACAATCATTTCACTCAATCAATCAAGCAAGGGCATACAACGGTCTAGGACTATCGCAAAAGTGCTTAGCTACTACTAGTTACATGGGGGAATACTACTAATATATGGTGGTCATCTAAAAAATTTGATCGGTGGAAGACTCCATGATGTCTGCTCCAGCTTCATCTTCGTAGTCATCATCACTTGGATCGGAATCGGTGTCGTCGATGATGATGTATTTATCCGGGCAAGTGGGATCTTCTTCCTCTTCTTCTGGTGCGGATCCTCCCATGAATACTCCGATCTTCTTGACTAGATTGTCATTCTTCTCTAATAGTATCTTGATTTCCTCCTCATATCCATCACGTGTAAACTTGAGTTCTTCCTCCAGCTCGATAATCTTGGTCTTCGCCTTCTTCAAATCCATCATGTCTACGCACATCTGATTCTCCTGACGTCGAATGTGCTGATTTAGCTCCTGAATGAAAGTTGCAATGGATCTATCCTTCTTGGTGTTGATTACTTCCCATTGCTCGTCTCGGCGCCCACATATTTGGTAGATGGTGTCTTTAAGCTCCCTGTTGTAGACTTCTCCAATGCGTCCCATGGTAATGTGAGCTGCCATACTCTTGCCAAGACTCCAGGTGGGTGTTTCGAAAGAAAACTCTATGGGCTTAGAAGTTGGCGAGAACGTCCTTCCTGGTATTTGTACTTGAATCATCCAGCGCTCCTCTTCTGGTAAGGTGGCGTTGTACGTCCGGTGAAGCTTGGTATTCCAATGTTCAAGTACCTAGTGACTTCCTTCAAATGGCGTCCCAAAGGTGTGTCTTCATCCGGTTGTGCAAACTTGTTCTTCATCTCCGTCATCCTAAAGAGTGGAAAAATGGAGAGGAGTCAGAAATGAGTAGAGAAGAGTGTCCTATGGTTTATCTTAGTGGTGCGTGTCCTATACTCAGCGTGTGCTCGATACCATCTTGTAGAGACCCGGCCTCGGATGGTCAAGTCTCGTGTTTGATGTCATCCTCGGATCGGTAGTCTTGACACACAATACTTGAAGGATTTATAACAGAGTAGCAATCACACACTTATTACATCGAATGTCTCAAAGAGAACTTATTACAATAATATGGCTTAAGGCCATCTAATGCGATAACAGCGGAAGGCTTGGAAGATAAAGTGAGTCCATCAACTCCAACGGCATAGCTGAGATGCATGGCAATGACCTAACGACCCTTACTCCTCGTCTGAAAAGTCTGCAACATAATACGTTGCAGCCCGAAACAGGTCACACATGGAATATCTTGGCAATATAACACGATATAAAAGGAACAGAATAATGCTATCACTACATGCATATATGGCTTGTGGAAAGCTCTATGGTTATAGTTTTGCGAAAAGCCAATTTTTCCCTACAACAAAGGAATATATTTTAATTTAACTATCATGGTGGTTGAAACATCATTGAGAAGGTATAACCCCAACTCAATCCCAAATTAAAGTAGTTAACATCCCAGCAATATTAATTTAGAGTGATGAGATACATGTGAATACTCAAGTACTAGATACTCGAATTGTCCATAACAGGGACACGGCTAACCATGATTAGATTATACAGTCTGCAGAGGTTTAGCACTTTTCCCCACAAGACTCGATCGCCTCCATTGATTTCTCGACTACATGGTGTTTGAGAAGCGGATGGCCGAGACAGTCTTTCGAAACAATAACTCTCTACTCGGGTAGACCATACCAAACCTACAAAACCCATTACCTGCTGATCTACCTCTTCAAGAGCTTCACATAACTTACTCAACTATGCTAGAGCCCATAATAGCTTGTGGCTGCACACGGAAGTTTCTAGCATGAATAATCTCGATTCCTTTGAGCACAGGTGGCGGTCCATAGGAAGATCACACGGGTACCCGGATTTCAAAATAAAACAGACAACACTTGGGTTCCCCGGTGCCTCAATCCACCAGATGTGTATTAAAGTTGCCACCTTAAGTTGAACCATTAGTTAACAATCTCACATCTGTCATGGAATACACTCAAACCCAAACCACGTCTACGAGCATAGCATAGCAATAATAAGCAAGCATAGAAGTAACTCCCAAGGGTTTGATAGTAACAGGGTAATAGGTTCTACCTCAACTACTACTTCCCAACCCACAAGTTAATGACATCCTAATCATGCAATGTTTGAGGATTGGAACTAATGCATAAAAACTGGGTATTAAAAGATTATGATCAAAGTGTTACTTGCCTTGCTGACGATCCGTGAATCCTAGAGACTCGTAGTAACACGCTTCGCACTCCAGGAATTCTACCGCAAGCAAACAATAACATACGCAACAAGCAAAGATGCACAAGCAAAACTCAACTCAAAGAGGTTGACCGGAGAGGTCAATTTAAGAACTCCAGTTCGCAAAAAGAATCAAACCAAACCAAGGAACGAAACTCAAACGGCGAAAGAAATAAGATCCGTTTACTAATCTGAACTAGGGTTAAATTTTACAGAGACAAAAGCTGGTTTAAGTTGGTTATTCGGAAGAGGGTTTGAGATGAAACTCCAGGTGCTTGAATCGCTTTGATTCCGATAAGCGAGCGAAAAGTTATACTAGATCGAAAATCGGATCGAAATCGCGATCGGAAAATCGCGGAATAAAACCGATAAAAAAAAAGCGAAACAGTTTAACAAGCGAGCGTTCGTTAACTGAAACTAAACAAAAGAACGCGTTCGTTAGAGCGAACGAGCAATGACGCCGCTAAATAAATAAACCGGAGAATAAAACCGATCTATAAAAAAACTAGGGTTTTCTAAAAAAACCGAAGTGGTTTTCTTCAGAAAACCGGGCGGCTGGGCAGCTACCTCGCGGTAGCTCCGGCGGGGCTCGGGGTGGCTCGGGGTGGCGGCGGGGCGGCGGCGACTGGGCGGCGGCGGGAGGCGGCGGCGGGGCTCGGCAGGCCTTGGGGGCTCGGGCTCGGCTCGGGCTCGGGGCGGCGATGGTGGCGGTGAGAGGCGACAGAGGTATATTTAAGGAGGGAGGCGGCGGCTTGGGAAGGGGGCGCCGGGAGGAGTCCGGCTCGGGCTCCCCTCGGCGTCCGTTCGGCGCACGGCGGGGAAGGCGGCGGTGAGGCGGGCCGGCCTGGCTGGGCCTTGGCCCAGTCGGGTACGAGCGTGCGCGCAAGTTTTTTTTGTTTAAAATAAATTCGGCCGGAACTTAGAAAAATCCTAGAAAAATAAATATAAATCTAAAGATACCAAAATAAATTTTCACCGTCTAAATGAAATATTTAGGACGAGGTGAACATTTTCTTGGCCTCTAAAATGCAATTTTTAAAACATGCAATTTTTTCTAGGGCAAATAAAATTCCAAATAAAATCCAAATAATGATTTTAACATTGTTCTTCCTATATTTCAATTGTTTTGGAGAAGTCATATTATCTCCTCTCATTTATTTTAATAAGAAATATTTTCGGAGAGAAAATAATTAAAATAAAAATCCTCGTTTTCAATATTTGATAAAATCAAATCGAAAATTGGAAAATCCCCAACTCTCTCAGGGTCCTTGAGTTGCTTAGGATTTCGAGGATTACGGAACGAGGATGCAATAAAATATGATATGCATAGATGACCTATGTATAACATTCCCAATTGGAAATTTGGGATGTTACATCAATAAGTCCACGGGGCTTATTGAGGAGACATGTAACGTGGAGTTTGATGAGAATAATGGCTCCCAAGTGGAGCAAAGTGGCAATTGTGATGTAGGTGATGAAATTCCTCCTCAAGCCATAAGAAGAATGGGTGTTGGATTTATCCTACCCATTGAGGAACCCCTTGTGGCCGAAGGAGAAGGACAATGCTCCACTCAAGTGGAGCCATCACCAACCCAAGGCCCACACGCTTCCGAAGAACAAAGTGAAGGCCCTCAACCTCAAGAACAAGACCAAGGGCAAGATCAATCCCAAGATGGTGTTGTAACATCAAATGATGCCCAAGGTCAAGTTCTCTCCTCCGAGCAAGTTGAAGATCAAGAGCTTCCTCGAGATCAAGAACAAGCTCAAGACGGCGCTCAAGATGATCAACTGACCGCTCCTCGACTCACCCCCGAGGAGAATTGGAGCATCGTGCCGCCAAGATTGCTTCCAAGCTCTCCACCAAGGGTCATCTCATGAAGAATGTGCTTGGGAGCATTCAAAAGGGGGTAAGCACTCATAGACAATTGGCAAACTATTGTGAACATCACGCGTTTGTCTCTTGTGTTGAACCCCAAAAGGTATTTGAGACGCTCGAAGATCCGGATTGGCTTAATGCCATGCACAAAGAACTCAACAACTTCGAGTACAACAAGGTGTGGAGATTGGTGCCGAGGCCAACGGGGAACCACAATGTCATTGGAACCAAGTGGATATTCAAGAACAAGCAAGATGCTCATGGGACCATCGTTCGCAACAAGGCAAGATTGGTGGCACAAGGCTACTCCCAAGTCGAGGGTATCGACTATGGTGAAACCTTTGCTCCCGTTGCTCTCCTTGAATTCATTCGTTTGTTGATTGCTTATGCTTCTCATCACAACTTTAAGTTGCAACAAATGGATGTTAAAAGTGCTTTTCTTAATGGTCCTATTAATGAGTTGGTATATGTCAAGCAACCCCCGGGGTTCGAGGATCCCTACTTTCCCGATCATGTGTATCAACTCGATAAGGCACTCTATGGCCTTAAACAAGCCTCACGTGCGTGGTATGACCACCTTACCGAGTTGTTACAAGACCGTGGATTTTAAGTTCAAATGGGAGTTGTTTATGTGCCAACTATATGTTGATGATATTATCTTTGGTTCCCCTAACAAAGCTTTCAATGAGGAATTTGCCGCTCTCATGACCTCTAAGTTCAAGATGTCTTCGATGGGAGAGTTGAAGTTCTTCCTTGGCTTCGATGTCAAACAAAGGACAGAAGGAACCTTCATCAATCAAGCCAAATACACTTAAGACATGCTAAAGAGATTCAAGCTAAGTGATGTCAAGCCGGCTTCCACTCCAATGCCCACCAAGTGCCAACTTGACATTTATCCCAATGGTAAAGCGGTGGATCAAAAGGTATATCGCTCCATGATTGGCTCCTTGCTTTACCTTTGTGCATCTAGACCGGATATCATGTTGAGTGTGGGAATTTGTGCACGGTTTCAAGCCGCACCTAAGGAAAGCCACTTTTTGGTGGTCAAGCGAATCTTTCGATATTTGGCTCATACCCGAAACTTTGGCTTATGGTACCCAAGAGGAGCAAACTTCAAGCTTGTAGGATATTCGGACTCCGATTGGGCGGGAGACAAAGTGGATAGGAAGTCCACTTCCCGAGGGTGCCAATTCCTTGGTTTCTCTTTGGTGAGTTCGTCTTCCAAGAAACAAAGTTGTGTGTCTCTCTCGTCCACCGAAGCGGAGTATGTGGCGGCCGGTAGTTGTTGTGCACAACTTCTTTGGATGAGGCAAACTTTAAAGGATTACGGTGTCATTTGTGACAAAGTGCCTCTTTGGTGTGACAATGAAAGTGCCATCAAGATTTCTCTCAACCCGGTTCAACACTTCAAGACGAAGCATATTGAGATTCGGTATCACTTCATCCGAGATCACATCAGGCGAGGGGATATCAAGCTCAACTATGTCAACACTCATGATAACCGTGCAGATATTTTCACGAAGCCTTTGGATGAAGCAAGATTTCGCGAGTTAAGGCATGAGCTAAATATCATTGATTCGAGAAATGTTGCTTGAACCCTTGCACACCCCACCATACTCAGCTTGTTATCTTGTTTAGGTGTAGGCATGGACATAGGGGGAGTGTTGTTCTCTCAATGAACTCTTCCTCCCTCCATTATGCATAAATTGATCAACTCTTTCACATTAGCCATTGTTGATGGTACTTGTGCTTCAAAGACGAGTTGTGGTCATGGGCCCAAGGATAATTCTTCGCGGAGCCATACCCTCTTAACTCAAACATAGGTGGCTTCGGCCACCGCCCTTGTGCTTAGGTGTTTTCCTTGTTGGGTGTTTCCGTTTGCCTAGATGTTTGAATTCTCTAAAGAGTGGCTTTTCTTGGTTGCTTCTTGCACTCTTGAGAGTCTTCTTCATCATATTACAGTGACCTGCTTCTATCCTAAGCCTTCTTATCCCAAGCCATCCTTTCCAAATGTACACAAGTTGATCTCCTTGTGCTTGGGATGTAGCAACCTGGCGGTACGACCGATGGTCAGACCGGTTCTACCGGTCTTCCCTCATTATCTGATCTCGGTATACTTCCGGCCCTGCATGAGCGGTTATACCGCTCCTGCCTGTACCAGTACTTTTGACCGGAACTACCGGTGTTTGGACGCGGTACTACCGCTGCTTCTGGAGCGGAAGTACCGCTCTCAACCGCTCAGAATTCTGAGGACGGTACTACCGCTCCTAGGAGCGGTACTACCGGTTGACATCTGGGGTGTATAAAAGGGACGCGGGCAGAAGGGGTCCTTCTTTTCCCCTTCGTACTCATCTTCCCCTTTTCTCCCACGCCGCCGGTTGCTTCGTCCTTCGCCCCGGAGCGCCCTCAGGCTCTCCGGATCGGTCGGCCCTCCATCGGATCCGCTCCGTGGAGGCGGCCTCCTCTTCGATCTCTTCCATGGATAACGGTAATGCCTTGTTCTTCTTTTTTTAGGGTTCCTTGTTTTGAATCCAACCCTAGGGCATTACTTGTATTCCCCCATTTTCGGCCAAATGGTTGGTGGGAGAGATCCGTATAGCCTCTTTTCTGCTTCCTATGCGTACGTAGTAATAGGAATATGGCATATAGATTCGAGAACGGGCGGTTCCAGTTCTTCCACTCGGCGGTTCCGCTCCCAGCGGTACTACCGCTCCTTGCGAGCGGTACTACCGCCCGGGCGGTACTACTGGTGGTCCAAACAGAACTACCGGTTTCTCTGAACCTATGTACCCTGTTTCTCTTCTACCCACGTATATGAAACATATTCCTCTGATCTTGTGTACATTCCTCTCATCTTTGCTGGGGTTTCTGTGTGCTTTCTGTGTGCGTGTGCAGGTGGCTCTAGCTCTCGTGCTGCTCGGAAGCCTTAGAATACCAAGAAGAGGGCTCGTAGGGGGAAACCTTTGGGTGACAATGAGGATGATCATGAAGTGGTGATTCCTACCAAGACCACTCTTCGGGAGAAGTCTGCTGCTGCCAAGCAACGTGTTGCTCTGCCTATGCACAAGTGGAAGATGTCGGACTGGCAAAAGTTTCGCTTCCAGGATCCATACACTGTTGCACCGAATCCCCGTTGGAACAACCCTCAGTTCCGGAATGAGTTATAGATGAGGATTGTGTCAGAAGTTTTTGAGCATCACAAGAACAAGTTCACCCGGATATGGTCCATTGACATCAATCATTGGAGGAATAACCTTGACTACTTTGGAGAAGCTCTGGTGATCTGTGAGGAGTTTGACTTGATCAACCTCATGACCGTGAACTGTGACTTCGATGTCTAGCTCATCCATCAGTTCTATGCTACAGTTCAGTTCGGCTCTGATGAGGAACGCCACCTTCCTTTATGTGCCGTGATGAGTTCTTTCATGTCCCGTGGAGAGCTTCCTGTAATACTCTTGGTTATGAGGATACCGAGATTGAGGGTCAAGGTGACATCCGTCCTCACGACCGTGCTCACCCCATGGACAAGGTGAAGCTCGCCCCTCTCTACATCCCTGGACATGGCATTGTGGGCAAGTCAAATGATCTTCTGCCAGTCTATGACATTATGCATCGTGTGTTCCAGCGTGTGCTACTTCCCAAGGTTGGGAATCAAGATGATATCTATGGTTATCTAGTGGATTTGCTTGCGACCAAGAAGACTAAGAGCGGATCCGGTGCCACGTTTGATGTCTCCAAGTGGCTATGGGAGGAGATGTACAACATGGTGTTGTACCGCAAGGTACCGATATATGCTCCTTTTGTGATGCAGTTTTTGAGCACCGTTTGGGCAGTCCGTAGGCTAGGAGAGCCTCTCACCACTCCTACCAACCTCACGGAGCATGAGGTCAAGGATCTAAGGAATAAGAAGCATAAGACTCCCTATTTTTCTACGGGCAATCAGGAGGATGTGTATGCTACCTCAGATGACGAGGACTTTGAGTTGGAGCCTGGGGTCCAGCCCACCTGGGTTGAGATGCTGACTTCCAAGATCAAGAAGACCTTTTGCTTGCAGACCCATATCCATAAGAAGCTCTACAAGGCCCACGTTGCTGAGAAGATGGCGCGTCGCAGGCAGATTCAGCTGATGAGGCACCTCAATGTGCCAGATGTGAAGAGTGGCTCCGAGAAGACCATTACTCCTGAGGATACTTGGTGCTTGGAGAACTGTCAGTGGTCTGATGATACACCTGCTTCTTCCTCTGTCTGTGTTCCTGAGGCAGCCACTACGAGGGCTGAGTCTGAGGGGTCTGATGAGGCTCAGGATCCTAACGATGATATTGATGATGATGCATCAGACAGCTCTGCGGCTACTGGCGAGGAGGTCTACTGAGCCCCGAGGCGCTAGCTTCACTCTTTTCATTTTGGTGTCTCGATGCCAAAGAGGGAGAGAGCTCCATTAGGTCACGGGAGTTGCTTGGGTGGTTTTATTTGCAGTTGGTCTTTCTAGTGCTCTATGGACTTATTCTTTGTTGTGATCTCGTGCATGGTGTAAGACATGCGTCGTTCGGTTTATCTATGCACTCTTTGTTCAGTGGAGTTTATTATATGTTGACTCTACTACTTTAAGTTCCTTACGGTTGTTTTGCGCTCTCCGTTTGGTCTATAAAATCCAGGGGGAGCATTCCCTAGTGTGTGAACTTTGCATTCCAAAAGCAAACTCTAAATAGTGCTCACACTCAGGGGGAGTCCCTCCTTTATTTTTAGAACTCCTGGACTAATCGTGTGGTTGTCATCATCCACCAAAAAGGGGGAGATTGTAAGGGCATCCTTTGCCTTAGGGTTTTGGTGATGATGACAACACACGTGGACTAATCGTGCGCCATAGTTTTCTCACGCACACATGGTGTGGCGCAAGACGGTTAGGTCTTCCCTCTATGCTGAAAAGATCGAAGACGGAGTTTCCGACGTTTTTATCCCTTTGGTCGTAGGATATCCGTACTATTAAGAGGGAATCCGCATTGGAAGGTATTGGGTGAATCATTTCACGTACACATTCTTTGCACCCGCCATATATACCTTCCGTTTCGAGGAGAGAGAGGTTCCCCATCATCTGTTCTATGCAGTCCTGCTCTTGGCGGTTTTACAGCTTCATTGAGCGGCTGTACCGCTGGCCGGTAGTTCTGGTCCTACCACCACCCCTAGTACCGGTCAGGGGTGACTCCCTTCTGTACCAGGAGCGGTTGTAGACCGGTGGTGGAACGGTAGTTCCGGTTTTTCTCGATAAACCGGTACTATCGGTGTTCAGGGCGGTAGTACCACTTCGGACCCCACCGGCCAAGAACTACAGGCCCAGCGGTAGTTCCGGTCCAACCTCCGCTCCAACTACCGGCTTGAAGGTTTTTCTTTCTGTTGTGGCCCGGTAGTTGAGCGGTGGCTGTGCGGTAGTTCCGGTTTGTTCCGATAAACCGGTACTACCGAGTGCGCCACCGGAAGTACCGCCCTGGCGCCCTAGGAAGGGTTCCCCGCATTCACAGGTTGTACCGGTGTCTTGTGCGGAAGTACCGGTCCCATGCATTTCTGCACATAACAGTTGGATCTTGGGGGGGGGGCCTATTTAAGGAGGTGCTTCTCCTACCTCCCACCTACCTCTTGCCTCTATCTCTCCTCCATTACTGCCTTTACAGCTTTCTTGCCCGATCTCTCTCCCTAGACACCCAAACTTGTTGATTTGCTAGGGATTGAAGGAGGAGACCTAGATCTACACTTCCACCAAAGGATATTTGATTCCCCCATACTTTCTTGTGTGGATTTTGTTACTCTTGGGTGCTGGGCACCCTAGACGGAAGAGGTCACTTCGGAGCCACATTCCATTGTGGTGAAGCTCCGAGGTTTCGTTGGGAGCCTCCAATTAAGTTGTGGAGAGAGCCTCAACCTTGTTTGTAAAGGTCTGGTTGCCGCCTTCAAGGGCACCAATAGTGGAATCACGGCATCTCGCATTGTGTGAGGGCATGAGGAGAATACGGTGGCCCTAGTGGCTTCTTGGGGAGCATTGTGCCTCCACACAGCTCCAACGAAGACGTTCTTCCCCTCAAAAGGAAGGAACTTCGATAACACATCCTCGTCTTCACCGGCTCCACTCTTGGTTATCTCGTGCCTTTACTTGTACAAGCTTATTTGTGTTTTATCCCTTGCTTGCTTGTGTGCTTGTTGTCGTTGCATCATATAGGTTGCTCACCTAGTTGCATATCTAGACAACCTACTTTGATGCAAAGTTTAATTTGGTAAAGAAAAGATAAAAATTGTTAGTTGCCTATTCACCCCCCCCCCCTCTTGTCAACTATATCGATCCTTTTAGACGGCCTCTTGGATGGTGTACCATCGATGGTTGAAGGACTTCCACTCACGGTTGCGGATCAACGCGTAGGAGTAGGGCGCGAAATGCTTGTGATCA
This sequence comes from Aegilops longissima, assembly GCA_021605205.1. Classification (NCBI taxonomy): domain Eukaryota; kingdom Viridiplantae; phylum Streptophyta; class Magnoliopsida; order Poales; family Poaceae; genus Aegilops; species Aegilops longissima. Next base: position 192,743,143 of record CM038676.1, on the reverse strand, counting down.
TGGAACCATATGTGAATGTTCCTCCAAAAGGTTGTGCCCTTTTGCTCCTTGCCATGGACCAGATCGAGGTTGGTGGCCAACCATGCGCCGCACAGCAGCTCGTCCTCCCGCATGTTGAAGCTTTTTCCCCTACCCTTCTTCTTCAAATCGTTGGTTGTATCATCTGAATCATCATCCTCCTCCTTCCCCCTCCCTCCGGATGCTGCTCTCGGCTACCCAATGTTGCTATTGTTGTGTGTCATCGCCGGTCTCGGTGTAGGACTGTTGTGTGGCCGTCTAGGTGTAGGACTATTGCTGCTGGTAGTTGTCGGACTGGGTGGGATCCGAGCCTTCCACCTGCCCATCTAACCCCCTTCTCCTCCCTCGCCTCCGTCGTGGATGCTATCGAGCATCTCCCTGTCCGCGTCGTATGCCGGCTCCCCCGCTCTCGGCATGCAACAAACAGCACGCGGACACCCATCTGCTCAGCTCTCGCCGGACGAGCGACGGCAAAGAATACTCGAAGAAGAGCGGCATCGCGTTAGCATCGATGATGTAAGGAATCGTACCGGCGGGGTTTGCGAGCTACTTGGTGGTGTAGTAGTACGGAGGCTCGTAAAGCTCTGGCCACAGCATCGCCTGTACTGTGGGCGCGCCCGTCTGGCGGTGTCCGCCACGGCCTCGCTGACCGCCCCGTCGGCCACGTCCACCACGCCCATCGCCATCACCAAGCCTAGCGGCGGACAGACGCTTCTTCAGGTTCTCCTCCTTTGCAGCCTTTGCTTTAACGCGGCGATCTTGCCCCGTCTCCGAGGTGATCTTCCGGGTGAGCATGTTGCTCGGATCCTCCGGCACCTCCGCCGACTCCATCTCTGACAGGTTCTTCGACGGTTTCATGTGTCGACGGCGGAGTGAAGGAGAGGTTGGGAGAAAAGAGCGGGAATTGGGTGGAGAGCGGCAGAGAGTGGAAGAAGAGAGTTGGGAATTTTGGCGCGAAAACGGCTCGGGCTTGGCCTTCCTTTTGGGTGGGCCGGCGGGGCAAATATCGACGTTTCGTGTGTCCGGACTCCCGCAAACCTCCCCCACTTTTGTCTCCAGTTTGCGGGGGAAATCGTGTCTGGACTGCTCCACGGACCGATACAAGACTGCTTTGGCTGGCTTCCGCGGTCCGAACGGTTGCGGGAGGTTTGCGGGTCGGTGTCGGAGATGCCCTAAGGGCACAAATAGGATTTGGAGGGGTTATTGTAGCGAACCGTCCAAGGGGCTCCTTTGCTAGGATGGCTCCAGATCTGACGTCAGATCTCTATTGCCGTTCAAGAAAATTCATTCCTAATGGACCTAAACATCGGGTGGAGATGTTTGGAACTTCCAAAAGATTTATGCAAGCCAAACTAATGAAGGCTCCTGTAAGGCATCTGCAACCGAACCCCTGTGTAGATGGGAAAGTTTGCAATACAATAGACATAGTATTGATGGGGTGCTGGTGCACGTATATATAATACAAGGGAAGGCCGCAACCTCAACTATACAAGACTAGGAGGTGGGCCACAACTCCAATACACGTGCAATACAAAATACATACTCAACACCCCTCCCCCCAAATCGAAGGGTCACCGGAGACACAAAGACTGGACCGAAACTCCTCGAAGACGGGAGTAGGCAATCCCTTAGTCATCACATCAGCAAACTATTGCGTCGTCGGCACGTGGAGAAACCAAACACTGCCAAGGGCAACCTGCTAGCGCACGAAGTGAATATCGAGCTCAATATGCTTCATTCGTCGATGGTGCACCGGGTTGGCGGAGATGTAGACCGCGCTGACTGAAGGAAATATGCCCTGGAGGCAATAATAAAGTTATTATTTGTTTCCTTATATCATGATAAATGTTTATTATTCATGCTAGAATTGTATTAACCGGAAACATAATACTTGTGTGAATACATATACAAACAGAGTGTCACTAGTATGCCTCTACTTGACTAGCTCGTTGATCAAAGATGGTTATGTTTCCTAGCCATTGACATGAGTTGTCATTTGATTAACGGGATCACATCATTAGGAGAATGATGTGATTGACTTGACCCATTCCGTTAGCTTAGCACTTTCGATTGTTTAGTATTCGCTATTGCTTTCTTCATGACTTATACATGTTCCTATGACTATGAGATTATGCAACTCCGTTCTTGGAGGAACACTTTGTGTGCTACCAAACGTCACAACGTAATCGGGTGATTATAAAGGTGCTCTACAGGTGTCTCCGCAGTACTTGTTGGGTTGGCGTATTTGAGATTAGCATTTGTCACTCCGATTGTCGGAGAGGTATCTCTGGCCCACTCGGTAATGCACATCACTATAAGCCTTGCAAGCATTGCAACTAATGAGTTAGTTGCGGGATGATGTATTACTGAACGAGTAAAGAGACTTGCGATAACGAGATTGAACTAGGTATTAAGATACCGCGATTGAATCTCGGGCAAGTAACATACCGATGACAAAGGGAACAACGTATGTTGTTATGCGGTTTGACCGATAAAGATCTTCGCAGAATATGTAGGAGCCAATATGAGCATCCAGGTTCCGCTATTGGTTATTGACCGGAGACGTGTCTCGGTCATGTCTACATAGTTCTCGAACCCGTAGGGTTCGCACGCTTAAAGTTCGATGACGGTTATATTATGAGTTTATGTGTTTTGATGTACTGAAGGTAGTTCAGAGTCCCTGATGTGATCACGGACATGGCGAGGAGTCTCAAAATTGTCGAGACATAAAGATTGATACATTGGAAGCCTATATTTGGATATCGGAAGTGTTCCGGGTGAAATCGGGATTTTACCGAGTACAAGGGTTCTGGAACCCCAGGGGGGGTTTAATGGGACAAGATGGGCCTTAGTGGAGAAGAGGAGGGGCGGCCAGGGCAGGCCGCGCGCCCCCTCCCCCTCTAGTCCGAATTGGACAAGGAGGGGGGCGGCACCCCTTTCCTTCCTCTCTCCTCCTCCTTCCCCTTCTCCTACTCCAACTAGGAAGGAGGAGTCCTACTCCGATGGGAGTAGGACTCCTCCTGGCGCGCCTCCTCCCGGCGGCCTCCTCCCCCCCTTGCTCCTTTATATCACGGGGCATGGGGCACCTCTAGACACAACAATTGATCCCTTGGATCTCTTAGCCGTGTGTGGTGCCCCCCTCCACCATAGTCCACCTCAATAATATCGTAGCGGTGCTTAGACGAAGCCCTGTGGCGGTAGAACATCATCATCCATGTCGTCGTGCTGACAAAACTCTCCCTCAAAGCTCGACTGGATCGGAATTCGAGGGACGTCATCTAGCTGAACGTGTGCTGAACTCGGAGGTGCCGTACGTTCGGTACTTGATCGGTCGGATCATGAAGACGTACGACTACATCAACCGCGTTGTGCTAACGCTTCCGCTTTCGGTCTACGAGGGTACATGGACAACACTCTCCCCTCTCGTTGCTATGCATCAACATGATCCTGTGTGTGCATAGGAATTTTTTTGAAATTACTACGTTCCCCAACAGTGGCATCCGAGTCAGGTTTTATGCGTAGATGTTATATGCACCAGTAGAACACAAGTGAGTTGTGGGCGATATAAGTCATACTGCTTACTAGCATGTCATACTTTGGTTCGGCAGTATTGTTGGATGAAGCGGCCCGGACCGACATTACGCGTACGCTTACGCGAGACTGGTTCTACCGGCGTGCTTTGCACACGTGGCTGGCGGTGTCGGTTTCTCAACTTTAGTCGAACCGAGTGTGGCTACGCCCAGTCCTTGATAAGGTTAAAAAAGCACTAAATTGACAAACTATCGTTGTGGTTTTGATGTGTAGGTAAGAACGGTTCTTGCTCAGCCCGTAGCAGCCACGTAAAACTTGCAACAACAAAGTAGAGGACGTCTAACTTGTTTTTGCAGGGCATGTTTTGATGTGATATGGTCAATGCATGATGCTATATTTTATTGTATGAGATGATCATGTTTTGTAACCGAGTTATCGGCAACTAGCAGGAGCCATATGGTTGTCGCTTTATTGTATGCAATGCAATCACCCTGTAATGCTTTACTTTATCACTAAGCGGTAGCGATAGTCGTAGAAGCATAAGTTGGCGAGACGACAACGATACTACGATGGAGATCAAGGTGTCGCGCCGGTGACGATGGTGATCATGACGGTGCTTCGGAGATGGAGATCACAAGCACAAGATAATGATGGCCATATCATATCACTTATATTGATTGCATGTGATGTTTATCTTTTATGCATCTTATCTTTCTTTGATTGATGGTAGCATTATAAGATGATCTCTCACTAAATTATCAAGGTATAAGTGTTCTCCCTAAGTATGCACCGTTGTGAAAGTTCTTCGTGCTGAGGCACCACGTGATGATCGGGTGTGATAGGCTCTACGTTCAAATACAACGGGTGCAAAACAGTTGCACACGCGGAATACTCAGGTTAAACTTGACGAGCCTAGCATATGCAGATATGGCCTCGGAACACTGAGACCGAAAGGTCGAGCATGAATCATATAGTAGATATGATCAACATAGTGATGTTCACTATTGAAAACTACTCCATTTCACATGATGATCGGTTATGGTTTAGTTGATTTGGATCACGTGATCACTTAGATGATTAGAGGGATGTCTATCTAAGTGGGAGTTCTTAAGTAATATGATTAATTGAACTTAAATTTATCATGAACTTAGTACCTGATAGTATTTTGCTTGTCTATGTTGATTGTAGATAGATGGCCCGTGTTGTTGCTCCGTTGAATTTTAATGTGTTCCTTGATAAAGCAAAGTTGAAAGATGATGGTAGCAATTACACAGACTGGGTCCGTAATTTGAGGATTATCCTCATTGCTGCACGAAGAATTACGTCCCGAAGCACCGCTAGGTGCCGGACCTCTTCAGAGCAACGCTAGATGTTATGAGCGTCTGGCGAAGAAAGCTGGTGAATTATCCATAGTTCCAGTGTGCCATGCTTTATGGCTTAGAACCGGGACTTCAACGACGTTTTGAGCGTCATGGAGCATATGAGATGTTCCAGGAGTTGAAGTTAATATTTCAAGCAAATGCCCGGATTGAGAGATATGAAGTCTCCAATAAGTTCTACAGCTGCAAGATGGAGGAGAATAGTTCGTCGGTGAGCATATACTCGTAATGTCAGGTATAACAATCAATTGATTCAAGCTGGGATTTAATCTTCCGGATGATAGCGTCATTGACAGAATTCTTCAATCACGCCACCAAGCTACAAGAGCTTCGTGATGAACTATAACATGCAAGGGATGGATAAGGCGATTCCGAGCTCTTACGCAATGCTAAAGGCTGCGGAAGTAGAAATCAAGAAGGAGCATCAAGTGTTGATGGTCAATAAGACCACCAGTTTCAAGAAAAGGGCAAAGGGAAGAATAAGGGAACTTCAAGAAGAACAGCAAACAAGTTGCTGCTCGGAGAAGAAACCCAAGTCTGGACCTAAGCACAGGGACTGAGTGCTTCTCTTAAGCGGACTGGTCACTTTGAAGCGGAACTGCCCCAAGTATTTGGCGGATAAGAAGGATGGCAAGGTGAACAAAGGTATATGTGATATACATGTTATTGATGTGTACGTTACCAGAGCTCGCAGTAGCACTTGGGTATTTGATACTGGTTCTGTTGCTAATATTTGCAACTCGAAACAGGGACTACGGATTAAGCGGACACTGGCTAAAGACGAGGTGACGATGCGTGTGGGAAACGGTTCCAAAGTCGATGTGATCGCCGTCGGCGCGCTACCTCTACATCTACCTTCGGGATTAGTATTAGACCTAAATAATTGTTATTTGGTGCCAACGTTGAGCATGAACATTATATCTGGACCTTGTTTGATGCGAGACGGTTATTCATTTAAATCAGAGAATAATGGTTGTTCTATTTATATGAGTAATATCTTTTATGGTCATGCACCCTTGAAGAGTGGTCTATTTTTGATGAATCTCGATAGTAGTGATACACATATTCATAATGTTGAAGCCAAAAGATGCAGAGTTGATAATGATAGTGCAACTTATTTGTGGCACTGCCGTTTGGGTCATATTGTCTAAAGCGCATGAAGAAACTCCATACTGATGGACTTTTGGAATCACTTGATTATGAATCACTTGGTACTTGCGAACCATGCCTCATGGGCAAGATGACTAAAACGCCATTCTAGGAACTATGGAGCGAGCAACTGATTTATTGGAGATCATACATACTGATGTATGTGGTCCAATGAATGTTGAGGCTCGCGGCGGGTATCGTTATTTTCTCACCTTCACAGATGATTTAAGCAGATATGGGTATATCTACTTAATGAAACATAAGTCTGAAACATTTGAAAAGTTCAAAGAATTTCAGAGTGAAGTTGAAAATCATCGTAACAAGAAAATAAAGTTTCTACGATCTGGTCGTGGAGGAGAATATTTGAGTTACGAGTTTGGTCTACATTTGAAACAATGCGGAATAGTTTCGCAACTCACGCCACCCAAAACACCACAGCGTAATGGTGTGTCCGAACGTTGTAATCGTACTTTACTAGATATGGTGCGATCTATGATGTCTCTTACTGATTTACCGCTATCGTTTTGGGGTTATGCTTTAGAGACAGCCGCATTCATGTTAAATAGGGCACCATCAAAATCCGTTGAGACGACGCCTTATGAACTGTGGTTTGGCAAGAAACCAAAGTTGTCGTTTCTTAAAGTTTGGGGCTGCGATGCTTATGTGAAAAAGCTTCAACCTGATAAGCTCGAACCTAAATCGAAGAAATGTGTCTTCATAGGACACCCAAAGGAAACTGTTGGGTACACCTTCTATCACAGATCCAAAGGCAAGACATTCGTTGCCAAGAATGGATCCTTTCTAGAGAAGGATTTTCTCTCGAAAGAAGTGAGTGGGAGGAAAGTAGAACTTGATGAGGTAACTGTACCTGCTCCCTTATTGGAAAGTAGTTCATCACAGAAACCGGTTCCTGTGACGTCTATACCAATTAATGAGGAAGTTAATGATGATGATCATCAAATTTCAGATCAAGTTGTTACTGAACCGCGTAGATCAACCAGATTAAGATCCGCACCAGAGTGGTACGGTAATCCTGTTCTGGAGGTTATGTTACTAGACCATGACGAACCTACGAAGTATGAAGAAGCGATGGTGAGCCCAGATTCTGCAAAATGGCTTGAGGCCATGAAATCTGAGATGGGATCCATGTATGAGAACAAAGTGTGGACTTTGGTTGACTTGCCCGATGATCGCCAGGCCATCGAGAATAAATGGATCTTCAAGAAGAAGACTGATGCTGACGGTAATGTTACTATCTATAAAGCTTGACTTGTTGCAAAAGGTTTTCGACAAGTTCAAGGGGTTGACTATGATGAGACTTTCTCACCCGTAGTGATGCTTAAGTCTGTTTGAATCGTGTTAGCAATTGCCGCATTTTATGATTATGAAATTTGGCAAATGGATGACAAAACTGCATTCCTGAATGGATTTCTAGAAGAAGAGTCGTATATGATGCAACCGGAAGGTTTTGTCTATCCAAAGGGAGCTAAAAAAGTGTGCAAGCTCCAGCGATACATTTATGGACTAGTGCAAGCCTCTCGGGGTTGGAATAAACATTTTGATAATGTGATCAAAGCATATGGTTTTATACAGACTTTTGGAGAAGCCTGTATTTACAAGAAAGTGACTGGGAGCTCTGTAGCATTTCTGATATTATATGTGGATGACATATTATTGATCGGAAATGATATAGAATTTCTGGATAGCATAAAGGGATATTTGAATAAGAGTTTTTCAATGAAGGACCTCGGTGAAGCTGCTTATATATTGGGCATCAAAATCTATAGAGATAGATCAAGACGCTTAATAGGACTTTCACAAACACATACCTTGACAAACTTTTGAAGAAGTTCAAAATGGATCAAGCAAAGAAAGGGTTCTTGCCTGTGTTACAAGGTGTGAAGTTGAGTAAGACTCAATGCCCGACCACTGCAGAAGATAGAGAGAAAATGAAAGATGTTCCTATGCTTCAGCCATAGGCTCTATCATGTATGCAATGTTGTGTACCGACGATGTGTGCCTTGCTATAAGTTTAGCAGGAGGTACCAAAGTAATCCAGAGTGGATCATCGGACAGCGGTCAAGAACATCCTGAAATACACGAAAAGTACTAAGGATATGTTTCTCGTTTATGGAGGTGACAAAGAGCTAGTCGTAAATGGTTACGTCGATGCAAGCTTTGACACTGATCCGGACGATTCTAAATCACAAACCGGATACGTGTTTACATTGAACGGTGGAGCTGTTAGTTGGTGCAGTTCTAAACAAAGCGTCGTAGCGGGATCTACATGTGAAGCAGAGTACATAGCTGCTTCGGAAGCAGCAAATGAAGGAGTCTAGATGAAGGAGTTCATATCCGATCTAGGTGTCATACCTAGTGCATCGGGTCCAATGAAAATCTTTTGTGACAATACTGGTGCAATTGCTTTGGCAAAGGAATCCAGATTTCACAAGAGAACCAAGCACATCAAGAGACGCTTCAACTCCATCCAGGATCACGTCCAGGTGGGGGACATAGAAATTGGCAAGATACATACGGATCTGAATGTTGCAGACCCGTTGACTAAGCCTCTTCCACGAGCAAAACATGATCAACACCAAGGCTCCATGGGTGTTAGAATCATTACTGTGTAATCTAGATTATTGACTTGCCCTAGAGGCAATAATAAAGTTATTATTTATTTCCTTATATCATGATAAATGTTTATTATTCATGCTAGAATTGTATTAACCGGAAACATAATACTTGTGTGAATACATAGAAAAACAGAGTGTCACTAGTATGCCTCTACTTGACTAGCTCGTTGATCAAAGATGGTTATGTTTCCTAGCCATTGACATGAGTTGTCATTTGATTAACGGGATCACATCATTAGGAGAATGATGTGATTGACTTGACTCATTCCGTTAGCTTAGCACTCGATCATCTAGTATTCTGTTATTGCTTTCTTCATGACTTATACATGTTCCTATGACTATGAGATTATGCAACTCCTGTTTACCGGAGGAACACTTTGTGTGCTACCAAACGTCACAACGTAACTGGGTGATTATAAAGGTGCTCTATAGGTGTCTCCGAAGGTACTTGTTGGGTTGGCATATTTCGAGATTAGGATTTGTCACTCCGATTGTGGGAGAGGTATCTCTGGGCCCACTCGGTAATGCACATCACTATAAGCCTTGCAAGCATTGCAACTAATGAGTTAGTTGCAGGATGATGTATTACGGAACGAGTAAAGAGACTTGCGGTGCCGAGATTGAACTAGGTATTAAGATACCGACGATCGAATCTCGGGCAAGTAACATACCGATGACAAAGGAACAACGTATGTTGTTATGCGGTTTGACCGATAAAGATCTTCGCAGAATATGTAGGAGCCAATATGAGCATCCAGGTTCCGCTATTGGTTATTGACCGGAGACGTGTCTCGGTCATGTCTACATAGTTCTCGAACCCGTAGGGTCCGCACGCTTAAAGTTCGATGACGGTTATATTATGAGTTTATGTATTTTGATGTACCGAAGGTAGTTCAGAGTCCCGAATGTGATCATGGACATGTCGAGGAGTCTCGAAATGGTCGAGACATAAATATTGATATATTGGAAGCCTATATTTGGATATCGGAAGTGTTCCGGGTGAAATCGGGATTTTACCAAAGTACCCGGGGTTACCGGAACCCCCAGGAAGATATGGGCCAAGATGGGCCTTAGTGGAGAAGAGGAGGGGCGGCCAGGGCAGGCCGCGCGCCCCCTCCCCCTCTAGTCCGAATTGGACAAGGAGGGGGTGGCGCCCCCCTTTCCTTCCTCTCTCCCTCCTCCTTCCCCCTTCTCCTACTCCAACTAGGAAAGGAGGGAGTCCTACTCCCGGTGGGAGTAGGCTCACTACCGCGCCTCCTCCTGGCCGGCCGCCTCTCCCCCCCCCCCCCTTGCTCCTTTATATACGGGGGCAGGGGGCACCTCTAGACACAACAATTGATCCCTTGGATCTCTTAGCCGTGTGCGGTGCCCCCCTCCACCATAGTCCACCTCGATAATATCGTAGCGGTGCTTAGGTGAAGCCCTGCGTCGGTAGAACATCATCATCGTCACCACGCCGTCGTGCTGACAGAACTCTCCCTCAAAGCTCGGCTGGATCGGAATTCAAGGGATGTCATCGAGCTGAACGTGTGCTGAACTTGGAGGTGCCATACGTTCGGTACTTGATCGGTCGGATCGTGAAGATGTACGACTGCATCAACCGCGTTGTGCTAACGCTTCCGCTTTCGGTCTACGAGGGTACGTGGACAACACTCTCCCCTCTTGTTGCTATGAATCACCATGATCCTGTGTGTGCGTAGGAAATTTTTTGAAATTACTACGCGCCCCAACACTGACATTATCGCAGTAGACAAAAGTGGCCTTGTGAACATCACAAAGCAACTCCTGGAGCAGCTGACGTATCCAAGAGCACTCGGCCACAGCATTAGCCACGGCGCGATACTCTGCCTCGGCGCTAGAGCGGGAGACCGTGGGTTGCCGCTTCGATGACCAAGAGATCAACGAGGGCCCAAGGTAGACGCAGTAGCCTGACGTAGAGCATCACGTGTCGGGGCAGCCAGCCCAGTCGGCATCCGAGTAGGCCACGAGGTCGGTGGAGGCGGAGACCGTCAGGGTGAGTCCCAAGGACATGGTGCCGCGTATGTAATGGAAAATACGCTTCACCAGAGTCCAGTGAGAGTCACGCGGGGCATGCATATGGAGGCACACCTGCTGGACAGCGTACTGCAGGTCGGGCGAGTCAGTGTCAGGTACTGTAAAGCACCGACAATAGAGCCATAAAACGCTCCATCGAATGCAAGAGACCCCTCGAGAGCAGAGATCTTTGCCTTCGTGTCGACGAGGGTGGGCGCCGGCTTGCAGTTAAGCATACCGGCACGCTCCAGGAGCTCGTGGGCGTACTTCTACTGATGCAGAAAGAAACCGTCGATCCGTCGGACCACCTCGATGCCGAGGAAGTAGTGCAGGGCCCCAAGTCCTTGAGGGCGAACTCATCACGAAGACGAGCGGTCACCGCCAAGGAGGTCGGGGCGGACGACGTGAGGATGATGTCGTCGACATAGAGCAGCAGATATGCATTGTCAACTCCCCGATGATACACGAAGAGTGAAGCATCGGGCGAGTGGACCAAACCGAGAGACTACGGAAGGCTGCGATACATCGGTACCAAGCCCGGGCGCTGCTTCAACCCGTAAAGAGAACGGGAGAGCAAGCACACGAAGTCGGGGTGCTCGGCATCGACGAAACCAATGGGCTGCTCACAGAATACCTGCTCAGTGAGATGGTCGTGCAAGAAGGCGCTGGAGACATCCAAGCGGGTGCCTGCCAGCGCGCGTGAGGCGCCAAATTGAAATCACGGCAAATCATGCCCGGTTTCACAACCGAGGCGAAGGTGTCGGTGAAGTCCACGCCCGCGCGCTGCCGAAAAACACGAACCACCCACCGAGCCTTGTAGCGCTCGAGAGAACCGTCCGGGCGAGTCTTGTGGCGAAACACCCACTTGCCGAGATGATGTTGGCACGAGGGGCCGCAGAACAAGCTGCCATGTGCGGTTGCGCCTTGTTGTAAGCGTCGAACTCCTCCTGCATCGCAGCTAGCTTGATGGGGATCCCGGCGGCAGCACGAGCGGAGGTGGGGACGGGTGATGGCGTCGGCGTCGGGCGCACACACATACTGCCGGCGGAGTAGCGCGTCTTGGGCCGGGCACTCCTGCTCGGTACGGTAGTCACGCCAAGTGACGGGCAGCTGGGCGGCAGGGCAGCGGGCGGGGCACCAGTCTTGGGCGGCGGGGCGGCGCGGGCGGGGCACCAGTCGCGGCGACAATGGCGAAGAGGCAGCAAGGCAGCAGCGTCAGCCGATCCGGTGACGGAAGAGGCGACGGAAGAGGTTGACGTCGAGCCCGTCGTAGGGGTGGCAGGCGGGGTGCCGAGCTCAACCTCGTATGAGGGAGACGGGGACCCGTGGGCCCGCTCGGACTCGACCTCGGGGGAGGAAGTCGCGAAGCCAGGTGGTGGCGGCAGAAGGCGCCGTGACGAGGGGGGTCGCCGGGGGCTGCCGCCGCGCATCGCTCCACAAAGGGGGCACGGGGGCCGGCGCCGAAGGGGCCGAAGCCGGAGGAACCTGAAAAAAAGGGAACACCGTCTCGACAAAGTACACATGCCTCGAGGTGTACACACGATGAGTGACAGGATCATAGCACCGGTAACCTTTGGTGTTAGGAGGGTAGCCAAGGAAGACGCATGGGACGGATCATGGTGCAAGCTTGTGTGGCATGGTGGACGCGGTGCTAGGATAACAGAGACACCCGAAGATGCGGAGACCATCATAGGACGATGGTGTGACGAAGAGAAGGTGGTGAGGGGCATAGGTCCACCGAGGGCGAACGGACGAGTGTTAACTAAGAGAGTGGCGGTAGCGAGGGCATCGGGCCAAAACCGAGCGGGCACGTTAGAGTGAAAGAGTAACATGTGAACGCAGTCATTAAGAGTGCGGAGAATGCGCTCGGCACGGCCGTTCTGCTGGGAGGTGTAGGGGCAAGTCAGACAGAAGGTGGTGCCATGAGAGGCGAGAAGTGTGCGAAGAGCGACGTTGTCAAACTCTTTTCCGTTATCAGTTTGGAGTGCGAGTATGGGGCGACCGAACTGGGTGGTGACATAGGAATAAAAGGCGGTGAGTGTGGCTAAAGCATCGGTTCTGACGAAGGGAAAAGTCCACATAATGAGAATAATCATCTAAAATCACCAAGTAGTATAGATAGCCCGTGTTACTCGCAACGGGAGATGTCCAAACATCACTATGAAGTAATTGAAAAATAAGTGGAAACTGAAGAAGACGCACTAAAGGGAAGACGAACGTGCTTGCCTAAGCGACAAGCCTCACAAGAGTGCTCGTCGAGCTTGTCACATGAGAAAGAGAAACTCCTAAGAATTTGACGTAAGACGGTGTGGTTGGGGTGACCCAAGCGAGCATGCCAAAGGTCAACGCCGGCGGCAAGGGCGACGGGTGTGTAGGTGGAGGCGCCGGCGTGCATGGGGTAGAGCTCATCGGGACTGTCACATCGGTGAAGGACCATCCGGGTACGGGCGTCTTTCACAAAAAAGCCAACACCGTCAAATTCAACAGTAAGTGGGTTCTCACGAGTAAGACGACGAACGGAAACTAGGTTCGTGACTAAATCAGGTGAAACAAGAACATGAGACATAGTGATGGGTGTGGAAGTGGAGGGAAAGCTAGTGCTACCGATGTGAGTAATAGGTAAGGAGGAGCCGTTGCCGACGGTGATAAGAGTGGGTGTGTGAACGGGAGTGGAGGAGGTTAGGTTACCGGGATGAGCTGCCATGTGCGCAGTAGCACCTGAGTCCATGTACCCGTTGCCTCCACCGACAGAGCTACTCAAATGACGACACGGAGTCTTTGGCGGCGAGGAGGTGGGGTCCCATGGCACAGTGTACCGGCGGCGGCGATGAAAGCCCCGGGGCGGCGCCGGGGCGGCATGCCATGACCACCGAGGCGCGGCGGCGCGAGGAGGGCGCCGGAGCCGGCGCCAGTCGGCTGGAAGGGCGCGCCGATGAACGCCTGGTGGCCAGCGGGGAGAGCCTGCTAATAGTGTGGCGCCCACCCCCCTGGCGTCCTAGGCCTGCGGCTGCTGCAGGCGGTGGCGATCGCCGCAACACCGGTTGCGTCGGCCCCCTTCCCCTTGCGGGTGCTGCGGGGGAGGCGCTAGTGGCGACAACGGGTAACACCCGGCGGGTGCGGGAGGACGCGACTGGATCGGCGCGGCCGGTGGAGCAGTTCCACCGCAGATGGTGAAGTAGCCCGAAGAGTCCATGGAAGGCGTCAGAAGCGGCGGGAAGAGAAAGGGGGCGGCGGCGGCGCAAGACGCTGGAAGGCGCGCGGCGCTGGCGGGTTAGGGTTGGGCGCGACGAAAGCAGCAGCAGCGCAGGGCGTATGGCGCGCGCGGCGAGTGTCAGCGCAACGGGCGGAACGGAAGCGCGCGGCGGCACGGGGCGGCGGCGGCGTCAGAG